>OY282499.1:60002337-60367337 GCA_958295605.1 Ajuga chamaepitys | reverse complement strand
GGGTGCAAGAGGTCCCGAGTTAGATTCTCTGGAATACCCGGCCCCTATTCAACAATTAAATGCATTTCTTGTATTAGCCTTTCTTTCAGACGATTATGTTCTTTGGATTCACTTGTCCGACAGAAAGCATTTCTACTGAAACTATCAAATTCGGAAATTTCTTGTTTACAATTTCTTGATAAAGATTATAGCAGGTTATAGAAGCAGATTAAGTCAGCTAACAGATAGTCTTGCCAGCAGAATTGTTAGTAACATAGTCAGCTCAGCTGTATGGGTTTTAAAAATCCACTTACTTTTACTAAATGTCGAAATGATCTAGTCTCATGCAAACGAAAAGAACACATAAATAGATACTATTATCATGAACATATTCAGTCATTTTGTATAAAAATTAGGAAAGCAGCTAATAGTCAGTCTCTCAAGATACCAAATTATAGGAATAGTTTAATAGATGGTCCATGGAATGGGATATTTCCAAGAGAATGGAGTTAATTACGAGCTTTAGCTAATGAGAGGGCATTTGGTCTAGTGGTATGATTCTCGCTTTGGGTGCGAGAGGTCCCGAGTTCGATTCTCGGAATGCCCCACTCAATCTATGACATCATCATATAATAACTTTTTATTTTTATTTTTCAATATCATACCGGATGGCGATGACAAGGATGATATGCACGAAGAAGTCACGGTGTCATGCATAACCAGAACCAACATTGTGATAGTAGTCAAAATAACTTCTAGGGAGACAGGCATTCAATCTAACAATGAAAAAACGAGACAGGCATTCAATCTAACAATGAAAAAACATAGATATCTTTCTGTAGGGAGTTTAAAATATTTATTCTTTTGATCTAATAACGCCATTCGATATATTTAGCATCTGGATTGTACACTTTGGCAATTAATGGCATTGTTGCAATACCTAATTGGCCAACCAGAAAATGGAGGCAGGCAAACAACTCCTTCACAGAGATTATTGAGTACTCTAAGCTTTCAATAGTAAAATGAAAATTGATGGCTGATCTGTACTAAACGTCCAAACACGAAATAATGAAACAGGCAGAAGCCTCCTTGCAGCTATTATTGAACACTCCCAGCTTTCACATTATTTTCACGACAGTGCTGATCTACTATTTAAAACCAATTGCCTCCATGTGGAAAAAAATTTACACTCTTAGCACAAGCAGACCAATTATCACCAAGGAAGTAGAATGTATATAGTAAATTGGGCATTTGGTCTAGTGGTATGATTCTCGCTTTGGGTGCGAGAGGTCCCGAGTTCGATTCTCGGAATGCCCCAAGAAAGTAAGTACATTTTAATAGCTTCTGATATTTTTGTAATATTATATATATGTATGTATATGTGAGTATATATATAAGTCCACAAAGGAGTCCCATATCTGGTAGTTACTATCTACAGATTCTAAAAGTCAGTTAATTTTATTCAATGTTTACATGAACTAGTCCAAAAGCCAGCCAAAGAAAGAGATGAACCGAATAACTCCATGTCCGATTGATTAAAAACGTATACCAGACTATTCACTTATTCATCAGCTCATTTCTTCATAAGAGAAATTAATGATCATTGTTTGTTGAATTTTCAGGGCTTTGCCAATAACCAAATCAACAAAGATCAAACTTAGAACAGCCCCATATAGTAGCTATAATAGAAAATAAAGGTTATTAGAGTGCATAAAAGCTTTCCTAAGTCAACCATAGTCAAAAACTCAGAGTGCTATGCATTATACAAGATCAGCTCTAAGAAAAAGATCAAGATGTATGAAGGGCATTTGGTCTAGTGGTATGATTCTCGCTTCGGGTGCGAGAGGTCCCGAGTTCGATTCTCGGAATGCCCCCCTTATTTTTCGTTTCAGATAAACCCTTTACTATTCCTTTTCTGTTCTACACTTTTGCTATCAATTACCTAATATCATTCGTTTCAGATAAACCCTTTACTATTCCTTTTCTGTTCTACCCTTTTGCTATCAATTTACCTAATTGCATTCATTTCAAATAATTTCGACAGGCTAGCATACCAACAGATCTTACACATGTTTTACACCACATATCTTACACATACCAACTCTTTTCTTTTCCTTTTCTATTCTACCATTTTGCTACCAATTTACCTTATTGCATTCATTTCAAATAATTCCAAAGCATACCTACATATCTTACACATGTTTACACCACACATCTCACAAATACCAACATGAGTGTGTGTGAATATGTGCGGTTGTGTGGTGGATAGCATACCTAGTGTATTCCACCTATTGTAGGATCTACGAAGCCGCACAGATCATCGCAATATAGACTATCACTGTTTCTGACGAATCATTATAAAATCATAACTCAAAATACAGGAAAGAAAACAAAAAAAACATTAAATAAACCTGCAAGTGGCTGCAACTAGATCTAACTTTCTAATTCCAAAAAAAAAAAAGAAAAAAAAAACAAACGCATATTAATTTATAATTGACGCGAATCAGATTCAGAGAACAGTGAACTGCTTAATCTAGAATCATCCACCCTATAAAATAATGAGACTGAACAGTAATAAAATAATAAAGTCAAAAACAGCTTAATTAAACCAGCAATTGCAGCAAGTAAATTAAATTAAAATGAAATTTCAGATAAGCACATGCCAAAGCCAGCAGTATTACGATTTAGAAAAATTAATTATCACGTGAGAAAACGAAACGGATTGAGTCGGCTACTGAAAATCTATTTTGCTGGAAAACTTACTCTCGCGAGCTTCTTCCAATTTCCAGAGGCTTGCCGGAAATATTATTTAGCTAAGGGGGTAGAGAAGAAAGGCTACAGATGACGGCGGCGCAACGGCGGAAGTAGCGGTAGGAATGTTTGGGCGGGGGAATATTTTCACTAGAAGTTGAGTGATGAGCCCTCATTAGGAATATTGTCTTTTGGTTATATGCGCCTGGGCGGAGTAATACAGATTGTACTCGAGTCTCGAGAAATTCGTTGCAAAAATCTCCGACTAATTTCAACTCTTTTTGTCTATGAATTAGATTTTAATTGATTGTCTCTGATTCCTTTCAATTTCTACTTGTCTATGCCTGTTTAATGTTGTCTAAGTCCTCAATAGTCGTTAGACCCTAGTTCATCGGACTAGCACCTAATATTTTTTACAGTATTTTTCAAGACTAATAATTTTTTACACAACCCAATACCACGACATAAATCTGCACTATTTTGTTAAGTTTGGACAATAATTTATTGAGTTTCGGTAATAATTGGATCGGAATGATAAGGTATGATAAAAATTGGTCCAAGCTAATAAATTTTTTTTTTTTTCTAAATCAATTTAAAAGAATTATCGGTTAATAGTCCAGGAGGTTTGCCCAGAAGCAACACTATGCTCTTTGTATAACATCACGTATTACTACAAAAACTATTTACTTTTACTTAAAATTATTTTTTTTCATAATTTTTAAATTTAATCAATTATTTTAAAACGGTAGTATTCGCAGAGGTTCAAGTATGTAATTAAGTATATATGCTTCTATATATGTGTATAGAGGTAATTGCAAGTGGCATCCTATTTTCCATATTAATATATAAATATAAAAGAAAAAATATAAATATCACAATTGAAACTTTTTATTACCATACTTTTATTTTCTTTCTTAAAAAGCACTTCATCATTATTTGAACACGATAATGTTATTCATGTTTCCAAATCACAACAGATCATCATTATTAATGTTGTCTAAACTCCAAACACTAAACACTAAAAAAACTCATACATCAATCTTTAATCTAAACATCGCAGATTTCTGGTTTTGTACGAGATTAACTATTTTCGAACTAGAAAAGTGCCCTTCTACAGGATGAGTAACATTGATTTCATATTCACCATGAAAGAGTGAAGCTTCAAAGAAGCCATTATCATCTGTGGTCCCCATTGAAGCAGCAGCCAAGCGGTTTCTGAACTTGTCGACAACATCGCCAGTTGGTAAGTTTTGGAAATTTTTGTCAGTCAAACACATGGGATTGCATGGTCCTTCTGGGTTCACCACTGCAAAAATCATTATGCCCTCAATCGCCCTGTGTGAATAAAACTCGTCTAGGATTTGATCCAGGTATGTTGCCTGCAGAAATATATACATTTTTGTTAGTGATCGAGTAAATTTCACTGCAAGGCATGAATTTTGAAATTTATTGATTCGAATCCTGAATTTTGAGTTTCTTTTTAGTTAAAGGTCTAGAATTTGAATTTTATTCTCAATTCAGATTTTACGTCTTGAGAAAAGAAAACTTTTGATGTACTCGAAAATTTTAGTATACTACATACTAAAAATTTTAAACTACGAGCTGACACTTTCATATACCTGATAATATTTTCTATTTTTCAAAACGTAAACCAGGAATTTGATACAATTTCAAAATCTAGACTCTAATTGGGAACGGCTCAAATTCAGGCCCGAATTATGAACTTCCAAAATTAGGCCTTGCATTGAGACATTTTCCTTTAAGGCTCCATTTATGATAGTGATATTTTATCTAGTTTCATCTATTATTTACTTTGATAAAAATAAAAGCCGGATTATCCTTTCGACCCAGGATAAGATGCTAAAATCCGAATAATACCTTAGATAATAATTCAGACTCCCCCTAGGATAGTTACCCAATACTTGAGATATATAAAATTACATTTCTATCCCGTACTAATTTTTTCTTTTGCAAACTTAACTATTAAAATGGAGTATATATATATATATCATTGAGTTTATCTAAGCCTCCATATATCCCATACTCAATAAAAAGTCGATAAGAATAATTAATATGCTTATTCAGAATACTATATGTTACGATGAACATCACAAAGAAATAATATATCGTATCCTGTAAAGTTATCTCAGTAACCTAGATAATTAACCTCCATGTCTGTTTGTCAAGTTAAACGGAGCCTAACAGAGAGTATGTACCTGGTTGGGCCCACCTATAACATCCAATTCGGTAATCCAAATGGGCAATCCAGCAGAAGCAAGTTGATCAATACCAGACCTTATATAGGGCAGATTTGGGGTGGTAAAATGACCTTGAAGCCCAATACCCAACTTCCCTTTGTACCCGCTATCCCGCATAAACTTAATCTTCTCCAGATACTTGGACGGCGCCGCCGTGCCGTCGCTGCTCTGCTCGATGGTGTTGTACTCGTTCAGAAACGGGATCATGCCGTCGTCGGCATCGCTCGCCTTCTGGTAGAAAATGTTGGAGGCGTTTTGCCCGAGCTTGTCCTCGAAGAAGGACCAGTGCAAGTTTTCATTCACTACGTCCCAGTGGATAAGCTGGCCCTTGTATCTTCCCACCACTGACTTTAACTGTTGGAATATGAAATTGAAAAACGAAACTTATTTTAAATATCTTATAAGCTCTAACATTTTATATGTTGTTTCACGTTATAAGTTAATAAAGTGTTTAGATGAATAGCTTATGAGCTTGTAATTAAACTAAAGTTGCGTTTGCATGGGGGATTTGGAAATCTACTCATTTTAAATTTCTTGTTTGGATGTTTGAATTCAAATTAATGGATTTAAATTTTTTAATATTTTTCTCAATTTGTTTAGAAAATGATGATGATGAAAGTGTTTGTAGTGTGTGTAAAGTGTGTGTGAGATGTGTGTTTACTATGTGTTATACGGGTATTTAATGTGTGTGAAATATGTGTATAATGTATGTGTAGTGGGTATGTGCGTGTGTGAAGTGTTTTGAATACTCAATGTATGTATATATATGTATAGTGTGTAAAGTGTGTAGTGCGTGTAAAGTGTGAAGTATGTGTAGTGTGTGCGAGTGTGATGCTTGTACATGTTAAGTGTTTGTAGAGTGTGTGTGTGAAGTATGAAATGTGTGTGTAGTGTGTTTGAGAAGTGTGTGAAATGGGTGAGAATGTGATTACATACAAGAGAGATAATGAATTTCAAAATGACTAAGTTGTGGGAATGGCATAAATTTGTGAGAGATTTAAAATTAATTGATTTGATTTATTTTGCCAAACAAGTTGGGTGGATTTGAATCTGGATTTCAAAATTCATTCCTCAAATCCCTTCATCCAAATGCAATATAAGTAATTAACTATAAATTTGAGGACTAATTTGAAAGTTACTATCAAACCCACATTTTGATTAATATGAAAAACGTTTGCAGTGTGTGTAGTACGTGTAGTATGTGTAAATTGCGTGTGGTACATATGAAATATGTTTATTGTATGTAAAATGTGTGTACGTGTATTGTATGCATTTGGCCATTTTCATATATATAAATAAAAAATTTCTGGTGATATACACATTACCCTGTTATTTGCAGCTGCCCACAAGTCATTTGTGGAAAGTTCTGGAACCCATTTAGGCTGAAATTTGGGGTTGTCCCAGAAGACATTGTGGCCCCGGACTGCGAACCCCCGCGACTTTGCAAAATTCATCAATGCATCCGGAATGTTGTAGTTTTCGTTGCCGCGGGTCACTTCAGTCGAGTACCTGTTTTGTTTCTTATTATACCGTCATGCATGTGATCGATGACAGATTCAGAAATTTTATGGAGATAGACTATCTATAGATAAATCTAAGTGTTCTTTACTATGATAACTTTTTTAATTATACTATTAAATCATAAGACAACTTTTATGAGCACACCTTGAGATGTTAGAAAGCAACCTCTCATATATTAAGCTCCAAATTCAGGATACTGGATACATTACATTAAAAAAATTTAGAAAACCTAAATAAATTTTAGAAAAACTAAAAGGGAGAATCACTGCTCTACGCCCCCTAAATCAATCAAAATATAGTGTTTTTAAACATTTCATTATATTTTTTACATCCTATTTTTATTGCATACACTTAAGAATTAAATGAATTCAGGAGAAATGGTTCATATAGTTTAGTTGGTAGAACATTACTAACCTAATCAATTAATCATAGTTCAATTTCCACCAACCCCACGACTCCACCTGAATTATGATTTGTAGTAAAAAATTAACCTCAGCCTAATCTTTGTACTAAAAAAAGAATATATGGATTATTATCAAATAGTTATTTAAGTTAAGCAATAGATTAAAATCAAACTAAATACACCTATATAATTATAATTTTTACGGAGCCAGGAGGCCCAGTGTCCCATTTGGCCCATGTAGGTCCGTCCCTGAGTAAGACATTATGTAAAGAGTGAATTTAGGGTAAATTTATGTAAATTACCATTTCATTTCGTTTGTGAAGACGGTGTACTTGAATTTGGAAGCCAACCAGTTCTGGTAAGCGGTGTTTTGGAGGATATTCTTGTTTATGGCGCAGCCCAACGGAAACCCCGATTCCTTTTGAGTTATCGATACGGCGGCGTTTCGTATTGGCTGATCGTTTCGATCCACCGCCTGAAATTTTACCCTTGCCTTGCGCACCTACAAATGCAGGCATGTTTACAAAGTACAATCTTTTTAATATTATTATTTAATAAAATAAACATACAATTATTGCACGTAAAATCAGTCCGGTCCGATGTTCTATATTTTAGATAGTTGGACCATAAGGATCTAGACTCAAAGTACCATCGGCCTAACAAATTCGACCGGAAGGGCCAAAAGCCTGTGATCACAAGCCAGTCCGAAAATAATACTCCCTCCGTCCCACCTTAACCTGCCTATTTGTCATTTCGGTATGTCACACCTTAACCTATCAGCCCATAAATGACAAATTTATCACAAAATCTCCACCCTCAATCTCCACCTTTAAAAAAGTCAAAGATTCCACAAAATCTATTTTTTCTTAACCTCCGTATTCTGTCAACCTAAACAGGTTAAGTCAGGACGGAGGGAGAGTATCTTTAAGGATATGAGTTGGGCTGGGATCAATAATATTTGATTCGATGAAATTTTGGGTCGGCCCCACTTAGTCCGACTTATGGTGTCGGCCCAATAAGCTGGAACCGGCCGAGTCAGGCCGAGTGAATTGTCATCTCGACTAATATTCGTAAATTTTCACTTATACAATATTTTTTTATTTTTTAATTTGACTTATATAATCCTGTTGGAGGCCTTTATATATGGTGTTTCTCCTTTTACCTTTTGAATGTTGTCATCTTGGTGGGATTTCCACTCTTCTTGTGTAAAAGGCTGCAATGAGATGCTATCTGCCCAAATATCAACCGCTGAATTCTTGCTCTGAGACAGAAAAAATAAAATAAAATTCAGCATACATCACGAATTAGTAGTTTCAGTTTATCATACAAAATAAATTAATAATTAGTAAAATGTCATGCAAAAATAAAATAACTAAATCCAATGTTCACCTAAAAAAAATAAAAAAAAATCAATGAATTTCTGAAAAATCAGAATGCAAAGTTGAGTGTAGCATCCACCATTAATTTGACACATCTGTAAGTGTGTGTGACTATGTACACATGAAATATGGATGTCACACGTGAATCACAATGGGCTGGCCCAATCAGCCTGATATTTTAGATACCATAAAAATCTTGCTCGAAGTACTATTCGGCTCTATAGACCCAATCTGATGGGCCAAAGATTAACGGATTGCAGGCAGCTTGATAATCTTAGACTATTATTATAAGGGTATTGAGTCGAACTGATTAATTTTAGGGTCAATCTATTTTTACTAAACCTACCGTACTCAATATATACCATTGATCAAATGAGTTGGACTTAACCGAATCCAATTGAGTTGGACCGTCCGAATTACCACACCCTAGCATTCAATGGACCGAAGGAGAAAAAGAGGAACCTCAAAGTATAGGTGGGCCGGGCCCGAAACATTGACAACAAGGCCACCCTTGAGCATGGACCAGCAACCCTTTTGGGCCGTGGCCCAACCAGCAGTATGATAGCCCGTTTTTGTCTTGAAAATTGCTGCTATATCAGCTTTTCCATCGTTGACATGCAACCAAGCTGCATAAATATTTTAAACCATTTAAATAATAATTTAATAAAACAAATTTTAAGGGTACAATTATTTTTTTCCATTAAATTTCACTAATTTTTATTTAATAACATTATTTTTTTGTTAGTTTAATTTTAGTCCTTTAACTTTGAAATTCAAAAAATTAGTCCTTCAATTTTCAAAACTCGATAAATTAAATACTCCCTCCATTCTAATTGAACTTGCGTAGGGACGTCGGCACTGAGATTAAGAAAAGTTGTTTTTTGGAAATTTTGTTGACTTTTCTAAAGTGGATTGAGGGTGGAGATTGTGTTATAACTTTCCTTATTAGGAAGTATGCAAGTTTGCTTGGGACGGTCGAATTGGAAAGTATGCAAGTTCATTAGGAATGGAGGGAGTATTACCTACCGTAGGCGGTGACATGAAAATTTGTTGAAATTCAAAATTTAAAGGACAAATTTATCAAATTTCAAAAATTAAAGAACCAAATCAAAATAGCAAAATATAATGTCCTTGAAGTAAAAATGGTGGAATTTAATGAGCAAATACAAATTATTAATTAACTATTCTACATGGATGATAAAAATAGTTACCTGATAAAGTGTAGAGTTTTTCCTTCTCTAAATTGAATTTCTGGGAAAAACTATGAAAGGATTGTTTTCTATTAGAAGCGACGATGTATTTGTTGCCATCGTACGATTCTGCAAGCTCGATTTTGGCACCTCCAAATCTTGTCCAACCATTTAATCCTTCATTTAGTTCGGGATTCACAACTATGCCTCCTTTATATTGAGGACCTAGAGGCTTGGATAAACACTACAAATATTGAAAGTTCGAAGAAAATAAATAAACTTATTTAAAAAATAATATAGAAAGCAAAAAAATTAATGTAAATACGTTTTAAATCAACAATCTCGTTCTCCAATTCACCGTGAACACATATTAATATGTTAAAATCTTTATCCAAGATTCAAAGATGAGGTTTTTACATACCGATGATGAGCACATTAACATATATCCACCGTAAATATTAGAACTATTTAGTGTAAATCAATATAATATATTTAAGGCTTGCCTCATTAGTGTATGAATAATCATAAGACACTGCATAGACTTGAAAACCTGCAAAGTAGAAAAAAAAATATAATTTTAATATATATAATTTCTTGCACGACCGATTTTATTTTTCATTATTATGAAACATTAATTAGAAATAATAATAGATAAAATTAAAATAATTTGTAGTAATTACCAAAAGAAATATTTAAAATGAAAATAATGAATAAACAAGAGCATAAAAGCTTTGCCATTGCTAACACTGATATTTCTTTCTAATAGTTCTGTGAAATGCCATACAGGTTTATATAGTATAAGAAAAACTCATACTCCCTCGTCCCAGTTAATTTTACACATATGAAGGGGCACGTACATTAATTATTAAGAAAAAAATATATTTTACTTTTTAGTTGATTTTTTCAAAGGTGCAGATTGTGAAAAAAGTTTTCTTTCTAAGAATATGCAAAATTGTGTGGGATGAACTAAAAGGAAAAATGTGCAAAATTAGACGGGACGAAGGTAGTATAAAATTCCAACGATAAATAATCAGATCATAAATCCATTGTTAAAATAATCTAATTATATAATCCCACTTTCATTTTTTTCTTGGTAAGTGGCATATTTAATTATGCACTTTGTAGTGATCTAAACATTTCTGGATCGTTAAAATCAGAAATATAGATGCATGTATTTGCAAATTTATTTCCAAACTACTGCTCAGTTTTGCACATAGAGTCGGATACGTATATTAAAAAAAAACTATTTTTTGCTTTTTGATTGATTTTTTTAAAGGTGGAGATTGAGGGTGGAGATTATAAGGAAAAAATCCTATAAAAAAATGCACAAATTGAATGGAACGAATCGAAACGAAAAATGTGCAAAATTAAACGGGACGAAGGAAGTATTTATTTTGAAGAGTAAAGATAAGATTTTATATAGTAGGTTGTAGTTTTTGGAGATAATATGGAAGTCGATGTATTTGACTAAAGGCATCAATGATTAGATTTCCATTATCATTACAATTATTCCAAGCATGTATCATACTCATCATATTCATATCCTTAAAAAAGTCACTTTTCGAGATACTTGTGCTGGGATGTAGTGGCATGTGTCACGTTGCTTGTGACACATCCTCGAATAGTACATTCACTTAAATAGTGTAAATGTATATTTGTTTAAATGATTTGTAGAGTAGGATGTGCAGAGCCGGCCGTTGAGGCGGCACCGTCGCTCTGGACACCCCGCTGACAAGGGCCTCCGTTTTTTTTTATTTATTTATTTCTTTTTCTGTATAAATCTGTATTTTAGTACATATATTTAACATATACTAATTATAACATAAATTTGCCTAACTCATCTGGCTATTTTCTGAAGTAAAGACATTAGAGAGGTGGGAGGACGTGGGACAAATTATTTTTTTACATATTAAACAATGTGATGGACCTATTACTTTGAGGCTCATTCAAACATAGTCTGAGACCCATTTCTAGTTGATTTAAATTATTTTCAAAATAATAATATTAATATTGTAAGGAATCAGTGAAATACGTTGGAATGGGGACATCCCAAAACAAATATCCCCGAAGAGTCTTCTGACCCAAAAATAGTTATAAATGAAAAGTTATTCAATAATATTACTCCCTCGAAAACCCAAAACAAATATCCCCGAAGAGTCTTCTGACCAAAAAATAGTTATAAATGAAAAGTTATTCAATAATATTACTCCCTCCGTCCCGACTTATCTTGCACAGGAGAGGTCGACACGAGTATTAAGAAAAATTGATTTTTGGTTGTTTGTTGATTTTCAAAGGTGAATTGAGGGTGGAGATTATATTATAATTTTTCTTTTTTAGACTATGCAAAATAAGGTGAGACGACCATTTAGAAAAAGTATGTAAGATAGGATGAGACGGAGGAAGTATCTCGTTATTTCTTATACATGTTATATTAGTTGATAATGTTATCGAATATACATGATGATGTGTGTGTTTTCCCAAATACATGGAATATAAGATCTTAAGTACCAAATAATATTTTTAATTCCAAAAATAATTCCTCGTTTTTAGTATTTTTAGCGTTCGAGATTTATTTGATATAACTTATATTTTAAAATACGTAGAGACTAGTCGGACGATAGATTAGACGGTAAATTACGGACTAGTACCTAATTAAGGTCTAAGCGGGGTTAATCGGGTCTAAGTGGGATAAAATCGAAAGGAGTCGAAGAAAAATATAGACGATCAATGACCATCTAGCCCCTAGATAGAGTGTAGTCAGAAGTAGACGGAAACTTTTAGAACAGAAGATATAACTAAATAAATGTGATTGGCATTTAAATAGAGAGAATACTACCTCGCCTTTTTTTAAGAACAATACTTTTAAGTTGGTAAATGCATGAAGAATGTTAATGATAAATTATTTGTCAAGATAATAATTGAAATTTTAACGTTAATGCTAAATTAAGGGCAAAAAAAAAAATTATAAAAAAAAATAAGACGCCAAGAATTTTAAGAGTGCTTCAAAATGATCGTTTACATTTAAATTTTTTTTCTGATGATTTTTTTTTATAAGGGCCGGTCGCAGTTCTTTTTTATATTATATTGTGATTAGATATAAATATTTTATCGGAATACTAATAAATTGCGAGCCTAAGTGATCATTTCAAGTTTACACTAGATGAATTGATAGTTATGGGTCTCATGAAATGACTGAATGAAATATATTGTGTTATATTAATAAGTTCATGATTGATTGAAATATATGTATTATACTAATTACTATATAAATGAGTAGTGGCGGTGCCTAATAGTTAATGTAGACGTAATGATTGATTTGAAAAAAAACATATATAGGGCCAGAAATGGTACAACAAATATGAAATATAAACATACAAACTCTAATTATTCGTTTTTTTTTTTTTTTATTTTCTCGATTGAGATAAATGATCAAATACTTTTTGTAGTACTGAGAAGTTTATTCATCATTATGTCACCACAATAAACAAGACGTCTTGAATAACCAACCGATGTTTCAGTCTAGTAAGCAGTGACGCTAATTTACTAACACATCATCACTATCACTATTATCCTAAACTCAAAACAAATTTCCAACTAAACAAACTCATACATCAATCTTCAACTTAAACATCATCGATTTTTGATTCTGTACGAGATTAACAATTGTCGAACTAGAAAAGTGGGCCCCTACAGGATGAGTAACATTGACTTCATATTCACCAAGGAAGAGTGGAGCTTCAAAGAAGCCATTTTCATTTGTGGTCCCCACCGGAGCAGCAGCCAAGCGGTTTCTGAACTTGTCGACAACATCGCCGGTTGCTAAGTTGCGGAAATTGTTGTCGGTTAGACACATGGCGTAGCATCCTTGTGGACTCCATGCTGACCATATCATTATGCCTTGAATTGCTCCGTGTGAGTGAAGCTCGTTTAGGAGTTGGTCTAGGTATGCTGCCTGCAGAGACATTTTTTTATTACCAGTTGGGAAAATTGTAAAACTCGACCTGTAATTTATCGATGGTTCCCAAAGGTCCACTTGCCTGTTTTATTGCTCGATTGGTATTTTTTAGTTGGATTCAAAAAAATTGTTGGATAATTACATTTGCACTAGTAGCTTAGTCAAATTAGAAATTTATATTTTTCCCGTGAATTTGGGGTTCAATGGTCAATTTCACTTTATGTCATTCGCAACAATGAAAAAATGAAAAAGGAAATTTCAATTTAACGTAGTCAACTACGTTTATGTGTAATTATCAGACGAGGATTTTAAAATTTCGGCTAGGAAAACGGCTAAATCCGGACAACTAAAAATGTAAAAGATGAAATTGTGAAATTAAAATTAAAAATAAATAGTTATGTGATTAGCCATAAGTGTTACAAATTTTGCAATTAGCCTTAAATATTTCACTTGTTGAATAGAAAAAAAAATAACTGAATCTTCCGCACATCGAATAATTAATGTTTCCTATATCAAGATATAAAATCTAAAACTGAAAATAAAATTAAGATTTACCTCAGTAATTAGGAGTGTAAATGAGCTGAGACAACTAACGAGCCACTCGAATCAATTTTCAAAAAGATCAAAATCGGCTCAAGATAAACGAGTCAAGCTCATTAGTACTCGAATAGGCAGCCGACTCGCGAGCTTAATCGAACATGGGTTAAATTACTAGTTTGCTCTAATTCTAAATTAAATAAGGTAAAACCCTAAGATCCTCATTTACAGTCATTTATACTTCCTCCGTCCCAAATGAACTTGCAAAGGAGGGTCGGAACAAATATATTAAGAAAAGTTATTTTTTTGGGATTTTGTTGACTTTTCAAAGGTAGAGTGAGAGTGAAGATTGAAGGTAGAGATTTTGAGAGTGGAGATTGTATTATAACTTTCCTTATTAAAAAGTGTGCAAGTTTGTTTGGAACGACCGAATTCGAAAAGTGTGCAAGTTTATTCGGGACGGAGGGAATAGTATACCTAACATTTTCAATTTTAATGTATTTTTTTATATGTTTTAAATTTTATTTTATACCAATCGAGTCAAATCAAATCGATCTTGAGTTCAACGAGTTTCTATCAAATCAAACTCAAGCCCCAAATCTTCTAGTTAAACTCGAATCTGTCAGTACTCGACTTGACTCGACTCGTCTCATTTACATCCTACCGATTAAGAAAGTAGCAAGTACCTGGTTGGGGCCAGCCTTAACATCCAATTCGGTAACCCACATAGGCAACCTAGCAGAAGCAAGTTGATCAATACCCGACCTTATATAAGGCAGATTCGGGGTAGTAAAATGACTTTCAAGCCCAATGCCCAGCTTCCCTCGGTACCCACTGTTCCTCATAAACCTTATCCTCTGCAGATACTTCGCCGGCGAGACGGCGCCGTCGCTGCTCTCCTCGATGGTGTTGTACTCGTTCAAAAATGGGATCATGCCGCCGTCGGTAGCTGCCGCCTTTTGGTAGAAAATGTTGGAAGCATTTTTACCGAGCTTGTCCTCGAAGAAGGACCAGTGCAAGTTTTCGTTCACTACGTCCCAGTGGATCAATTGGCCCCTGTATCTTCCCACCACTGAATATACCTGTGGAAATGTATTTAATTTGGACGAGGAAGTCAACGAGTGTTTTTTTATTGGAATTTGGGCCCCTAAATTTATCGAGAGAATTTGTAAGTAAACACACCCCTTGTATCTAATTATTAGAAGAAAAATGATTAAAATTACTTTTCGTGACATAGCATTTTACTCTTTTAGTTTAATTTCAATTTTAGAAGCACACGTGACTGTCACGTATTACCAACTTCTGACTAATTTAAATTAAAGTGACACTGTTCTGCTTTTTTTTTTTTATATATATATATATCCGAACGGAACACTAACTTTTGGCTAATTTTAATTAAAGTAGGCATTGTGTCGCTTTTTCTTTTATATGCAAATCGAACTAGGGATGACAAGTGTCATTTTTTTTGCCATGATTTGCTTAGCGACAACGGAAATTGATCTAAATGCGATCTCTAATTATAGAACGAAATTGAAAAGATAACAAATTTTGAAAAGAAAAGTGATTTAACCCCTCCTTATATCTAATACCTACATAAAAAAATGAGTTTTTGAGACAGTAAAAAGTTATTTTAAATAATATGTATTAAGAAAATGTCACTTTTAATCACACGGGAATATTTTTAGCCCCCCTCCCCCCTAAATTAAAAATTTAGATAAAAAATTGATGAAAAAGGTGGGGCTGAAAGCGATGAAAATTGAAAACTTAAGATCAAAGTGACGAGAAAGAAAACTTGGGACCATAAATCTATGACTAATTAGTCGAGTCGTATCAATAACTCGTCTCCAATAATTTTATTTGAGACGACAAAAGATCATCTGAAATGCATATAAACATGTTTTCTAATATTTAGTTGCCTCTAGAAAGAGTCTAGAAATAACCTTCAATTACTTGAAAATTATTTTATAAAGATAAGTCGTCACATTATTAAAGATAACATTTATCGTATCACAAATGATTGAGAAAAAATTCTTACCCGCTTATTTACAGCTGCCCATAAATCGTTTGTGGAAAGTCCTGGGATCCAATAAGGCTGGAAATGGGGGTCATCCCAAAAGACATTGTGGCCCCTTACTGTAATTCCATGCGACTTTGCAAAATCCAACATTGCATCTGCAATGGCGTAGTTTTCTTGCCCACGGTTCACTTCGGTGGAGACCCTATATTATTTAATATAACTTGATGTGATTAGAGGTGGCAAATCGGTGGCTCGGCCAGCATCAGATGTTAGGCTGGGTCGAGCCAGCCTAAAATTCCATCGCTTTAAAAATTATAGAGCCATTTTTTTTATAATATGCTAAAAATTTATAGCCGATTCGCTACCCGCCGAACTTATAGCTCGTCGAACAGGGCTTTTTGGGCCAAAGTCTCTGTAATCGAATTCATCTAAAATATCATGAGCAGAGCTACTATTAGTCAATACCGGGGTCCAACTTAATGCAAAATTTATAAAAGTTCAGTTTTAGTGCTATAATCTTTATTATTTTAGTTATTCACTACTCGAAATTCTAACTAAATCCACCCCATTTTATTTTATTGTGCACTCTAGTGTCCAAATAAACAATTCATCATACTCAAAATCATATTTCAATTATCTCGTTTCAAAATCATCTGTTAATTGTTATAGAAAATGTTTTGTAAGATAGGAAAATTAAAAAAATTGTTTCTCTCTTTTGAAGTTACAGTAAGCAACAACTTCATCGAGGTCTAATATCTTTTCCATGTTTTAGTCTACTACATCATTGAATCATGGATATATCCGCCCCTAATCGAACAAGCAGGGCAAGTCAATTAGATCGAACTGACTTTACCATCCGAAAATGCTAGGAATTAAGCAAGGAAACTTTTTGTGTAAATTACCATTTTAATTCGTTTTCGAAGACCGTGTATCTGAATCTGGAAGTGAACCAGTTCTGATAAGCAGTGTTACGGAGGATGTTCTGGTTTATGGCGACGCCAAATGGAAAACCATTTTGCCGTTGAGTTATCGAAATGGTGGCGTTTGTTATCGGTTGGCCGTTCTGGTCCACCGCCTGAAATTTCACCTTTGTCTTGCGGAACTATAAACATGGACGGATCCAAGATTTCGTTAGTGAGACGGCATGTTTAATAAGGGTACAACTTTTTTATTTTTGTTTAATCAAATGAAGATATAGTTATTTAAAAACTATTAAATAAAATTAACTTATCTTTAAAACTATTTTTTTTTGATGTTTTAACAACTATATACTTTTTATGAGACATCACCAAGAATGAATAAATTACTTCTATAAGGTATTATATTGATATTGGTCGAACACATTTAAAATATTAAATTCAGGTACTTAACTTAATAGCCGAATATCTTAATCCTGTCTTTCTGATTCGAACATGTTTATATTTGTTCGACTAAAGTGACTGAATATGTTTAAAAAGTATATTTAGAATTAACGAACTGAATATGTTTAAAAAGCATATTTAGAAATGACGGTTATAAGTATATTTTACCTTTTCAACACTCTCATCTTGATGGGATTTCCACTCTTCTTGTGTAAAAGGCTGCAATGAGATGCTGTCTGCCCAAATATCAACTGATGAATTCTTACTCTGAAAAAGAAAAAAAAACAATAGATGACATTATTTAGTTGTGTTAGGGTTTCGACAAAATAATCCAATAAATTAATACTTCCTCTCTCACTCGGTCCCATAAAAAGTGTTATGTTCGAAATAAATTTCCAGAAAAGTAAGAAGAGGAACCTCAAAGTAGAGATGGGCCGGGCCAGAAACATTGACAACCAGGCCGCCCTTGAGCATGGACCAGCACCCCTTTTGGGCCGTGGCCCAACCAGCAGTATGATAGCCCATTTCAGTCTTGAAAACTGCTGCTATATCAGCATTTCCATCACTCACTTGCAACCATGCTGCATTAAAATTTTAAACCATTCAATACAATAAAATACTAATTAATGTTAAGTTCTAGAGGTGGCAAAATCGACACACGATAATGGACCAGCACAGTCTAATGATATCTTAGACGAGATGAGTCATTGGATTCTTGGCCCGACACACTATGGGAAGCGGCAAGTCCAATTCGATGGGCCGAAAACTCGACGTGTCTTAGGTCAGCCCAAAAATCATAAAATATTTACAAAATATAAGTCGGATTTTGATCACTGATATTTTTGTCCAGCTCGACCGACATATCATGTTGGCCCCACGAGTTAGGCCGGATTGCGTGAATAACCACCTCTAAACACACACTTAAAGTAGGATATTTGATTATTATGTATGGGTAAAAAGAATAAGTACCTGAAAAAGTGTAGAGTTTTTCCTTCTCTAAATTGAATTTTTGGGAAAAACTATGAAAGGGCTGGTTTCTTTTAGATGCAACAATGTATTTGTTGCCATCGGGCGATTCTGCATGCTCGATTTTGGCATCTCCGAATCTCGTCCATCCACTTAATCCTTCATTTAGTTCGGGATTCACAACTATACCTCCTTTATATTGAGGGCTCAAAGGCTTTGATAGACACTGTTAGATATCAAAAGTTCGAAAGAAAATAAATAAATGTAATGAAAAAATAAATTAGAAAGCAAAAATAATAAAATTAAATGAAGGGTTAATTATAAAGTAGTCATAACTCTCTTGTAACATTGCAAAAAGATTAATGAACTCATTAAATTTTTCAATTCGATGCACGACCTAACTCTTCAGTAGATTTTTTTATCACGTGGCTGCCGGTGCTCAGGTGATTATGCCATGTTGGACTTCAGAATTTTGTTTCTTCTTTAAAACATAATACCTTAAAATAAATATTAGAGTTATCTATGTGACTAATCAATATTTTCGAGACGATAAGAAAGTTCATTTTAATGAATTTTTGCTTGATATTGAGTCCAATGTGACAACATCACCTGAGTTTCAGTGGCCACATTATCACAATTCCATCGAAAAAGTTTTAGTGATATACATTTTTACAATGCCAATATATATATATATATATATATAATTAAATTGCAAAAAATAAGGAAAATAATGCATTTTTTTACAATTAACCCTTAAATAAATGGTAAATTAAACTATATTTTGTATGATTTATATATTTAGACTTGCCTCATTTGTGTATGAGTAATCATAAGGCACTGCGTAGACTTGAAAACCTGCAGAATAGAAAAAACATAATGTTTACCACTTTATAATCTGGATCAGATTAAAATATCCAACACTAGAAGAAAAAATCAAATTAGAGACGGAAAACTTCATCTCTATTTATATGATATCGGTTTCTAAACTAAAGTAGCGATGAATTAGAAACAAAATGGTTGGTCTTTATAATACTAGTCCCTAAAATTTAGAAACCGAGTTTATTCCGTCTCTAAATTTAGTGACTGAATTTATCTCTCTATTATGAAAGTAGAGACCAAATTATCAATAGAATAGAGACGGATATACTTAATATTCGGTTGCTAATCTGTCACTAATCAAATGCTAAGGTTCTTTTTGCCACTTTTCATCGCTATTTTATTTTTATCCTGTTTATATTTTGTGATCGATATTATCTGTTACTAATTTACGTCTCTGGTGGAAAGAAAGCAACAATTTTCTTGCACATTTGATTTCATTTTTCATAATTATGATACTCTAGTGTCACTTATCAGAAATAATAATAGAGAAATTAATATAATTTGTAATAATTACCAAAAGAAATAAAAATAATGAATAAACAAGAGCATAAGAGCTTTGCCATCGCTGACAGAGATTTTTATTTCTTATAAAAATTCTGAAGTGCCATGCAGGGTTTATATAGTAAAAAAAATAAAATCCAATGATAAATTAAATATACAGATTATACAGTAATTTTTTAAATTCACATTTTTTTATTACAAAATGCAAATAATCCAATTATATTATCTCTGTTTTCCAGTTTTTTCTTGGTAAGTGGAAAATATAAATATTCATTTGTTAGTAAATAAACATTTTTGGATCGTTAAAATCAGAAATTTAAATCCAAGTATTTGAAATTTTATTTCCAAAATATTTAATTTGGAGATTAGACTTAAAATATTATACTCCCTCCGTCCCAGCTTAACCTGCCTACTTGTCGTTTCGATCCGTCTCATATTAACCTGCCAGCCCATAAATGACAAATTTCTTACGCAGTTTGCACCCTCAAAATCTTCACCTTCAATCTTCACCTTTGAAAAAATAAAAAATTTCATAAAATTTATATTTTCTTAACCTCCGTGCTCGATCAAGTTAGGCAAGTTCGGGACGGAGGGAGTACTAGCTTGCAGTTTTTGTACATAACATGGAAGTCTATGTATTTGACTTAATAATATATGGTTAGTAATTTCCTATATCATTACAAATATAATTAATTAATTATACAAGCATATATAATAATCCTCATATCCCAAAAAAATGTCATTTTTCAAAGAGATCTTTTAACTCAAAAATAGTCATGTTAGAAAAGTTAAAATTGGTTATTTGTTTAAATTTCATTAATACTATTATGTAAATGATTCTTTGGGTAATATTTGGTTAAAGCTTTAAGCACATCCCGACTGATTTTGTACATTTTCTTTTTGATTCGTCCCAAATAATTTTATACATTCTTAAAGAAAAAGTCTCTCACAATCTCCATCTTCAAAAAATCTACCTTCAATCTTCACCTTCAAAAAAATCAACTAAAAAACAAAAAATTGATTTTTCTTAATTACGTGTCCTTCATATTTGGAAAATTAACTGGGACGGAGGGAGTATAATATATAACAAAGGTTATGAGACCGAGAGAAAAACTATTGTAATGGAACCTTGTTATATATGATATCTAGTATTTACTTGGACTTGAACCTATTGTAATTGAATCGGGTTTAATTTGGATAGTATCAAAATATGGGTAGAATTAGAAAAAATGATGGATACTCTAATACTCTAACTTGGTCGATCAAAAAAACCATTCGTAAAATATGACAATATTTTTGGGACGAAGGATTACTCAGATACGTACTATCATTTAGTTGGAAAAAAATTATTAGTCAAATACGACAGTATACTTGAAACGGAGGAAGTAAAACGTATTTCAGCAAACAGTAAATATAACATAGAAAGATATTGAGAGAGAGAAATACCGAACAAAAGATTGAGAACAATGGCGATGAATAACAAAAAAATTAGTGGCTTTGACATTGCAGCCACTGTAATTTTTCTTCCCCTGTTATTACAGTGGGTATTCCAGCCCAGTTTATATAGAATTATTACAGCGGTAATTATGACGTAATTTTAGAAATTAATCTAGATGATTTATATCTTAATTAAAGGGAAGCTGATTTCGTATTCTTAATGTTGATGCAAATATTTACTCCCTCCGTCTCACTCAAATTTACATAATTTCTTTTTCGATATGTTCTACACCAATTTATACATCATTAAAAAATAAATTTCTTTTACAATCTTCGCCCTCAATCTCCACATTTGAAAAAGACAACCAAAAATCAAAAATCAATTTTACTTAGTATACGTGTCTGGTCCTACGTTCAAATCTGAATGAGATGGAGGGAGTGATATTTTTTCTTTTAACCATGCAAAATATTTTGAAGTAATTGGTAGTTACTAAGAGGTGGCAAAATCGGTCCGACCCGATATTTTAAATGGGTCGAGTCATAGAAATATAGGCTCGAAGTACTATTTGACCCGACCGGCCAAAAACATGAAGGACCCTGGAGTGGCTCGATAATCTTAGTATATTACAGGGGAATACCTCGGATCGTACCGACTAATTTTAGACCAGACCAAATTTTGAGCCAGCCAGGCACGATCGGGCCGCGCCGCTCGAATTACTACATCTAGTTACTATGATTCACTTCTTGCTTGAGAACTATATTAATTTTGAATTATTTTATATATCTATTGGAGATTTGAAATTTTAATTTCAATGGATTATGTAATCGTTTTTAAAATCTGTCAAGTCTTAAAAAAAAAAAAGGAAAAAGGTAATTAGAAAAATTGTGGTTCATATATAAGGATGGGATTTTTTATATAATGCACCAATTTATGATAATGGTTAAAATAGGCAAGAGTATTTGGAATTATTTTATCTTACTCGGGTTTCATAAAAAATTATGTCACATCATGTCTATATATACACACAAACATATGTGAGAAAATTAAAAATAATCATTTTGATAATTTTTAAAATAATTTTAGTTGGTTTATAATTTTAGTGTAATTTTAACATTTTTTATACAACTATTGCTTTCTTTTACATATTTGCTTCTTATATAAGTGACACACGCATGGTATTGACTTGCCATGTAGTTTGTCATAAATGTATTTATAGACGGATCTACATACATCACTCTGGAGCATGTGTCCTCGTAACTTTTCTCACTATTTTCATATGTATTGCTTCCACGTGGTATAAAAAGAGTCTTGCTTTCTTTTATTCCAAAGTAAAGTCTCGTTTTGAATGTCAGTATCTCATTTCTTAGTCCAAGTAAAGATCTTAACTATTTTATTTCACGATTACTTATATATGATTGAATATGTCAAATAAAACAAATAATAAATTGTGTGAGTGAAAATTGATATCTTACTGAGAATCGTATATCCATTGTCATGAAAAGTGAAGACAATTCAATTTAAAAATATAGTAGGTGCATGAAATAATATTTTCCAAACATATATATTTGTCAAGGAGTTACTATTTCAACAAATAATAAATCATTTTGTCGCGAGGAAGAGTAGAATGATATTTTCTAAACGTGCATATTTGTCACGAAGTTACTATTCCTCACAAATATTAAATCATTTTACCACGTCGGAATATACTAAAGAAACTGATGAAACCTCATGGTCTCGTGCTAGAGATTGAGACAGATTTCTTTAAACTCCACCAAAACTAGCAATTACGCTATTAATCAAAATACTTCATTCATCCATAATCCAAAGTTCAACGGAAGTCCAATATAAATAATAATCCTAGACCCTACATCTCGTGGGCCAACAACCATTAACAAAACTAATGGGTCTAAGTCCTAATCACAATCAGAAATTAAAACAAAAGAAAGATATAATATAATGTTTAATAATTAAAATTGTCACTCTCGTCCTTCTTCTTATGCCTCGATCGAATTCTCATCAGAAACATGGACATTAAATATTGTAAAATAGCTAACAAACACATGCCAAATCTTATAGTCCAACAATATCGTCTCCCCGTCAAACAATAAACGTCAGAGTTCGAGCCCTAATCCCCTTAAACAAACACACATGATCCATCAATTACAACCATTTGTTTATCATTTAAGCACAAACACAGCATAGCCAATTCATAAATAACACATAAACTAAATATTTTTATTTATATTTTTTAATAAATCAAGTAATGGTCTTATTATCCTTCTTCTCCAAAACACAACGGAAATGGCATTCACAGTAATTATAAGCAGATCTACCGGCAGAGCCTGGTATCCTTCTGCAGTCAACGTCTCTTAGAAGATCTCCACCAATAGTACTCCCACACGTGTTCACACACGAAGTTGGAATTGCCGGATTGCAATCAAGTGGAAGAATTATTTCGCAAGTCCCCATTACTGATTCACTGCTTCCACCTGCTTTTACAATTTTCCTCATCAGTTTAAGTTACGGGGTAATTGATATTGTAACATGTGAGTTATAATAAGATATTTTTTTGCATAGTTTAACTTTTTACATGTAAAAATAGTCAAAGCTTGTTAAAGAGAGTTTTTATTTCGTGTACACGATGTAAAATTATCGTGTATACATATACATAATATAAAAATTATCGTGTACACGATGTAATTCATCGTGTACACGATAAAAAAAAAATTCTTGTTACATATACAAGATAATATTTTATCTATACACGATATAAAATTATCGTGTACACGATAATATTATCATCCCATATTCAGACTGGCTACTTTTTCAAATAAAAAGTTAAACTATCCAAAAAACATTAACTATGCCCCTAACAGGGCCACAACACACTATTTCCACTTACGATAAATAGTCCATTAAGTTTTACTATCTCTGTACTAATTAAATTTGTCTACTTGTTTTATCGAAATGTTCCAGTTAACTTCGCAATCTCATAAATAAAAATTAATTCTCACAATATTCAAACTTAGAATCTTAATTCTTACCTCTCAATTTCCACATTTAAAAGGAAAAACAAAATTTATTTTTTCTTAACATTTGTGCCCTAATAGGGTTGAAAATTTAACCGAGACGAAGGAAGTACTATTATTTACTTGAGGGCATTATCTTTTAAAATCAATTTAATTTTAAAAGTACAGTTATTTACAAACATTCTCAACTTTAAACAAAAAAAAAATCATAGAATCACTTTTAATTAATTTGAACCGGTCCTTTACCTACTTTAAAATTGCAAAAGGAAATTATTTCAACCCAAATAGCGGTTTTGCGTCACTGGCTCGATTAATCGTATCGTTAAAAGAAACCAAAACAACAACAACAATAATAATATTTTCGGTATAAGAATCAATTCTTATAATACAAATCATATAAAGCCATGCAATATTTAAATATATTCTCATTCTAAATTCATTTTTCATCACAATCATCTTATAATATATCCCAAAAAAATAAGAAAAAAATCGTACCTGATACGAAAATAGAGCAGATGAGAAAAACTAGGAAAGAGGAGAAAAGTTTAACCATTTTGCCAAATTTCTAATTATCAATTTGAATTTTGAGACTTTACAATGATAGTCTATATCTATATATAAAATGTCTGTCACAGATTTAAGTAATATTGTAATTTATTTATGTAATTTGAATATAAAAATATTAGTACTAGTGAGGCAATTTTAGAACAATATTAATAGTGTGGTTGATTAGGAATAAAATTGAGAATTTCTAGAGTATTAAAGTTGTTTCCATGAATTGAAATAAGTTGGTGAATATATTACTCTCCCCGTTTTAAAAGAATGTCATTTTAGCTATTTTTCTACTAATTTTATCTTTTGAAATATGTAGGTCTAATTCATTACTGATACATAGATATTTGCATATGTATGGTAAAATCGTATGACTATTAGTTTCAATTTTTGAATTATGTTGACAAGTTGCTATATAAAAAAATGAATAGGTGACTACTATGATGATTTATTTTACAAAAAACATAAAATAAACTAAAAAAAAAATTAGCTGCAAGTAATGGGACGTTGCATATCAATTAATGGACACAATAACTTACGTGCACTGCAATTAGGAAAGCTAAAATATAATACTAAGCACTTGTAGTTTTGTCCTTTCTATTTAGGATTAACTACAAAATACTTCTTTCGTCCCGAGATAATTTACACGTTTTCTTTTTTAGGGTGTTCCGAGATAATTTGCACATCCTTAAAAAAAAAATTTATTTTACTCTCCATCCTCAATCTCCATCTTTGAAAAAGTAAACTAAAAAGCAAAAAACAACTCTTTCTTATTTCATGTGTCGGGACTCGGGAGGAGTGTGCAAATTATTTTTGGATGGAGGGAGTACTAGAGTTAACAAAATTGGTCAAGCCCGATAGACTGAGTCAGCTCGCCTAACATTTTAAATGAATTGACCATAATAGTCTAGACCAGTAGCACGATTGATGTACCAAAAATTCCAACAGGCCATAAACTAACCCGAAAATCTTTTTATATTAAAAGGATGAGCTAGATAACCCGACACATGATCTTGCACGATGAACCGGATCAATTGGCACCTCAACAAAATACCACCTAGTATAAGGTATATATAGTGCCACGTTTGGAATATACTGGTCAAAATGGCAGCAACATTTTCTGCTCACAGCAGCCTCATCCATGGAGCTTCTCAAATTTACAAACAATCCACTATCTTCTTTCCCTCCTCCACAAAACCCACTTAAACCCCCAAACACGTCTTATCCCATTCTTCCCCAAACCATAACTTCATCTTACAATCCAAAACTCCCCTCCAAATCCAAAATCAAATCAGTCCAACAAAACGCATATCAAACAAGTAATCTCGAAAAGCTCGTGCCAACAATGTCGGAAATCATGGAAGCTTCCAGATCGCAGAATCTCGATATTGAAATTCAAACAATCGGGCCGTTTTTCAGAATCACAGCTAAAGGATTGGAATCGGGAAGGGAATTGGGGAGGGCTGAGGGGATAATTAGGATTTGGTTTGGGGGGAAGATTCTGCATTTAGATTCGATGAAGATGAAGAGGGAGACGATTGGGATGGAGAAATCGATATTTGGGATTGGATTGTTTATTGGGGCGGTAGCAATCCGCCATGGATATGATTGTGGATGCACAAAAGCTGAGCTGCTTGCCATCTATGATACTGATCTTTATCATTCTAAGGTAATACATCTACTTATCGTAAAAATGTTACTTGAGGAGAGGTAATTCCCGTGTTCGATTTTGAGTTAATTCAATAATTTGAAATATATAATTATTATATTTTTAGAGAAATTATTAATTTGGGCCGCTTAAGTTAAAGTTGGGTTAATCAATTTGTGTAGAATTAGATTTCGGATTTTTCTCAATAAATTCGATTGAGTCGGATATGTCAGGTTTGTCGAGTTGGAGATTGTAATCCCAATTTTTTAATGTTAGTAGGGGGCAGCAATTCGGATAATCGGGGTCGTATTCGTATTTGATTTACGATTCGGTTTGTATATTAAAATTTGTTTAAAATATATAATTTTCATATTTTAAGATAAAGTATTGATTTTGGGTCAATTCATTAAATTCTGATTAATCAATTCGTGTCGGGTTGATTGTGAATTTTTCTCAGTAAATTCGTATTGAGTTGGATAGGGATTGCGAATTTCAATATTGGCAAAAATAATTCTTGCCACGTGTCTAAATAATATTCCAACTTATTTAGTTTGTTCATCTAAAAATACCCATTTTTCTACTTCATTTACATGCAAGTAACAAGTTTTAATACAAATTAAAACAGAATTTTCTTATAGTGATGACAATGAATATTGCAGCTTGTAAGATTTTACAAGAGATTAGGGTTCAAAGAAGTATATGAAGTAGAAGGCTCATCTTTTGGAGATATGAGCCACATGCTGGTGTGGGGAGGTGTTGGGACTCGAATGGATGCCAATATTCAAGACCTCATGATCAAATGGTGTTCAAGGTTCAAACCTGAACGATGATACTTCAGACCAAAATTTCGATAGTAAAATGTTGGGCAGACCAAGCTGGCCCATCTGATTTTTCCACCTCAACTTCATGCGTACAAGTGGACAATAAAAACTATGTTTCGGGCCAAGAACTGTAGATGTTGTATTTAATGACATTTATTGGCACAATGCCCGTTTACATATGCACAGAAAAATAGATTATCCGTGTGGCAATTCGGGTAATATACAGATATTTTTGGACTGTCTTGTGGTCCGTTGAGTTTTTTGCCCATTGAATTGGGTATGTTCACTTCAGTCCTAGATTCCTATGACCGACCTATTTAAAATAACGGCTGGCTGGGCCCAACTGACCAGGCCTATTTTGTCAGTTAATAAGTGCGTGCTAATTAACGGCTGCTTCTATGCTACTCAATCGAGTAGTGTTCAATAGGCAGCTAATAAGTGCGTGCTAATTAACGGCTACTTCTATGCTACCCAATCGAGTAGTGTCCGACTGAATGATCCAATCATACACTTAGAAAGTGAAGTAAAATCAATGGCAAATCTTTATTTTATCTTCATTTACTTTTTGGATGGATAGTTGGATCACCCAGTCGGGTAGCATATAATTTGTCCTAATTAACTACTCCTATGACATGAAATGTTTCACCAAAGATAACATACATACATGAGTTCAAGAGACGAAAGTCACAAAATGTCAGCAGTTTCTAGCAAAAAGTGCATTAACAAAGGGGCAATAGTTAATGCAAATCTTTCTGCAATTCAAAGGTAATTATGTAAAATACTGCAATATCTGACAAAACCTGTCCCATGCCAAACAGACAGATTACGGAAGAAAAGAAAGCTGATACGAGAAAAGGATTACCAAATTTTAAGCGAACATACCATCAATTCAACCGAAGCTGGTTCACTGCAAGCCAATGTGGTTGGACGAGCAAAAGCCGAAGTCAGAATTGCTCGTAGTTCAGGAGTGAATGTAAGATGGGCAAAGTAAACACATGAATTAGCCTTTTCCCAAGAGCTTTCGTGATTTACCTTTCCTGCGGTTCCTGATGCAGCCATACGGTGTAGATAGTTCAGAATTATTGCCTCCTGGTTTCACCGAACAACACTAAGCCAGGGTGTTGTTCTTCTTGGTCGGGCCCCACAAATTGAAATGCAAATCACGCTAAGCTTCTAATGGAGAATGGAGTAGGCAGTCGAGACATAGGGGCTCGATCCATCAGGGGAGTTCTTGTAGAAAAAGAAGGTGAGCATTTGAGGTTGAACGCTGCACATCTGCAAGATACTTTCGCCAATCACGAGGGTCAGGACATGTATTGAAACAAGTTTATTGAGCATCTGGAAACATCATGCTTTAAAGGGTAGGAAGCATGTAGATTTATACTTACCATTGTCCAGAAACCACAGCCAATTCCAGTAGTACTCTCACATTATAGGTTGTCCTGTTAGGTAACCTTTTCGATTCATTGTACATCCACATGGTACCACATAGTATATTTTTTCATAAGTTTACAGCATAAGTGGATTAACAGTGATATATCCAGTTTCGCAATAGTTAATGTAAATCTATCTGCACTTCGATGGTAATTATGTAAAAAACACTGCCAATATCTGACGAAACGAGATAACGCTCTCAATGTTTTCCCTTTTATTTTTTACCTCTACATTATATACAATCACACTTGGATTCCAAAGTATTCAGCGCAGTTGAAACGGACATATTTACTCAAAATGTTGGCAAACAAGTGTAAGAAAAGACACAAGAAGACTGAGAACATTACTATACATCATATCCAGGGTTTACTTTCTGTTGAACATCTTTATAGCTCTCCAACTCTTCAATATCATCTGGGCTTCCCAAAAACAGGGGAAGTCTTTGGTGCAGCTTCACCGGCTGCAGAGACAAAATTCTAACTTTACCGTCAGAGCCTCTGCCTCCAGCTTGCTCTGCTAAGAAACTCAGCGGATTTGCTTCGTAGACAAGACGAAGATGATCCCTTGGATTCATTGCAATACCACCATATAAGAGCGTCCGGTGGAAATCAGCAACAAGAGAACAAATATATCGGGCAGAATACTTCTTCGGATGCTTTCCCTTTCCCTGTCTTACAGTATCTATGTATCGCCTTAAGCCTTCGGGCCAGTCAAAATACCGAGCATCATTTACAGAATATATTTGCCCTGACATAATAAAGAAACACCATATCCATCACCTAAAACAAGGATATTCATTTTAATAGAAAGAAAATAGCGTTCATTTCTTTTTCTTTTATATTATATTACCTCGAGGAGGAATTCTGATGTACGGGTGTGTCAAAATGAAGTCTCCAGTTGAGTGGTCCAGCGTGAACGCATGAGTTCCTGAACCGAAGCTAGTACACAGAATTGTAGCTGACGAATAAAGGACATAGCCAGAAGCTATAAGCTTAGATCCGCTCTGGAGAGAATTGAGCATCGCCTTCTCCGTTTCTGGCAGATGATCGAGTTCCTCAAGGCGTTTATAGATCCCAAATATCGTTCCTGTTGGAATCGAGGCATCAATATTTCGGGAACCATCCAAAGGATCTAAAACAACAACAAAAGGGCCATCATCAGCAAGCCAAATCGGAGTATCATCTTCTTCCGAAGCCATTACTGCAACTTTTCCAGATTTCTTTAAAGATGATAATATAATATCATTCTGCATTACAAAATATACATTTTAATCAGTCAACTCCTCATAACCAGGCACACAAACACACACAAAAACAGCGGTTGGCTTATCAGTGAGCAGATGGAGTAAAGTTATGACACAGAATGCTGAGCTACATACGAAGTATTCAACTAAACAGTGGCTTATTTCATAAAGTAGTATATTACTCTACATTACAAATAGGGTTGTAAATGAGTAAAGTTGAGCCAAACATGCTGTTGTTCAAGTTTGTTTGAAACATTAGCGAGCTTCTAGCATCATGCTTGAGCTAGTTTGAATATTAAATTGAATCAAGCTTGCTTTAATAGAGTTGAGCTCGTGTCGAGCTCGAGTAGTTTAATATTTCTACACTTAAGTTAACGGTTTTCGCTTATAGAGCTCGAAATTGAGTCAAAACCTAGATTATATCAAATTTAAAAATATGTTCAAACTTATTTGATATCTTTAATCAAACATAGTTTAAACGTGTGAAACATAGCTTGCAGGCGAGCATCAATGTCTAGCTACATAAATCAAAACTTGAAAGAGACTCTAATTTAGATAATCATGAGAGGAAGAAAATGTCAAGTAGACAACAATACATAATCAGCAATGTCAATTATCCCAGAACATTCCAATCTACGTCAACGTTTCTTATAAATTGTGATAAATCTTCAACAATTCATACAGAAAATTATGAGACATAGCTTGCAGTGTCTACTACATAAATCAAAACTTGAAAGAAACTCTAATTTAAATAATCATGCGAGGAAGAAGAAGACATACTGCGACGATGTCGAGAGGCTTAGGCTTATCCCTGTCAGCACCCGCAGCTGCAGCATCGAAACTTCTAGCTAGATCGGAGTTCAGAGGTGAAGCCACCAGAGCAGCAATCCTTTTACAAGCATACTCTAAGTGACTATACAACAGCACCAATTCATCGCCGACGTTTTCGCCGCCTTTCCCCATATACTCCGTCAGCGTCCGAACTCCGTCACTGCCGGCGCTGCCGCTAGCTTTGATTCTTAAGCTTGATTCACCTCGCAAAGCCATTTTTCTGATTGGGCGAGGGAGATGAACTCTATAATGGAAATTGTGAGTTTTTGGAGGGAAAAGGTGAAGTGATGGAGGGAAACTGGAGATGGGGATCAGGAGGAAGCTTGCTGAGTGCATCTCTGAAGAGATTAACTGCTTGGAATGAGTGTGAAGGGAGACATTTTGAGATTGGGGTTAGGGTTTTTCCTTGATTGGAAAATACTATCCAGTGATTGAGTTTCGACGGTAGAAAAAGCAGATTCAGAGAAGACAAATAAATTGTTAAAAGAAAAAATTGGGGCATTCCGAGAATCGAACTCGGGACCTCTCGCACCCAAAGCGAGAATCATACCACTAGACCAAATGCCCTTGTATATTGAATGTCTAGACATATCAAACTTAGACGCAGAAGTGAGTCGAGGCAACTAACGAGATACTCGGGTAGACTTATAAAAGGTTTAAAATTGACTTAGAGGGTGTTTGGTAGAGCTTATAAGCTCTATAAAACATCTTATAAGATGTTTAAGAGTTTATAAGCTCTCAAAATTTGTTTGGCTAATTTTTTTTAAAAGGAGCTTATAAGATGTATAATTAAGCTCCTTAAGAGCTTATAAGCTCTTTTTAAAAAAGTACCATCACCCCACCTTTTTCATATAAGCTCTTTTTAAATACATCTTTTATAGTAATTATACTTATAAAAAGATCTTATATACCAAACACATCAATATCTTATAAGATCTTCTAAGATATTTGATCCAAACACTTTTACAACTTATTTTAAAATAAGACCATACAACTTATAAGCTCTAAAAACATCTTAAAAGATGTGAGAGCTTATAAGATGTTTTAAATAAGCTTAGCCAAACACCCTCTTAAGATAAATAAGTCGACTTTAAGCTGCTTAAATATAATTTGAGTTTGAGTTCAATGATACTTGATCGGCAAATTTATGAACTTAGTCGAACTTGTATAAATTAAGAGCGAGTCTTATGTGTGATAATCTCACATGATGCAATCAAGGTTGTAAAAGTCATTATGCGTTAATTAGGCGGTACACTGAGGTTTAGCGACTAATCGGGGTTTGGGCGGAGCTAATTGGGATTATAGGAGTGGTTAGGCGGGAAGGAATTGATAAATAAATGTAGGCGGCCAATGAGATCCTAGCGCCTAGGCAGGGATTAATCGGAGCTAGTCGGAAATTTTTGCAACAGATGATGCAACACACTTTTACGGGATACCAATGATACTTTTGGAAATAAATGTGATACTTGTGATATAAAAAGTGATACGTGTATAAGTAAAATTGATATTTTTACTATAAAAAATGATATTTTTTCCGTATTACGATCGTCATGATCTCACACAAGTTGTTTGTTCAAAATTAATAGTTTAACCATTGGTAATGCTAAATTAAGTATGGTGAACATTAAGGTCTCAATTTCATTTTCAGTAACATTTTGTAGTATAATTAACGTTTTATTCTATAACAATGTTTTTATAATTTATTTCATATAAATCGAATCGAGTTATTCTCGAGCTCAACGAACTTATACCGTTCCAATTCGAGTTTAAGAAAAAGTACTCGGCGAAACTCGAGTCCGACTCGAACTCGACCAAAGAAGCCTTGAGTATCTTTATCGAGCTCGATCCTGCTAAGACTTGACTCAACTGATTTACATCCATAATTATGCTGATGTGCTAACGTCTTCTCCTTTTTTTCTGCGAGATACTTTTAATCAAGATTATCTAATCAGCTAGAAAAATCAATTTCACACTAATATAAATTATATAATCACATGAAACATACTAAACTTTTTACATGAATTAAATAACGAGCGTGTTTGTTTTGGGTTGCCCTCAATTTATTGAAGGAATTCAATCTCAATAAAGTACACACATAAACTTTCACAACCAACTGCAACACAGCAGTTTCGGTCTTAAGCAAACATATCCAATATCTACGCGTTCGGATAATTATCACATACACCTAAAACAATAATACTACCTCAATCCCGCTCTAATTTACTATTTTATTTTTTGGGTTTGTCGTAATCTAATTTGTCAGTTCATAAATGATAAATTTATCTTACAGTCTCCACTCTCAAAATCTCCACTTTTAGAAAAATAAAAAATTTCACAAAATCTATCTTTTCCTTAAACTCCTATCCGATCAAGATAGGCGAATTATGACGGGAGGGAAGGAGTAATTTATTCCAATAATATCTTAGAGAAACATTTCATGTATTAATTGATAAAATAAATCGCGTCATCGAACGCACAGGCGCTTATACCAAAGCAGCAACCAATACTAGAAAATTGTGTGGTAAATCCATTCCTCAGCCACAGTGGATTAGCTAGGGATTCATTTCAGTGCAGCCCTTAAATCGCCGCTGACAAAGTGGTGGCGCCGCCGATTGAGCGAGCGTTATAAGTAATTTCCGTTAGCTGTAAAGTTAAGTCTAATGTCACGTCGAGAAGACCGTAGCTCGGACTCAAGGCGCCGCCATTCTCGGTTCGACCGTGAGCCTAGGTAAATCAGAATTCCGACGTTTCGGAGCTTTTCGATTTTTACTATCGTTTTTGCGTTTGTTTTATCTAATTCGAGCAATGATAATCTGGTTGCTGGTGAGTGATTCTCCTGTTGTTTGTTTCAAGCCCTAAGAGATCTCGGAGGGATGGTAAACCTGAAACTGAAAGGCCGGCGACGGAGCCTGAGAAAGAACGGTCGGAGCGTGAGTCGCGCCGCCGTCGGCTTCAGGATCCGTTGCCTCTTGAGGTGCAAGGTTCAAAGGTTGAGTCTGGAAACATGAGTAGAGAATCTGAGAAGGCAAATGATGGACATCAGGGAGGTGCGAAAAATTCTTCTTCTGATCCGGCAAAAGTGCCTCCGACTCGATCATATTTTCAGGTGCGGTGCCCATTCTTGTAGAATTTTTCTGGATTTTTTATTGCATTTCCATTTTCTAATGTGTATATGAGCTGATATCTTTTCTGTTTATAATGTTTTTGGATGCCAGGTCTTTGAGAAGTATTTCTCCTCTGTAATTGTTGATAATTCCAAATTGGTTTATATGTTATATTTGGATTTCTTAGGATTATTTGGGTCTACTGGTTTTTGGTACATCCATTTTCTGTGGCCTAGGTATTTGAGGAAGGTTTGGAATAAATGAATAAGTGAATTTGAGCTTTTGGTGTTTAGAATGAGGTATTGCTACTCAAGGTAAACTGAAGCCGGACAGGAATTTGTTCCATCTTCTAGAATACGATGGAACGATTTATGATGATATGAAGTCTTGAAAAGTAGTTGAATTCTTTAAGTTCCTTTTAATGTAAAAACTTAGTGATGATGGGGTGATTTTTGGAATCAGTCCCTGATTTTATCACCATTCCGAAACCTTTTTTACCCAGGCAATTTGCTTTTGAGTTCAGCTTGGTGAATTCAAGTACTTCCATATATATAACAGTGTTGGGCCTGCCTGTGCATGTCTTGTAACAGCACGACGACCGTGGTAGTGCTGGGCAGAATGGAAGAAGCTTCAGTCGCAGGCCAGACAGTGGTAAGCCTTTAGCTTATTGACTTCACTGTCTTTTTTGTCTCATACTTTAGTTTCCTGTTTGTGATTCACTGGAGATTTTGTTTGGTGGTTCTTCCAGTCTAACTAACTGTTATGGGTCTCATTCTGTATTAGCCGGTTGTCTGGACGACTTGCTTCAATTGGTTTTGCTGGTGTGCAAAAGGAGCATCAATGCATCATTAAGTTATTTTCTGAAATAAACTATGATTATGTGCTCAGTGGAGTGGAGCAAACTTAGGAACTGACATTGTAGATGATCCTTATTCTCGTGAATCTCGTCCAACCTTAGCAGTCATTGACACTGAGAATTCGAGAGATGCTCATCTTTCTCATGCTTAGTGCCTTCGTATTCATATATAGCCCCCATATTGTTTCGTGTTTGTTCTGACTTCACTATGTCTTCACTTACCAGAGAACATCTTGGAATCTCCTTTCTTAAGATGTGGAGAATAAAGGTTTCTCTTAGTCGAGTTTTAAACTTTTGTTGTACTCCTTTTTCCTTTTTTTGGGGTACACAGTAATGAATTCCTTGTCGGGAATTTGGAATCACGATTTTTGGAGCTGTTTAATCTGTTGGTGTTATATGTATTCTTTACATCAATCATGGACTGATCATTGAAATCTGTACTATTTTCAAGAACGTGGATGGTGGAGAGATCATAAGGAGCAGCAAAGTGATAGGGCAGTTAACAAAACCGAGTCAAGTGATACACGTCAAAGGGATGAAAAATCTAAGGATAGCAGAGAAGGCAGTCAAAGGGATGAAAAATCTAAGGATAGCAGAGAAGGCAATCACGCATGGCGCCATGATGGGTACTTTGAAATGGAAACAAACCCAAAACCTGGCGGCGTACGTAAAAGACCCGCTTTTAGAGAGCAAAAGATGGCTGCTGATCCAGAGAAGCTCAACAAATCTGGTGCAGATCCAGTGATACCTAACCCTCAAGATCACGCTACAGACGGTGGAAAAAGATACGAGAGAGAGCATTCTGCCCGACATTCCGACAGATCAGAGAGACCATTTTCAGGAGAGAGAGACTTGAACAAGGCTCAATCCTGGAGAGGTAACTTTTCATCCAGAGACAGAAATAATGCCAATAGAGGCAGAGATAGGTTCAGTGCCAAGCAAGCACAAGGGTATCCTCCGAGTGGGGGCCGTGTTGACAAATGGAAGCATGATCTCTATGATGAGGCGAACAAGAGTCCACCCCCGAAGAATGAAGAAGACCAGATATCGAAGATTGAAGCTCTCCTAGCTTCATGATTGTCCGAGTAGGATGTTGTGCCCCGTCTGAAACGTACGGCCCTGCTCTCTCCCCTTCTCTTCCATAGATGATTGTTCGTGCATAATTCAGTTGTTTATTAGCATCTGGTTTGATTACTTGATAGGTATTTTGAGTGTGGAACAATGTTAAACTTTTATTTTGGTAATTGGCTTTATGGATCGGACTACAGCGGCCAACAAATTTAATGCAAGAAAAAAATGTTTTTTTTGCTCTCTGAATATTTTTAGCTTCTTAGTTGTTTTTAACTCTACTGCTTAGATCCCTGACTAGGAGCTAGGCTCTAATTATCCGCCTAAGTTTTGTTTCCTGATTCTTCTTCGCCTAACAACCCCGCTCAATCTCCCTGTCCCGACTAAGCGTTAGATCCTTGTCTGTCACTCGACTAGCGATTAGTGACTTTTACAACGTCGGTTTTTACTGGTTGTGCACCTGATGGTTACCATTGATGCGTGCATGTGTGAGAGGGGGAGACGAAGAGTACTTTTAGCTTATTTTATTTCTAGTGTTGCGAAAGTCGCTACGCTAGTTAGGCGTCAGACTAGAGCCTAACGACTGGTCAGGGCATATGCAGGGGCTAGGTAGGGCTGAGGTGTAGTTAAGTGGAGAGGGATTGGGAAAAAAAGTATAGGCGGCCAATGAGAGTCTATCATCTGGGGACTAATTGAAGTTAGTCGGGATTATGTTCAGATAGAGAGAGAGAGAGAGAGTCATGTTTAACCAAAATAAGAGGATCTGTTAGTTTTATCCAACTCCAATTCGATTGAATTACATCTAGGGTTGTGCGTTCGGCTAAATCGAACTGAACCGAATCGAAATTTCGGTTTGTCATTTTAGGGAACCGAAAATCGAACCGAACTAAAATGGTTCGGTTCGGTCAAAACCGAAAATTTTCGGTTTTTTCGGTTCCGGTTTCGGTTAACCATTATTTTTTCCGGCGGTTTACAACATAAACAATAAGCTAATATTCCGAAGTGATCACATTGTTGTCATCATCCATCTAAATAAACATGTTCCATTAATTCAAAGAAAATTAACAATAGCAATATGTGATCAATGAGTACTAATAGTAGCAAATGTGAATATGTGATCACCAAATGACAAGACAACAACATTTGAGTAACAATAGCAAATGATATTACTAAATGTTTCCCCAGACTCCAAAGTGATCACCGAGACAACTGCTACAAACTAATTGAAAGTAACAACAATTCCAAAATAGCAAATACTAATAATTCAAGTTCAAAAAAGCAATGGTGAAACTCACGTTCCCCTATTTCTTCAATTTCTTCATTAGACATTGTTAGGGTTCTTGAAGACCAATGGTGAAAAATTGGAACAGTATTATGCGGTCAAAATTAAAGTCTGAAAAGTAAAAACCTAGTAAAAGAGTAGTAAAAAAGCTGAAAAGTTAAGTTTCAATTAAAAAAAAAAGAAAATTATGAAAATCAAATCGGTTTTCGAATGGGGTCGGTTAACCGCTGTCCTAAACCGAAATCGAACCGAAAACAGAAACTTATTAAAATATATAACCGAAAACCGAACCGAATTTTCGGATCGGTTTTCGATCCCAATCGAATTTTCGGTTTCGATTCGGTTCGGTCGGTTAACCGATCCGTGAACACCCCTGATTACATATTACATCTGAAATGATTGCACACATATATAGTAATTACTCAACAACAAACAAATCAAATTTACACTTGTTCCCACACATTACACAGATTTCCTCTGTCAATCTACAATTATAACATCATTTCTTAATATCATCAAACCCCTACAACAATAAAAGAATTAACACAAGGTATTAAACAAGAACATCCATCTTCTCCATTGTCCTCATCTTCTTCACCGGCGGCGATTATTAGCCGTGCCGGATTCTTGATACCGTAAACCAGAGCCAAGAGCCCTCTGCCTCAATCCATTATCCACGTTGAAAGGTGCAGCCACCGGAGCTCTTGGACTGAAGCTTTTAAGGTGAGCAAAATGCTCCGAACCCGCCAAGTCACCAGTGGACAACGGAGGTTGGAAGTCGGAGCGCGTACGGCGGTGGGAGGAGCCCTCGGTGGAGTCAGCGTTAAGGAGGAGGTGGTAGCTCCGGCTGGTGGTGGAGTTTTCAGAGAGGCAGCGGGTAATGTTTTGCGGCTTTTGCTTCTTTATGGCGTGGAGGAGGAACGGAATTAGGCCTTCCATTTTCCGGCGAACGGCGGCGCTGATGTGTGGAGATGATCTTGAAATTTAAATGAAATGTATTGGTAATGAATATGAAGTTGAAATATGAGCTAACATGCATTATATAGTGGTTTCTGGTCAGCTAAGTTGAAAACAGTGTGTGTTTGTGAGGGTGGTTTGAACATTGATAATTACATTCATGTCCCTTCGCCTAAAATTTGAGACTTTCTATTTATTTATTACTACCTCCGTCTTGCTCTAACTTTCCTATTTTTTCTTTTGGTTTGTCTCAACTTAACTTTTCAGTCCATAAATGACAAATTTCTCTCACAATCTCCACCTTTAAAAAAGTCAAAGGTTACACGAAATCTGTTTTTTCTTAACCTCCGTACCCAATCAAAGTAGGAAAGTTAAGCCCGGACAAAGGGAGTATTATTTATCCTTATTGGTTTCTAATGTCATCTTTTGATTTACATAGCCTTTTTAAAATTCTCGGCTAGCTCCTATCAATCGTCACTTAGCCGCTAGGTTTCTTTTGAGTCTTCTTAATTTTTTTTCGTCTGATCTTGTTTATACACCAACTGGACTGTACCTAAGTGCAAATCCTAGTCAGTCGTTCAACGATAACCTAACTACATTTTCAACAAGGATCATATGCTATCAACCTTGTCAGTGCAAGATTCATATGACATAACATTAACATTGACACAAAATGACGATGTCCGGATTCTATACCTAATTTTTTTATGTACTCAAATAATCTTTTGTTCCATATTACCTACATTCGTAGCGCGAACCCCACCCTAAAAAAGAGTTATATTTAATTTTAAAAAAAATGTTTTAAAATAAGAGTTCGATTTCAAGTGTCATTGTTTCATTTTCTCAGTTCAAATAAAAAAAATAAAATTTTCATTTCATAAATTATTTATAAATAAAATAAAATAAGTCGTGTAAATAAAAAATAACTTTCTGTAAAAAATGTTGTATTTTTAAATATAATACTTATTATGAGACGGAAGAAAGTAACATTCTTGATGGAGGGAGTAAGATAGTATTATTTTAGGGGAAGGGAGTAATGTTGTTGGAGTGAATGTTGATGTAACTTCGTAATGTAGTTACCGGTTCGAATCTTCTACAACGATTGATGCAACATCTCCTATAATAATTGCACTAATACATAACACACAAGTATTGTAGAAGTTATTGTACCTATTGTTGTAAAATACTTCCTCTGTCCCGGCTGAGTTTGCACACTTTTCTTTTCGGGACGTCCCATCTAAGTTTGCACACTCTTAAAAAGTAAAATTTTCTCACAATCTCCATCCTTAAAATCTTCACTTTCAATCTCCACCTTTAAAAAAGTCAACCAAAAAGCAAAAATCAGTTTTTCTTAAAATCTCCACTTTCAATCTCCACCTTTAAAAAAGTCAACCAAAAAGCAAAATACAGTTTTTCTTAATATACGTGCCGGCTCAAGTGTGCAAACTCAACCGGGACGGAGGGAGTATCCAATATGTGCAGCCGGGGGCTTTTAGGTAAATTCATAAATTAAAGGCAGCGGATAACGCAGTGGGCCGAAAAAAATGTTGACTATTTCTCAAACTCATCCATCGCGTGCAGTGCTAAAATTGAATGCGCGGTTGTTGACCTCTTTACATACACCTAATTAAAAATTCCAATTTTCCAAATTAAATCTAGAACAAATGCTCATGTATCAATTATCCTTTTGACAATTGACCACAAGATATTTCGACAGTACCATATTCAGAATTTTAAAATTAAGAGTACAACATATAATTAAAAATTATAAAAATATTATTCAATATTTAAAGTCGTAGAATCTAAAATATAAAAATAAAAAATAGAAAATACTAACTCAATTAGTATTTAGGGGTACATTTGTAATTTTATTAGGGATATAATTTATTTTTTCCTTTTAATTACATAGTAGTACTCTCTCCATCTCGCGCAAATTTGCACACTTTCCTTTTCGATACGTCCCACTCAGATTTGCACACCCTTAAAAATAAAATTTCTCAAATAATCTCCACCCTCAAAATCTCCATCTTCAACCTCTACCTTCGAAAAAGTCAACCAAAAAATAAAAAATAGTTTTTTCTTAACCTCCGTGTCCGTCCCTACGTGATCAGCCCCTGATTTTCGATGCACAACGTTACATCAAATTGGCTCCTTTTTTTTTTTATTTATTTATTTACAGGTAGATCTCTTGTATTACAGTTGTACATCTAAGATTTCTGACCATGAACGATTTTTATAAAAACGTATTATTGTTAATGTTCAAATATTAATTATTCCGAAAAAATTATTCTGCTGAAAATGTATTAGTATTTATGGTGAAATGTATTACTTATTCTGAAAGAATATATTATGTTGCAAGTAATAATTTCTTCATAATAAGTACTCCCTCCGTCCCGGCTTAAGTTTCCTACTTTGACCGGGCACGGAGGTTAAGAAAAAACAGATTTTGTGGAATCTTTAACTTTATTAAAGGTGGAGATTGAGGGTGGAGATTGTGAGATTAATTTGCCATTTATGGGTTGGAAAGTTAAGTTGGGACAAACAAAAAAGGAAAGTAGGAAAGTTAGAGCGGGATGAAGGTAGTAACTTTCAGTATAAATAGTGATATTTTTTTCGTGGATCTATCTTGCGATCCAAATTTCATGAAGCTTGGTGTACATGAGAATCTGTGTCACTTTCTTATAAAGTGAAGTTCAGGTAGTTGGGTATTGTGCAATCCAAACATCGCATCCCTCCATTTTATTTTTTTAATCACCACTTTTGAAAAAATAAAAAACATTATAAAATTTATCTTTTTTTTTTTTTTAACTTTCGTACTTGATCAAGATAAACAAATTAATCGGGACGAAAGTAGTACATCTTTATCAATTTATTCCCATTACAATAGTAAGCGACCATTTCCAAGGACCAAATTGAAAATATGAAAATGAAAGTTGGAGTACAGCAAATAAGCACTAACAAAGGCTACTTATTTTGAAGGCTTAAACGTTGATTTGAAATCTAGCTTTTGTCAATTCTAAGTCTAGCATGAATCATGTTCGAGTCGAGTCGAACTTATAGTTATTTGTATTTAGTTTATTTATTTATTAATCATACTCAAATCATGATTGAGAGTATTTGATTTTGATCACAAATATATTTGTAAATATATTTAACTGTGTTAGTGAACATTTTATAAATATCCACATAAATAAACAAATTTGAAAAAATACTCATGAGAATAAAAGGTTGTTAGTGAAGAACAACTCAGAAACACACAACTCTTAAGAACCTGGAAATGTACGAAGAAAAACAATCTGAATTCAAACACACAATTCGGCCAGAGTTGTGACCGAACTGGACTTGCGCAGAACAGGAAATAGAAATGGATCAAACACCAATTTAACGTGGTTCGTTCAAGATGAACTACATCCACGGAGGCAAGACACACCCCAATCCACTAAGAAATCCAATCAATTACAGAGAATACACTCAAGAAATGAAATGCCCAATTCTGTTTACAAATTAGGGCACGAACGCTCAATCTAAAAATACTCTCTCTAATCTAAGAAACAAGGAAATTGCTCGACGTAGTGATGATCTCCTCAATGAGAGCTTTACAATGATATAAGGATTGAAGCTCGAATGCAACTGTACAGAAAGTTCTAACTGAAAGAAGTTGAGCTCAGCTACCGGACAAATGTGACGGTTTTCTTCGTCACAATTCTGCAACCGCTCCGTCACAAACGACGGTTATCTTCAACTGCCTCGAACCCGGTTTATTCTGAACAGCTTGTCTTCTTGAAGCTAAAACCCGGTTCAATCCTCCGGTTCTTCACTTCCTGATTCCGGTTCCGCATTCCCAACACACCATATTACAAAGTATAGCTCACTTGATGATATTGAACACCACCTCACAAATCTCCACCTCAATGAATCAAGTGTGTCTCTTCCTGCCTCATCACTGCCTTGTCTTGTTAATGCTCTTCACAACATTGCTCAAGCTGCAGCAAGCTCGAGCAATGCTCCACTTTGTTCCCAGGTACACCCTTAGTAAGAAAATCAGCAGGGTTATGCAATGTGTGTACCTTCTTCACTTCAACAGAACCAGAATCAATGATATCTCTAGCAAAATGCAACCTAACATCAACGTGCTTTGACCTTTCATGAAATGCTTGGTGTTTCACAAGGTGTAGAGCACTTTGATTATCACAGTAGATTGCCACATACTTTTGCTTGATGTCCAAATCCCTCAAAATCCCTTTAAGCCAGATTGCTTCTTTAATAGCTTCAGTGAGAGAGATATATTCTGCTTCTGTTGTTGACAGTGCTACAACTGATTGTTGTACACTTCTCCAGCTGATGGCTGTTCCAAATAAGGTAAACACAAATCCAGAAATAGATTTCCTTGTGTCTATGTTTGCTGCAAAATCAGAATCAGCAAACCCTTCCAATGCAACAGTGCTTCCATCCACTTTCTTCTCAAACTTCAGTGACAAGTTCACTGACCCCTTCAAATACCTCATCACATGCTTCAAAGCTTCCCAATGCTCAACTCCTGGGTTTGACATGAACCTGCTTACTAAAGACACAGCATAGGCCAAGTCAGGCCTACTACAATTCATCCCATACATGAGACTTCCAACTCCACTTGCATAAGGAACATTGCTCATATGTATGATTTCCTCTTCAGTCTTTGGGCATTTTTATTTGGAGAGTTTCTTCTGTAGATTAACTGGAGTGGAGAGAGGTTTGGCTTCATGCATATGAAACCTCTCCAAAACCTTCTGTAGATATTGCCTCTGAGATAACCAAAGCACTCCAGCTTCTCTGTTCCTTAGGATGTTCATGCCCAAAATCTTCTTGGCCTCTCCCAGATCTTTCATGTCAAATTCAGTGTTAAGTCTGTCCTTCAACCATTGTACCCTCTTCTTGTTCCTGCTGGCAATTAGCATATCATCCACATACAATAGAAGAAAGACTTTATCTTGCTTTGAAACCTTGTTGAAGTAGACACAACTATCATACAGACTTCTTACAAAGCCAACACTGATCATGAAGTCATTGAACCTCTTATTCCACTGTCTTGGACTTTGTTTGAGTCCATATAGTGACTTCTTCAGCAAACAAACTTTGTCTTCTTGTTCAGGAACAACAAAGCCTTCTAGCTGTTTCATATATATCCTCTCATTGAGTTCTCCATGTAAGAATGCTGTTTTTACATCTAGTTGTTGTAGTTCCATGTCCTCTTGAGTAACCTTTGATAAAAGCAACCTGATTGAGCAATTCTTTACTACTGGAGAGAAAACCTCATTAAAATCAATTCCTTCTCTTTGTGTAAAGCCCCTAGCCACCAATCTTGCTTTAAAACCTCACCTGTTTGGATCCTGCAGTCTCTAGTTTCTTCTTGTATATCCATTTAGAGCTTACAAGTTTCTGACCTCTTGGTTTATCCACCAATATCCAGGTCTCATTCTTTTCCAGGGACTCCATCTCTTCAATCATTGCCTGAATCCAGTGTTCACCTTCTTCACAGTCTAGTGCTTCTTTAAAACTACTAGGCTCTTGTGATTCCAGGTCTTCAGCAACACTTAAGGCATAGTAAACACTCCCTGCTTGACCATAGAAATCAGGTCTGTTGATTGTTCTTCTAGGCCTGTCCCTTCCAATGCTGTATTCTCTAACATTTTGTGAAGGTCCAGTTTGTTCTTCTTCTTCAGATGATGAATCACTATCTTGTAGATTTTCTTGTGGTTGAGGTGTGTGATGATCTTCAGCAGGATGCTCCACCTGAATTGATATCTCTTCTGTCTCTTTAGCACCATCAAATTCTTCCTTAGAGCCTGTAGAAGTATAAGCCATCACATTCTCATTAAACTTTACATCTCTACTTGTGATTATCTTCTGATTTCCCTTCTCTAGACACCATAATCTGTAGCCCTTTATTCCATCTGGATATCCAAGAAATACACATCTTAGAGCTCTTGCATCTAACTTGTCTTGCTTGACATGGACAAAAGCAAGACAACCAAACACCCTTAGACCTTCATAGCTTGGTTTCTGTCCACTCCACACCTCTTCAGGTGTTTTGAACCCAATCACTGATGAGGGTGACCTGTTAATGAGATAACATGCTGTAGCAATGGTTTCACCCCAAAATACCTTTGGCAACCCAGCATCCAACAGCATACACCTTACTCTTTCAAGAAGAGTCCTATTAAGCCTCTCATCAACTCCATTCTGTTGAGGATTCATTGGGACAGTCCTGTGTCTCTTGATTCCTCTTTCTTCACAGAAGTTTGTGAACTCAGTAGAGAGGTATTCCAATCCATTATCAGTCCTAAGGTGCTTCAGCTTCTTCCCTTTGACATTTTCCAGTTGAATCAACCATGTTTTGAACTTATGAAAAGCATCACTCTTATTCTTCATCAACATGATCCACACCTTTCTACTGTAATCATCAATCAAGGACATGAAATACCTTGCACCACCATGAGTCTCTGTCCTTGCAGGACCCCATATGTCAGAGTGAACATAATCTAATGGCTCTTGAGTTGTGTGAACACCCTTTCCATAGGGCAGCTTCTTGGATTTTCCCAAAGCACACTGGTCACAGAACTCCAGGTTTTGATTTCCCATGTTTCCAATTACTCCACTTCTTGACAGTTCCTTCAACCCCTTCTCTCCTATGTGTCCAAGCCTCTTGTGCCATTTGACAAGCTCAGAATTGCTCAAGACCATATCCACACTCCCAACAACAGGTGAACCAATCAAGATAAACAACCCATTATGCTGTCTACCTTTAATCACCATTTTTCCATGTTTAGTGATATGCAAGAAGCCATCCACTGAGCTAAACTGACACCCACTAGTTATCAAAGAACCAAGAGATAGAAGATTTCTTTTAAGGCCAGGAACATATCTTACATTTGAGATGACTCTGACCACACCATCAAACATCCTTATGCTCACTGATCCAACTCCTTTGACCTTGCATGATTGGTCATTTCCCAGGAGAACATTTCCACCATCTTCTCTCTTCAGTTCATCAAACCATGACTGGTGTGGACACATATGAAAGGAGCAGCCTGTGTCCAAGACCCATTCCTTTACCATTCTTGATTCAGTAACATTTAATACCTCGGGAGGATCTTCTTGATGGTCAATGGCAGCAGCTTCTGCCCCTTGATTTCCACCTTTCTTGTTTCTCTTAGGACAATCCTTCTTCAAGTGACCAGGCTGCTTGCACTTGAAGCATTTCCTCTTCTCAACCCATTCATTCCCCTTCTTTGGATTAGAGTCTCCTGCCTTTGGATCCTTAGCATTCTGTCCCTTCTTGCCTTGCCAAGGTTTCTTGAATTTGACATTCAAACCTTCTCCAGATTGCACCATGCCTTTATCACCTTGAGTCTGGAAACATTTAGACCTCAGAGCCTTTACTATTCCATCATAAGATAGCTGCTCATCTCTCCCATACATCAAGGCATCCTTAAAGCTTTCCATGGATTTTGGAAGAATGTTTAACACCATCAATGCTTTGTCATCCTCCTCCAATTTCACATCCAGGTCTTCCAATTCTTCAACCATCTTAATGAACTCATCAAGTTGATCAGAAATTACCTTATCTTCAGTGATCTTGAAGGCCAACATCTTCTGCTTCAAGAACAGCTTGTTGGAAACTGACTTAGATTGATACAGATCTTCCAATCTCTTCCATGCTTCTGAGGAACTCTTGCATCTTGAGACCTCTCTTAACGGTTTATCACCCAAACACAGAAAGATAAGACTGAGGGCCTTTTTATCCACTGATGCAAACTTGGGTTTCTCACTTTCTTCCCACGAATCCAGAGGTATCAAAGCAAGATCAAGGCCATTGTGAACCAATACTGCATTCATCTTGATCTTCCACAGTGTGAAATCATTTCTTCCTGTAAACTTCTCAAAGTCCATCTTCATACCAGCCATTCCTTCTCTTTTTCAAGCTGTGAGAGTTGTTTCCCACAGACGGCGCCACTTGTTAGTGAAGAACAACTCAGAAACACACAACTCTTAAGAACCTGGAAATGTACGAAGAAAAACAATCTGAATTCAAACACACAATTCGGCCAGAGTTGTGACCGAACTGGACTTGCGCAGAACAGGAAATAGAAATGGATCAAACACCAATTTAACGTGGTTCGTTCAAGATGAACTACATCCACGGAGGCAAGACACACCCCAATCCACTAAGAAATCCAATCAATTACAGAGAATACACTCAAGAAATGAAATGCCCAATTCTGTTTACAAATTAGGGCACGAACGCTCAATCTAAAAATACTCTCTCTAATCTAAGAAACAGGGAAATTGTTCGACGTAGTGATGATCTCCTCAATGAGAGCTTTACAATGATATAAGGATTGAAGCTCGAATGCAACTGTACAGAAAGTTCTAACTGAAAGAAGTTGAGCTCAGCTACCGGACAAATGTGACGGTTTTCTTCGTCACAATTCTGCAACCGCTCCGTCACAAACGACGGTTATCTTCAACTGCCTCGAACCCGGTTTATTCTGAACAGCTTGTCTTCTTGAAGCTAAAACCCGGTTCAATCCTCCGGTTCTTCACTTCCTGATTCCGGTTCCGCATTCCCAACACACCATATTACAAAGTATAGCTCACTTGATGATATTGAATACCACCTCACAAAGGTCATATAAGAATGTTATATTATTTGTAGTATGAAAATTTTCGTTATTTTTATCTATTATTACTTGAGTTTTTAACGAGCTTATTCAAGCTACTAATGAGCGAGATAGTTAATGTACAAGCTCTGTTATTTTATAAAACGAGCTCAAATATTTATTCATTATTCAAATAAACGAACCCGTTTACGAGTTGTTCCATCCATTTACTTATAGTCGTAGTCAATAGGAGAGTATGCTTTTAGGGAATGGTAGAGATAATTTAGTCAATTCTCTCCAAAAATGAGTGAAAGATAAAAAAATTATTTTTTTAAATAAGAAGTTTGTTACATTAATACGAACACAGTTTCATATTCCCAATTTAAATTAGTTTCTTCTTTTTTGGGTAACCATTAATTGTTCCATATTAATTGGACTTTTTACATACATATAAATGTGTAACACTATCTCCGTCCCGGTTAATTTTACATACTTTTCGTTTTCGTTTTGGGGAACCATTAATTGTTCCATACTTTTCGTTTTCGTCCCAACTAATTTTGCACATCTCATAAAAAAGAAGTTATAACACAATCTCCATCATCAATCTCCACCCTCAATCCACCTTTGAAAAATCAACAAACATAAAAAGTAACTTTTCTTAATACTTGTGTCAACCTCTCATGTGCAAGATTAGTCGGGACGCAGTTATGTATTTCAATAATATATTAATTATCTCATTTATGTTAGCTTAACCATGTTGACCATAAATTTTATAAGGATAAAAAGAAAAAGTAGCTCCAATATTATCCTAATTATAGGAGTTAGAATGACATTTTCGAAAAAATCAACCCATCCATAAAAAATCCTAATAGAGAATTATATAAACACAAAAAAAAAATACAAAAAAAAAAAAGCAAAATTATTATATATATATATAACATATTTAGGTACACCCAAGAAGCTGGAGTAGCTCAGTTGGTTAGAGCGTGTGGCTGTTAACCACAAGGTCAGAGGTTCGACCCCTCTCTCTAGCGTTTTTGTACTTTTTCCCTATCCCGACTTCCCAATCCGAATGGGTCGAGATCGGTGTTAGGGCTGTAAATGTCGAGTCGAATCAAGTCAAGTCGAACATATTGTTGTTCAAATTTGTTTGAAATATTATCGAACTTATCGTATTATGTTTGATTATTGATTGAATCGAGCTTTAAATGAGTCGAGCTCAAGTAGTTTGATATTTTTACATTTGTTTCAAGCTTTTTAAGTTATCGAGCTTGAATCGAGCTTTAGTAACTATCAAATGTAAAAGTATGTTCAAGCTTGTGTGATACGGTTCAAACGAGCTTTTAGTGAACGATCTCAAATCAAGTATCAAATAAGTTGGTTTGATTTTCAGCCCTATCTGGTGCTATGTACGAAGTTTGGATATTACCAAAATTAAATCGAACCTCAAACTAAAAAAATCTGTTGGCTTTTTACTTTTGCTGCATCAAATTGAATCGATAATTTTTCTGCACGAACTTGAATATTATCTAATTTTTTGAATCGAAAATTGTATTGAACCATGTGAAACTGTAACAAATCAAATGACCGAATAAAATTGCATATGATAATATAAAGTTGAAATTATCTTGTAAGATACTGTTAGCATGAACTGGGCTTCCTTTTATAAGTTAAATTCTAAAATTTTAAGCCCAACAACCCAATATGATTTTAATTAGTTAAAAAGAATAATAATATGAGTCCGTTTTGTTTAAGATTTGGCTCAGTAAATTTAGAGGATCGAATTTCAATAAAGTACACTCATTAACTCTCTCAACTAGATTTGACTCAACACTCTCCAATCTTAAGCAAACGAGTCCTATTTCTTGTGCATTAGCAGTATTTTACAATTGTATCTCTGAATATTGTGTTGTTTCCTACTTTATTGTAGCGTTGTGAATAATAAATTTCTAAAATACATATTTTTGTTTCGATTAAGAGAGTTGGTCGTTTTACATGTTTAGATAATAACAAAATTCGTAGCTCCAGAAAATATAAAATATTTTTGGACTTTTCAATAAAAACCTAATATAATTGTTATAAACCTGAAATCATATATTCAAGCTAATTGTTAATTAAAACGGGTTGTGGTAAACCTAACACAACCTTCTTTTCTTCGTGTCATTTGGGTTCGGCTTATTTCTGATCCAAATCTGCTTAGGATCAATCCAAAGAATCAGTCTTTTTCACACTTTTTTTTTTCTTTTTTGTGTTTTGGAACCACTAAAGAACACGTGATTGTCATTGCCCCTAGGTCTTTCATAACAAAATTGTTTTTTCATATATATATATATATTATCTATGTTGCTAATTATATATTATATGTTGTCTTCTTCTTACTCTATTGAACGTCCACGTTATCACCGATGATTGGCTGCCCAAATCTTGAATCTTACAAGTGATAACCATATTTTATGTTGGATAAACTAATGGAGTATAACTCATTCGGGTATGTACGGATCTAGTTCCTTTTAACATCGAGTTCTAGACTAGTGCAAAATTTATGTATGGATTTTGAGTTTATTAATTTAGCTATGAGTTAAACCGGCGACACGAAATATGATTCATGTGGTCACCATACACATTTTTTTTTTTTTTTTTTGTTAAATCATGTGTCACTCTTTCTCCTAACTTCACAAAAAATTCACGGAAAGATAATATGGAGGATCCACATCCAAAAGTGGGCAGGTTATTGTTAACTCCCTCCGTCCCTACTTAAGTTTCCTACTTTGATCGGGCACGAAGGTTAAGAAAAAATAAATTTTGTGGAATCTTTGATTTTTTTAAAGATGGAGATTGAGGGTGGAGACTGTGAGAGAAATTTGCCATTTATGGGCTCGAAAGTTAAGTTGAGACAAATCGAAAAAGAAAAGTAGAAAAGTTAGAGCGAGACGAAGGTAGTATATTATTAGCGTATTTTGTTATTTTTGAACAAAAAAATTATCTAAAATATATGGACTAATTTTTAAATAATATAAAATTTGCTTCTCTAGAAGCATGTGGGTTGCATGATCTAGTTAGAATATACTCCTTCCGTCTCATCCTAATTTGCACACTTTTAATTTGCACATCATTAAAAAAAAAATTCTTTTACAATTTCGACGTTCAATCTCCACCTTCAAAAAAATCAATTGAAAAATAAAAAATAGTTTATTCTTAATATACACACCAAAATAGATGTGTAAATTAGATCGGGACGGAGGGAGTAATAGCTTAACTGATGCACCGGTGAATGTATAGGGATTAGGTGCACCAGAACTACTACAATGGTGGGGTCAGCCCCATTTACTACCATCTAATTATTTTCTATACATATACTAGAATTGGAATAGGTAGTATCTTTGACTATGAAATTGGATTTTTTCTACTCTAGTCATTGGGGCGATGCGAAATCGATTCTCAACAAGTTCATATATAAGTGATATTAAAATTTACATATTAAAAAATTTGAAGTTGGCATAGAATTGGGTCGAACCTTCACTTCAAGCGTGCAGGTGTATCTGCAAAATAAAGCTAGAATGCTCCGCAAAAATAGTCTGACGCTCAAGTTAAAATTCTACTCGAAGAAATGAGAATGAAAGCAAGGTAATAGTAGGAATGAGAAGATTGTGTAATCTTTTGAAATTGAAGATATATTTATATACACTGTTCCCTAAGAAAAAGGGTAAAACAATCATTTTTATCATCCTATCAGCTTCCGTCATGTGTACGTCTATATCTGGCGGCGATATTAAAAAAATACTATCTTCTCTGACGAAAAGGAACAGTTGATGTACTTTTTGTTGGAAGTCACATAGCACTTGGCTTGATCATCAAGCATAACGACTACAATTTCAAAAAAAAAAAAGCATAACGACTACCTATAGGCTATATGTATGAGGTGAGATTCCTAATCTTCTAGGGAGAATAACTCATGAATCAAAGCTCGGAGATTCTTTCAGGTCCTAAGTGTTATTTCTCGGAGTTCCGAATGTAGGTAAGAGGAGGGCTCGGAGTTGGGCCTTTATTAAACGTTAGGCTATATCCGGAGCTGAGTCATTAGCTGTAAGACATGAATTTTAGAAAAAGTCTTAATTTGAGTTTGAATTTTGAAAAGTTCTCGGTTCAGTACATAAATTTTGGGTTCTTCCTCAATATAGATACCTTTTACGTCTTGAAAAATAAGAAATACTATCTAATCATAAAAAAACTTCAATCTATTTTATACTTAAAGTTTCGTACATCGGATACTATGTTATATTTTCCTAGGTATTAGCTATTTTTCAAGATTGGATTGAGGATAACATTTAAAATTTAGATTATGAATTGGGAATTTTCAAACTCAGACCCAAATTAAATATTTTTATAAATATTGAGGCCATTTTTAAAATTTTATTCTAGTCAAGCGTTTGACTCTTAACCGACGTTTACCCACCACGTATCACGTTTCTACAGAATCATCAGTTTCTTTCTTAATAATTTAATTTAAGTTCAGTTTATTATCAATTATCTCCAGTAATTTGATTAATTATGAACATAAATTTTTAATTTCCATATCCACGCATTGAATCTTTGATCACTGTTTCCAAGATTTCCAGAGAAAAAAATCACAAAATTTGCACAAACCAACTCGATTTCCATCTTCTCCAAGTCTCCATAGTCAATACCCCCCCGCACAAGTAGCGTGTGTGCGTGTTTGTGTGTGAGAGAGAAAGGGAGGAGAGAGAAAGGGAGTTGATAGTTGACGGAAGTCTAGAAAAGTAAGAAATTCCCGAATTCATCTGCGAATTAGCTGATCTGTAATATTTTTGCTGGAAATGGAGTATTCACGGAGATGTAGAGCTGCAATTTGGTTCGGATTTTCAGTGTTGATGCTCATGGATTTAGTTGCGGGTCGATTTATGGTGGAGAAGAATAGCTTGAGAGTAACGTCGCCAGATAGTATAAAAGGAAATCACGATAGTGCTATTGGAAACTTCGGGATTCCGCAATATGGGGGAAGTATGGCTGGAACTGTGGTATACCCTAAGGATAATAAGAAAGGATGCAAAAGTTTTGATGAGTTTGGGATTTCTTTCAAGGCTGGAGCTGGAGCCATGCCTAATTTTGTTCTTGTTGATCGTGGAGGTGTGTGTGTTTTATGAATCTTCATTGAGATGCCTTTTATGTGATCTTAAGTTCATAGTTTCAGCTTTGATTTTATATTAATGGCGACACTGGTTGCCCTAATTAGGGTTTGGATTTGAAGATAGTCACCCAATTTGAGCTATCTTTAAGGTTGATTGCTAGTGATATCGTTTCGGTATATTCTGTTGACTCGGTATCTATGTGATTCAATCAGTTCTATTGGGGTAGTTATTTAGCATGTGAAAGATTATGTCAATTTGTAACTATTGATTTCTTGTGCTTTGATTTTCTATTATCTGGTTTAAGGAACTCCTTGGATTTCTCCCACTAGTTGCTAGTTCAATTAATGGAGTCTAAGATATGTTTTGAGGTCACATTTATGGTATTCTGCTCATGTCTGTATTGTGCTAATTTGTTGATTCACTCTCTGGGTTGTTATCAATAGATGGTGGACTGGTACAAAAGTGTCAAGTAACGTGCAATAATATGATTTATGCAGGAAGCCTTTTTGTTGTGGCTTTCTATCTCTATCCCTATAGATTGAACTTCAATTTCTGATTAGGGCTGCATGAGTCGAGCCGAATGTACTAATGTTCAAATTTGTTTGAAATGCAATCGAATGTTTGATATTTTTTTGACCTTATTTCATTATTAATTAAGTCGAGCTTGAGAAGTTTGATATTTTTATATTTTAATTATCAAGCTTGAACTTTAGACTTTTTTAACGTAAAATTATGTTCAAGCTTGTTTAATATCTTTGTCAAACTAACTTCAAATGAGCTCCTTTTGAACAATCTCGAATCATAATATCGAGTAGCTTGGGTTGATTTTTACTCCTATTTCTTATTGACTCTGACAATAGCCGTTTTCCAGTTCGAGGATTTTCTTTTGGTCAAGTTTCTTGATGTATGTATATGTGTTCCTTTTCTTCCCTGGATTTATCTTATAGCTTGTGCTAACGTTTAGTTGTCCTGTATAATTTGGTTGTTCATCAGTTTTGTGATGTTGGAAAGTGTAGCATGTGCCACTTTTTTTTGTGTATATGTGTATCTGTCTCTGAAAATGATCCCTACTTGGAGATGGTTTATTAGGTCGGTATTCATATGTTGTACTGGATGTAATTGTACCCACTCGTTGATCTTCATTTGTATTGCAGATTGTTTTTTCGCTTTAAAGGTTTGGAATGCTCAAAATGCTGGTGCAGCCGCGGTTCTAGTGGCTGATGACATTGATGAAGCATTGATCACAATGGATTCACCGGAAGAGGATAGAGCAGCTGAGAAATATATGTCGAACATAACAGTACCATCTGCATTGGTTGATAAAAGTTTCGGTGAAAAATTGAAGGAAGCAATTAGTCGAGGTGACATGGTGAATGTGAATCTTGACTGGAGAGAATCGGTTCCCCACCCAGATGATCGAGTTGAATATGAACTTTGGACTAATAGCAATGATGAGTGTGGATTTAAGTGTGATATGCTGATGGAGTTTGTGAAGGATTTTAAGGGTGCAGCCCAAATCCTTGAGAAAGGTGGTTATACCCAATTTACCCCTCATTATATTACTTGGTATTGCCCTCAGGCATTCACTATAAGCAAACAATGCAAGTCCCAATGCATCAACCATGGAAGATACTGTGCTCCAGACCCGGAGCAAGATTTCAGCTCAGGTTATGAGGGAAAGGATGTCGTTCTTGAAAATTTGAGACAGTTATGTGTGTTCAGAGTAGCTAACGAGACCAAAAAGCCATGGGTGTGGTGGGACTATGTTACTGATTTCCAAATTAGATGCCCCATGAAGGAGAAGAAATATAACACAGGATGTGCTGAGGGTGTCATCCGATCTTTAGGTGGTTATTCGTAGTTTTGTTTGTTAATTAAAATGTGTCGTCTTTGTTGGGAATAATCTCATACTAATGATGCTTTCGTTTCAGGGCTTGATCTGAAAAAAATTGAAAAATGTATGGGTGATCCTAATGCTGATTCAGACAATCCCGTTTTGAAGGAAGAGCAGGATGCTCAAGTGAGTATCATAGTATATATCATATAATTATTTTAGATTGATAGAAAAGAAAAAATATGGGCTCACGTGTGAAGTGATCATAAAATAGGTTTTTGTATTTGTTAGCTACGTTTCTGCTTTATAGTGATCTTGTAAAATGTCTGAGAGGTTGAGTTCTGCAGGTTGGTAAAGGATCACGTGGTGATGTAACCATATTGCCTACCCTCGTTGTGAATAATCGACAATATCGAGGTTTGTGTGTTGATTATTGTGATTTCTCTTTAATAATCTTGTACCGACTCTCTAAAGTGTCTGTCTTACAGGGAAATTGGAGAAAGGTGCAGTGTTGAAAGCTTTGTGTTCTGGTTTCGAGGAAACTACTGAACCATCTGTTTGTTTAAGTAATGGTAAGATATCTGCAGAGTAAATCATGATGTTGAATGGCATTACACAAAAGTGTATTTATGATTTACTTGGATTTAATTGCAGATGTAGAGACGAATGAGTGCTTGGATAATAATAATGGTGGCTGCTGGCAAGATAAGATAGCTAATATTACAGCTTGCAAGGTGAATGACCCTACTTCACTCTTTATCTTTGTCAGTGTTGCCAATTTCTGACATCTAATTTGTGTGTATTCAGGATACATTTAGAGGAAGAGTGTGTGAATGCCCTGTAGTAAATGGTGTGCAGTTCAAGGGAGATGGCTATAACTCTTGTGTTGGTATGTAAATTGTCTGATTTATTTATTTATTTTCCCTTAAAACAAATAGCTAGCAGTTTCTACCAGCCATTCAGAAAGTGGCTTTAGAGGCTATCTGGTGGATGTCCTGCACAACCCACATAAACTCTTTATGCTTGAAGTTGTGTTGATGCTACACCTGGAGTGGTGCACATGGTGTACCATCAACCCTTAATTTGACATGCACTCGTGTGCGTGTGCGTGTGCGTGTGTGTGAATTAAGGATGAATGCTACACCTGGTTTACTACTCCAAGTGTAGCATCTCAAATGCCCCTTGAAGCTCCGAAATCATTATGCTTCAAAGAGTAGCTTTTTATACATATCAAAGAACAACGTATCAACAACTGACTCAGATCATTTCCGTCGGCCAAGCTCACCCTGATGTCTTCAAAAATGGAATTCCTTTTACACTTCCCTACTTATGTTCATTCTAATAAACTTGAAATTTTGGATGCTTATGATAGAGGATTCTGAGCCACTAATATTGGTAGATTTATCATGATGCCACCTGCCAGTATGTTCTATGAAAATTATATACTTGTGGTTAAATTTATCAGATCGATATTTATCTTATTGTCACATCATCTTGTAATTAATATCATAAAGCCAATTCAAAAATAGATAATCGAGCTAATGACTTGGACTATTGATGGCCATATCTTTAGAGAATCATATCTCATCTTCGTTTATCTGGTACAAGAATGAATGCTGTTTACAAAGCTATTGGAACTCTATTATTTCAATAATTATTTCCATATGCAGCAAGTGGACCTGGGCGATGCAAAATCAGTAATGGTGGCTGTTGGCATGAAAACCGAAATGGGATCACTTTCTCTGCTTGTGTGGTGGGTTTCTTTTACCAAAAACTTGTTATTAATGATTGGGCCAGATGGAAAATTCAACTTTTTTCATCAACAGGATCATGAGGATGGAAAATGTACGTGTCCTCCAGGATTTAAAGGTGATGGTGTCAAAAGTTGTGAAGGTAAGACCACCTATTTGTCATATGGCTTCACTTTCCCTTGCATCACCTGTTTGTGACAGTTACACAACAGATTCTATATGCATAATGCATCAAGTCAGGTGCTTTGCAATTTAATGTATCTTCAGATCTCAAACTTCACTAGATGTATATGATTGAGTCCTGATCTTAAGTATGTCAATAATGCTAAAGCCCATACCTGAATCGGTCGATGATTGCTTGCCGTTGCCTATATAATGAGCAAAAATAATAGGTGCTCTATGATTATTGTAACTGATAAGAAAATTGAGGAACACAATGAGCTTCTTAACATCACTGAAAAGGGTCAAGTTTTAAATCCATCTTGTCATTGTCAGCTTCTTTTGCTTGTAACAACACTATTCAAGGTTTAATCTCACATTGAGGCTATGATGGATGCTGATTAGAAATGTGCTAAATATCGCATGATTAGACATTCTTGGTTGTTCTATGCCAGTCTAATTTAATTTGCCTTTTAATGCATGTAATACTACGTCAGCTAATTTGAAATTGAACATGACTACTGGCTCAAACATTTTATAGTTGAAGGTTAGTTAAGGGGACACGTGGCTGAAATATCATTTTTGTTCGATTTACAGATATAGATGAATGTAAGGAGAAGAAAGCCTGCCAGTGCCCTGAATGCAGCTGCAAGAATACATGGGGGAGTTACGAGTGCAGTTGTAGTGGGGACCTCTTGTACATTAGAGACCACGATACCTGCATCAGTCAGTCCACTCCCCCTCACCCTTATTATATACTTCATATGTGTCCAGAGTGCAGATTTAATCTTCCGTTTGTTATGCAGGCAAAAGGGCTAGTGAGGTTAAGTCAGCCTGGACTGCTGTTTGGGTAATTTTTGTCGGGTTAGCTATGGCTGGTACTGGAGCTTATCTGATCTACCGATATAGGCTGAGGGTATGTTCTCTACATATAACATCTTGGAATCACTGCTACTTGCTGAATTGGAAAGTTTCTCTGATCATACTCAAATGACAAGCAGTGCGTGTTGTTTTATATTGATGTGCGGTCACACAAGATAATATTAGATGGAATAAGCAATGAATACGTTAGAAAGGAAGTGGTGTAGCCCCAATAGATGAGAAAAACAGAAAACCGGCCTAACATGGTTTGGATATGTAACATAGGGAACATTTAGATGCTTCAATACTCTGTTTCTTAATAAATAAAAAAAGTTAGATGCTTCAATACGGCAAGTAGAAAGTGAGAATTATAAACTTGAATAGAAGGGAGGAAAGAAATATTAGAAAGTGTATGCTTAAATATAAGGAGAAACATTTACTTTTATCGTGATCTGGTCCATATAGCTTACCCACATTGGTACAGAGACTAGGTTTTTTCTTCTTTTTTTGTTTATTTGTTTTGATATATCGTTTGTGGACGGGTGGTGGTGGGTGAGGTCTTTGACTAGTGAAATCTATATTTTCGTGGCTAAACTAGTTGATATTCTATCAATTTGGTGGTTGCATTTTCAGGCTTACATGGATTCGGAGATACGGGCAATAATGGCACAATACATGCCTCTAGACAGCCAAAACGACATCCCAAGTCATGCAAATGAAGACCGCGCTTGAAAATGATGCTCAGTAGTCGTTCGTATAGAAGGGTGATTTGGGGGCTTGAGTAGCTGACCATCCCCCTTTTGTCCCAACAAAGGTTTTGAAGGTAGAATCATATATTTATATTCGCAAACGTTGTTGGTACAATGTAGTCATGTTTGGGGCAGAAAAAAAGTTGTTTGGATTGAACTATGTACATTTTAGGTGGTTGTGTTGTCTGCTAATTTAAACAGTGTAGTATGATGATGCACATCGTTTGAACTATGTATCGCGTCGTGTGTTTCTTCATGTAAGGAGACTCATTACAGCAAAAAAAGGAAAAAAATAACATGTATGTCGTTTATATGTTGTTATGCGGTTGTTGTGGGCGATCTGGGAATAATCGATTTTTGTAGGCTTGTCTTGCTATATAAGCAGGGAGGGGTAGGCATTCGATGAAATCGTTCCAAATTGATTTGGAATTTTGTGCACGGCCAAAATGTGTCCAATACTAAACCGAACGTTATTAGCATTTTATTTTCGTAACAATTTCGTGTAAACAGCAATACAACGTTTTCTGAACGTTAGGGGAAACAAAACGTAAGTAGGAGCAGTAGCAGAAACAAAAAATGTGAAAGAAAGCTACATTTATGGGATCAAATTGCCCTTTTTCCGACTGTGGATAAACAAACTGACCCCTCATAATTAATCTTCGGTGGTAAATTACCAACTTGGTAGCATAGAATTTCTCGGCAAGTTCTATGTCAACACGTCGGCACAAAGTGAGTCATGATGCTCAAACTTGTATATCATCATGCTTAAGAAAAGTTCATACAATTTTGGGAGCAATTACAAAAAGAGACATTCTACTCGGAGAATCTAAACTTGAGTAAGCCTCAAACATCTACACAAATGAAGCCCTCAAGGCTTTTTCATTGATCAATCGAGTAAATTCAAACTTTTTTTGCTCTCGAACAACAAGATTTGCTAGGTGATCCACAACTCTATTGCTTTCACAATGTATGTGGAAGACTTGCAACACGAAATCCCCTTGAAGTCTCACGTAATCTGCGAATAGACTTCAATGTTTCGAAGAACCACAAGCATCAATCGGACAACCAACAATTAATTTGAAAAATCATCGTTAACATTGTTATATGGGAGATTGTGATTTTGACTCCTTTGGAACGGACGGGCCACATGTAATACCTTAAGGCATAAATAGTAATACGTTTTAATCAATGACTCGAATTGCATGAATTTAAGATCCGTGCAATTGGTGCACAAGACTTATTTTACATGGCAAAAGATAAAGACCAAATCTAATTAGATTTGATATGTTGATAAACCCATGGGCCTTTGAACCCTGCGAATAGTGCTATATTATGTTTGTACTCAGAAGTTTCTTAGAACTAGTGACAGAAAAAACATTCTAGCAATTAAGTTTCTGTTGTGAACATATAATCTTCAGAAGAAGGGACGGGTTTGAGAGAGCTCGTCCGAGCTTCGGTGTTTGGCAATGATATCTCTCTTATGCTTCAATTCAGACTTCGATGGTTGGCAATGGTATCTTTCTATGCTTCGATACTTTCTTCGTTGGGTTTCGAGAGAGCTCGTCCGGACTTCGATGATTGAAAATGATATCTCTCTTATGCTTCACTCCAGGCTTTGATGGTTGGCAATGACAATGATATATTTCGATATTTTCTTTTACGAGTTCCGGAAGAGCTCGTCAGACATTCAATAGTTAGCAATACTTTCTTCGACGCAGAGATAAATTTCGGTGCAGCTACGAAGCACAGTTTCAGAATTCTCGAAATTGTTTTTGCAGAAGAAGAATACAGTTATGATGAGTTTAGATATTTAAAGTCATAGAAAGAAAGAAAAATAATACACTAAAACTAATTTACAATTGCAGCAAGGTTGTAGAATAGAGGAGGAATCGGGAAATAAACTAAGGGCAATAGAAGTCTAGCATCCACATAGGAATTAATCTGAGTTAGTCGGGAGAATCGTTGCGTATACCGGAGTACCGGAGTTCTCCGGCTTAAGAGTTAAAACTGCCTTTTGGGAAATGAAACTCCTTATCCCACATCGAAGATTAACTAATCTATATATCATTTATATTGAAAAAGACAGCTTAAATTGTTCGCCGGGCTTGGTAATGCGAGCCTGTAACCCAAATGGGGGCTATGAGGTGTATGGATGTTGGGCTAGCCCATTTGGTTGGGCCATTGGTGTCAGTTTCTGGCCCGCCCGTTCCAAGCCAAGAGTTGGTCCACGTGGCCCAGGCGAAAGCTTGGGCTTCGTGGGCTTTAGAGAGATGGGCACTGTGTCAGGCTGGGTTCACAGAGCAGCATTAACCATCCGCTCTTGGCAGTGGAAGGATAACGGGCCTGTTGGCGCCGTGGCCCATTATAACCAGATGGGCTAGCCCTAATAAAACATACACCTTTTTGCATTTTATTTTCTAAATTTTTCATATTTATTTGGGCCTGCTACAAATGATTCAAGTGGAGTTTGTTGTGTGGTTCGTTTAATTTTAAACGAACTCAAAGCGAGCTATATTTGAGGGTTTTCGATTATGTTCACAACATGTTACTATGTTCAAACAAATACACATTTTCTAAAATTTCATACAAATAAACGAATTTAAAAAAATACTTATGGTAGTAAGAGGTATTGCAAGAATATTATATATAGTATTTTATACTACTATTTTTTTTTTATATTTGAGAGTGTTTGATTATGTTCACGTACGTATTCGTGAATGTATTAACAATGTTTGTGAGCTAGAGCTGCAAACAGTTCAAGCTGAGTCTATTGTGTTTCATTGAATTTTATCAAACTCGAAGTGAGTTATATTTTGAAGTCTAGTCGAGTTTATATTTGAGAGTGTTTGATTATGTACACGTACATATTCGTGAATGTGTTTACCATGTTTGTGAGCTAGAGCTGCAATGGTCCAAGTTGAGTTTATTGTGTTCATGTGTGTTCCAATTTTAATCGAACTCGCATTGAACTGAGAGTTGTTTGATTATATTTGTGAACGTTTTTATCATATTTGTGAACATTTGTGCTCTTAAACAACTAATTATTTTATTCACAAATATCAAATAGATACATATTTTTCGAAAACTCCAAACAAAGAAAGAAATTTAACAAAATACTTATGATAGTAAGAATTATTGCAAAAATATTATATTATATAATAGTATTTTACACTATTATTTTTATTATTATTAATTGAGTTTGAACAACGTATTCGCGATCATTAAATGAACATATAAAGGTCACTACGGGGAAAATCCCCAAAAAAAAGCTTTAACAAAAATCCTCAAAAAGTATTTTGCCCCCATTATGAAATCTTAGTTCCATCACGCTTAATCATTTATATATATATATGTTCTTTGTTCCCTCTACGTATGAACATGGTGATCTCTTCTAATTCTTTTTTCTTCGAAGTTTGTACTCACTCGAAGTAATACTATCTTATACGTCGAACTATCGGTTGATAGTTATAAAGAGCATATCATCAACCCTCTTCTAATTCCGTAGATGTTATTGCCGAATATATATACACTCATAACTTGCTAATGTTCCCAAATAATATAACAATAAAATCATGTTTCAGGTGAAAAATATTCACCTTTTATGCTGCAGAAAGATATTTTCGACTAGGGGAGGTGAAATATGTTTACTTATATAACTACAATTACATTATATATGTAAAAGGATAACCTATTCGTTGAAAATTTGGCGCTAATGACCAACGCCGCTCATCCAATCCCTAGCTCCGTCCCCGACTACAGGTACAAAAAGAACAATAGGTTGAAACCAAATCCCCAGCATTGAAATTTAGCAAGAATTTTCTGTGCTCTAAATGAATTTGATGGCTTTTATCAAATCCACAGATTTTCTCTATCTAAATTGAACTTGATTTGCAGAAAGTAAGAAAAATAACACACTTAAACTAATTTACAATTGCAGCAAAGTTGTAGATATTCCCCCCATCCCAGCTTATCTTGCACAAGAGGGGTCGGCACGGGTATTAAGAAAAGTTGTTTTTTGATTGTTTGTTGACTTTTGAAATGTGGATTGAGAGTGAAGATTGAGGGTGGAAATTAGTTCCTTTCTTAGGCTGTGCAAAATAAGATGGGACGACCATTTAAGAAAATTGTGCAAGATAAGGTGTAACGGAGGGAATAGTGTATAAGGAAGGAATCGAAAAATGAAACAGGGTCAAATAGAAGTATCACATCAAGACGGGAATTAACGTGAGCTAGTCGAGAATTTCCCCGACGGAGAATTGTTGCTTATAAAGGAGCAGTGGAGTGAAATGAAATTCCTTATCCCACATCGAAATTTTACCAATTTTATAATAAATTTATATTCAGAAACAGAATATGTACATTTTGCCGGGCTTGGTAATGCTAGCCTGTAACCCAAATGGGGGCAACAAGGTGTATGGATGTTGGGCTAGCCCACTTGGTTGGGCCTCCGGTGTCAGTTTCTGGCCCGCCCGTTCCAAGCCAAGAGTTGGCCCACGTGGCCCAGGCGTAGGCTTGGGCTTCGTGGGCTTTAGAGAGATGGGCACCGTGTCAGGCTGGATTCACAGAGCAGCATTAACCATCCGCCCTTGGCAGTGGAAGGATAACGGGCCTGTTGGCACCGTGGCCCATTATGGCTAGATGTGCTAGCCTTGATTAAACATGCACCTTTTGCATTTTATTTTTCTAAATGGGCTTGTTTCATTCGTGTTCCTAAAATCGAGCTAATTATAATGATTTTTTTTGCAATTTATGAATTTAAAATTTAATATTTAGGTTCAGATTTATGTTTAGATTTCATGTCTTAGATCTAGGAGTTTAACTTTCTTGGACTAATGTATATTTTCTATTGTAGACTTACGATTCCATGATTCAGTGTTCATAATTCAATTGTTCATAATTTAAGGTTCATGATTCATGTGTTTGGGGTTCACGATTCATGTTGTATGACTCGATTTTAGAGTGAGACATGGTAAATGTGGGTATAGAGGATCCTTACCTTGTAATTTACTTTGATCATTTTTTACTACTTTTAAGTTTTGATTTTAATTTAATTGTCACCAATTTTTCCTTTAGTCCGAATTTCGAACGTTAAAGCACCAATTTGTTAAATTCCTGAAAAGAAACAGTGAAATTTAATGGACTAAATAAACTATTTACTCATTATTTAATTTCCACCAAGGCATTAATGATTTATAATACAAGAAATAGAAAGAAATGAGGATTTTCTATTTGGTCCATGGTAAATTGCTCAAAAAATAAACATCGTTTAGCTTAATTAGAATTGCAAAAACTTTCTACTTTACTTTCGACTTTATTTATTAACGGCTTACATTTTTTCTTTTGAAGTTCTCTTTTGCCTCATCGCGTCTATATCCTGCTGCCAAGATTAGGTACTTGGCCCTAGTCTCTCACCTAAATAGCGTTTAGTGCATGTACACGGGCGATCCTTCGACTTATCACAACAACATTCTCAAATTTATTTTTTCATTCAGCTCATCATTTTCTACAATCAGATCTCGTGGTCCATTACAATGACCAAAAAAAAAAATAATAATAATAAAAAATAAAGTAATGTAATTAATTAATAAAAAAAAAAAAAAACAAGAATGATTAGTCCTCATATAATTATTCATCCATCAATTTCTTTATGATTGTGGGTTTAGAGTGGGAGTCATCAAACCAAGCCCAAGATCCATCCCATTGTAGGCAAGTGGAGCATACATCCATAGTTCATCTGAGCTCAAAAGCTGCATTCACCAAAATATAAATTAATTAATAACGCGTTTGAATAATAGAGTTTATAAACTTACGGGATTTAAATATGAATCTGGACGTCAGACCATGTTTTGATTAGTGTAATGCGTGTAGTATTTGTGCAGCGTGTCTTGTGCATAATATGTGAACTATGTATTGCATGTGAAGGAGTACGTATGTGTATTATGTGTAAGCGTGTAGGTCGTAGGTGTAATTTGAGCGTGACTTGTAAATCTAAAGAAAGTAAGATGGATCGGATTTTCTTTTGAGCTTATTTTTACACATTATAAGTTGTTTAACATGTTATCTGGCCAAATACAGTTAAGAGCTTATAAGCTCCTAAACATTAAATACGATGCTAAAGAGCTTATATATTTAGCCAAACACGCTCTAATCCGTAAAAAAATAAATTTAGATGTTGTAAAGAATATTTTTTACCTTAATCTGAAGCTGCAAAAACTTGACATATTGGACAGCCTCTTCAAGCATTGTACTTATGTCAACCTGTAATAACAAAACACACTTTCTTAGCATCTCTTTCCACATATATTACGGGAAATTCTTTTCTATCCTTATCGACATTGTCTGCATCTCACTGGATGTACTACGTATGCAAGAAAGATAGAGAAAGTTGTGTTTTTTGCATACGTGTCGCGAACCCAATAGAATGCAAGCAATGCCGGTAACGAGAAGGAATGACTTCTCAAATATTACCTTAGTTCCATTGGGGACAAGGTTCTGCAAGATCTTCAATCTCTCATTTATTCTCTCTCTTCGTTTCTACAAGATTGTCAAGAGAACACAATCAGTAAGAAATAAATGGAGGTTGGCAATCAAAATACCTCTATGTAAATGATACATGAGTTAGATGGTTACCCGAGCATAGAGGCTCTGAGGATCGGTAGCCGAACCTCGACTGGCTCGTGTCTTCCCGCTCAAGTTGAGGACCCCACTCGAACTAGAAGTCACCCCGTTCGCCTCATTGGATTCGTCTTCTGAGCAGCCCCCACTCGAGCTCTGCCTGTTAGGCATACTGTTGTTGTTGTTGTCTTCGTTATTGTCGTTAACCTTTGCACACTTCTTGAGTTTCTTGCTCCTTGGCAGCTGCATTGTGATAAAAACATCATAAGAAACCAAAAAGATACAGAAAATAATAGTACTCAAGAAATGAGAAAACGGTCGGTTTGTTTACTTACATCTCCAAGACTCCGAGGTCTTTTCTTCGTCATCTCTTCCTTGGGAAGTTCTGGAATCGGTGTTTCCTGCTCGATTCCAAGCTGAAGATGCTTGCCTTTAAGAACACCCACCGGCATTTTCTCGTCCGATTCAGTACTGTCATTGCTAACATCCTGGTTCAAAAAGTCATCCCCTTGCACTACATTGTTCTTCCCATCCATCATACAGTAATCCATCGTCACCGAATTGTTAGCATTCACAAAAGGGTAGTAGCATTCATGGCCAGAAGATGGAAAAGGACCTGCACTGTAACTACCCCCAAGCGAAAAAGAAAACACACTTCCATTCGTCTCATCAGTCGAATACATTGCACTCTGACCGCCTCCAAGAATGTTTGCACTCGAGTCATTCACCGGCCAGAAAGAGGAAGACACTCCCTCGACCGGCAGTGCACAGTTGCCAAGCAACTGTGCCATGAAATCAGCCTCCTCTAAGCACATTCCATTGAACGATGTGCTCCATTCGGCTTCAGAAATCGTCTCCATTTTCTTCTCTATCTGTTTCTTGCTCAATGCTTGGAGATGTCAAGGAATGGAGACGACAGACATATTTATACAATAAAGTATACTAAGTAATGACATCATTGATGGACATACTATGTAGGAAAAGATTATTAAATCTACGACAACTCAGAGAAGACCGAGTTCGTGCAATATTAGACGAAACTGTACCCTTTCGGACACTTAAGAAACAGATTGAAGTACTGATAAAACAGTTAGATCATCGTTTAATATGCCAATCATTTGATCAACAAGAAATGATTAACTGACATCAGTTAGTATCAAATTATCAAATGCAGAAACTGGGATTCAGATTTGGGGGGAATTACACCTGTCGACGTGCGGGTCCTTTTCCAAACATTAAACTATTGTCTGAAAATTAGTTGAATGACAATGACATCATCTATATACATATAATATATGTGTATTATGTATCTATGTACAGCCCAGCAGACATAATATCTTCCAACTTGGCTCCTGTCTCCACTTCAAGGTTCATCAACATAAACTGTATCGAACGATCATTCAGATTCAGATGAATCAAGATCAAGCTGCGGTATGATGTTTGAGAGATCACGACTAGGATTTAAGTGAGGCGAGACAGCTCACGAGCCAGTTGCAAAATGATTGCAATCATAAGATAAACGAGTCCCGCTTGAGCTCGAGCTATTCGAACAAGATTCGATTACGAGCTCAGTGATACTCGCTCACAAGTAGGGGTGTTCATTATTCGGATTCATCCGAATTATTCGAAAATCCATCCGGACCATTTGGTTATATGGATTACTAATTCGGATTCGGATCGGATAAATGGATTCACCCGAATTATTAAATGGATAAATGGATCGGATTCGGATCTTAGATTTTTATTCGAATTTTATCCGAAACCCGAATAAGAATATATATAATATTATTTTTATTTCATTAGGATTATTTATATAAATATTTACACTCATTTTCAACTTAGGGCCAAAAAGACAACTCATAAATTAAACCCTTATAATTTCAAAAGTAATCAGGCCCAAAAGACTTGGATTGACAAATTACCTCAAATTAAAGTAGCCCAAATGCCCAATTACTCAAACAAGCTTGGTGTATTTGGAAATGTAAATATGTTTTGTTAATTGTTATTGTAGGCTTGGGTATTTCGAATGATTTGGTATCCGATCCTATTAACCCGAATATCCGAAACCTGATTATCCGGATATCCGAAGTCTTTCGGATCGAATTACGGATAAGTTTTTAAAATCTTCAAACCCGACTAACCCGAAACCCGATTATCCATCCGAATGAACACCCCTACTCACAAGCTTAATCGAACTTTGTTAAATTACTAATTTACCTTTTATAGCTCACATAATTATAAATATACCATACTCCTATGATAAATAAGGTGAAATCGTGAGCTCCCATTTCGTTTCAGCAACATTTGAAAATATAATCAAGTTGAGCCGAACCGATCTCATGCTCAACGATTTTATAATGAATGGAGCTCGAATTTAAAAAAAATGAACTTGACCAAGCTCAAATCTCCAGTTTATTTGTCGAGCTCAAGTTCGAGCCTATTAGTACTCAGCTTGGCTCGACTCGTTGCACCCCACGAAATCTACAGCCAACACAGCAAGAACTAAAATGTAAATGTTTTTCAGTTTTTGGGTGGAAAGTGGACAATTCAAACACGCGTAAATGGAATATTATATGCACATAATGCATGCCATAATTAGTTAACAATTCCTTTATATGAATCCATTTTTAAATTAAAAATTTCAAACTAAGACCTTTGGAGTAAAGGGACAAGCTACTAGAAGTACAATAGAATACAATTAAATTAATCAATTATTAAACATCCTCATAAACTATCCACTCAATAAAGCTTCTGCTAGCCACATTCCCTTCTAAAGGCTTGTGATTGCTTTTGTTTTTAAAAAAATGATTAAAATTAGAGATTTTATAAAATTCAAGGTGTGTTTGTAAAAAAAGTGATTTTTAATAAAAGTAGAAGTTGGAGTGTTTGTTATAGAGGGAGTGTTTGCATTTACTTTTTCTAAGTAATTTTCAGTTTATAACTTGAGAAAAACTATTTTGTAGTGTTTGCAAAGCCAACTTCTACTTTAAAAGAAGTGTTTTCAATGTAAAAGTTAAAAGTAGAAACTTAATATTTTTCTCTACACAATGACAAATCTGTAAATAATATGATACTCCCTCCGTCCCGACTTATCTTGCACAGGGGGGGTCGGCACGGATATTAAGAAAAGTTACTTTTTGGTTGTTTGTTGACTTTTCAAAGTTGAATTGAAGGTGGAGATTGAAAGTGGAGATTTTGAGGGTGGAGATTATGTTATAACTTTCCTTTTTTAGGCTGTGCAAGATAAGGTGGGACGACCGTTTAAGGAAAGTGTGCAAGATAAGGTGGGACGGAGGGAGTATTTTTTAAAAGACATAAGTGATTCTATAGCAAACACTCCAACTTCTACTTTTGTTGGAAATCACTTTTTTTACAAACACTACCTACTTTTTACATAAGTGATTTTTATAAAATCTCTAATTTTAATTACTTTCAAAAGCAAAAGCAAACACCCCAGAATCACTTATGTCTTTTTAAAAATATCATATTATTTACAGAATTGTCATTGAGTGGAGAATAACATTAAATTTCTGTTTTTAGCTTTTACATTGAAAGCACTTCTTTTAAAGCAAAAGTTGATTTTGCAAACACTACAAAATAATTTTTTTCAAATTATAAGCTGAAAATCACTTAAAAAGAACGATGCAAACACGCCCTAAGTTATGATCGTTTTCCCAATTCTAACAAAATATAAACACGTATATTCAGATTATACACATACATAGCATAAACTTCCTACAAGCTCTATTCGATTAATAATTCTAACAAAATAGAAACACCTATATACAGAGTATACGCTTACAGAGTATAAAGCTCCTACAAACTCTATTCGATTAATAATTCTAACAAAATAGAAACACATATATACAGAGTATACGCTTACCGAGCATAAAGCTCCTACAAGCTCTATTCGATTAATAATTCTAACAAAATAGAAACACGTATATTCAGAGTACACAACTACAGAGCATAAAGCTCCTACAAGCTCTAATCGATTAATAATCTAACAAACTCAAACATAATATAAGAAGCTATAATATTTCAAACTATTTTGAACATTCAGCTCGACTCGACTTCCCAGAGAATGGAAGTGGCTTTCGATCCGAATCCTTCTATTCAATCCGAATACTCGACATCATATCGGCCATAACACAACTTAAGCTCACATTTAAGCTTACATTCAATGGATTCCACAAAGTGCCATATATATTATCTATCCAAATATAAATACACATTCTCGGATGTAATCTACGATGTCGATCGTTAGAATCTCGATCCAATTAATTTATGACAATCATATATATATATATATGTTTCCCACCAAAAAATTGGGGGATCGTCTTTTGGTGAAGATGAATATTCAGAGAGGCTGTTAAGGAATCAAAGAGTTAGATACCTTGAAGAATGAAGAAAGCATAGATGCGGCGATCGAGAACCACCCAGATTCCGGCGATTTTCGCGCTTCAAACACGCGTCGAATCGCCATCACGCGGATACCATGCTTCCCTGTAAATATCTAATTAATTAATATTTTATACTCCCTTCATTCCGACTTATTTTGACAGGAGTCGGCACGAATATTAAGAAAAATTATTTTTTAATTGTTTATTAACTTTTAAAAGGTGAATTGAGGGTGAAAATTGCGTTATAACTTTCATTTTTAAGTTGTGCAAGATAAGATGAGATGATCGTTTAAATAAAGTGTGCTAGATAAGGTAGAATGGAGGGAGTAATTTATGCGTTTTAGGTTTAATTGCAAAATAAATAATGAACTTTTTAGAATTGTAATTTTCACAACTTTTTAAAAATAGTAAATTAAATCACCCAACTTAAGACAACTTTAGGGGATAATTGGATTGGGATGTCCCATCCGGATGTGACATGAATCATCTTCAACGTATTTCATTTTACATCGGATGGCTCATCCCTCCTCATTCACACCCTATTACCTACATCACATTTTACAATTTTCAACACACATTTTACAAATTTTAATACATCTTTTACAATTTTCAATGCACATCCTAAACTACTATACTCTTAAACTAAAATACTTTTTGGATGTCTCGTCCATGAATGTGTTCCATTAGAAGTGGTACATGCCACTACATCCCAATCCAATTATCCCCTTACAATTCGAATTACGTTCATTTGTTTACGAAAATTTGACAACAAATGCTCATTGAATTATATCAAAATTATCTAAGATAAAATCAATAAATAAAAATTTGAAGTATAAATATGAAGTCGTTACGTTTCTTTTCAACTCATGAATTTGCAAAATATAAAATATACATATATCTAATTGAGATCATAAGAAAGGAATTGCAGCGATTTAAAGTTTGTAAATGCTAGTTAGATACTTGTCCCGCGGAAGTTTGCACGGTTAACCCAGCACGTATATTAAGAAAAAATTTCTTTTGTTTTTTTGTTAATTTTTTAAAGGTGGAAATTATAAGGGTGGAAATTGTGAGAAAATTTTCCTTTTTAAGGATGTGCAAATTAGTATGGAACGCGAAAAGGAAAGTGTGCAAATTCAGATGGGACGGAGGGAGTATAATCTAAATATCATATTTAAAATTAATTAGGTCGAGAATTAAAAAGAGATAAAAATAACATCACTTTTTATTCTCAGAATCTTACCTATTACAGTTATTTTATGGCATTATACATCTTAAGGTCCTTAAAGTATTAATGTTTGTTTTAAATGGTCCTTAAAGTATCATTTTGTTTTAATTGGTCCTTGAAGTTATAAATTTTTAAATCAATTAGTCCCTGAAGTATTTTTTGTTTCAATTGGTCCCTTATGTTTTACAATTATGTCAATTGATCCTTAAACTATTACGAAATTCTAGCTTAAGGCCCCCTAAAAGAAAAAAAAGATACATAAAATATGTGAAATCGCCGATTTAATTCAAAATAATATTATAACATATCTTTTATTAAATAAATATTGTGTATTTTTATTATGATACTTTTACCATCAAACGAGGTGAATTATACTATAATAGGATTTGAACAAAAGTTCGAGATTATAATTTCTCAATAATTTTATCCAAACTTTGAGAAATACTGTGTGGTACTTTAATTTTAGTGATAATTTAGTCGAGATATTTTGAACTCTATCTATCTTGAATTTAATGTAAAACTAAACATTATTAACGAAAGGACTTTGAATTTTTATGTTTGAAGGTCTTTACAATATTTAAAAAAATTAAAGTTATTTCGTTGATAATGTTCAATTTTACTTTAAATTCAAGATAGTTAGAGTTCAAAATATCTAGATCAAATTAGCACGTTTCTAACTAAAATAAAGTAGCACATAGTATTTTCTCAAAGTTTGGATGAAATTCTTGAAAACTATAATCTCGGAGTTTTATTCAAATCGATATTTTTGTATAAATCACCTTCGATTCAGGGGGGAAGCATCATAATGATAAATTACAAAACATTTATTTAATAAAAGATATGTTACAATATCATTTTGAATTAAATCGGTGATTTCACATATTTTATGTATTTTTTTCTTCTAGGGGCCTTAAATAGATTTTTGTAATAGTTTAAGGACCAATTGAAATAATTCCAAAACATAAGGGACTAATTAAAATAAAAAATACTTCAGGGGACTAATTGAATAAAAAAATTAGAACTTTAAGGACCAATTAAAACAAAATGATACTTTAAGGACTATTTAAAACAAACATCAATACTTTAAGGACTTTAAGATGTATATTGCCTTATTTTATTCATTTTAGAACAATATATGATGTAATATGTAAAAGTTGGTGGGATACTTTGCAATCTCTCCAAAAGATTAACCATGACTAAAATTACAAAAATTATATTGAGTTTATGATTTATTTTGCTAATTTTTTTTTAAAAAACAAAAAAAATAAATATTGCAATTTTGTGATATTTCTTGAATTTTTTTTTTTTGTTTAAAAAAATTTCCTAATCTAAGAACAAAGAAAAACCCTCCCCTCCCCTCCCCCCACGATAATTCGAACCCCGGATCAAAGACCTAGGTAGTAGATGCTCTGCCACTTGAGCTATCCAACTTCGTTTTGTGATATTTCATGATTCATTTTCAAAATAACAGGGAGTTTAAGTATGGCAAAATAAACTATAAATGCACGTTTACCATTCGATGTGTATAAATCTTATTCTTTTCTGAGAAATAACGCAGGTTTAAAAAACCAACACAACAATTCAACGGAGAGAATTATTGTTGAAACATAACAACAATTTAGAGGGTGTTTTGCTAAACTTATTTTAAGCATCTTATAAAAAGTAATATGGTACTGAATTATATGTAATACCTAAAATGAAGAATTATACCTAAATATTTCATTATACATTTTAATTATTGAGAAATGTGATATAATTTTTTTGGGGTATTTATTAATGTTTTTGAGATTTACAAATGAGAATTATTCCTAAATATTTCATTATACATTTTAATTATTGAGAAATGTGATATAATTTTTTGGGGTATTTATTAATGTTTTTGAGATTTAAAGGTGGTGAAGTGTATTATTCTATAATTATATTGTATATGTATATAAATAATAGTTTCATATTTATTAGAGGGGCGGCATCCGGCGCCAGTCCGTTCCTAGCTTCGTCTTTGCGTGGATCTCGTCAATGGATGATCGGTATACTTTCACTATAAATAAGAAAATTAGAGTGTAATATGATCGTCTTTCGTAAGAAGAGAGTTATTTTTATCCTAAATAGCATTTTTTTATGTGATAAATATTACCTTTATGATAAAGAAATACTATTTTTGTGCAAGGGCAAGGACGGTAAACGAGCTGAGTCGAGCTTGTAGGTGTTTATGTTTGGTTCGTTTATTTTAAATCGAACTCGAGTCGAACCGAGAGGTGTTTGAGAGTGTTAGATTTTGTTAATGAACGGGTTCGTAAACATGTTCGATCGTGAACGTATTTACCATGTTCGTAAACATTTGTGCTTGTGAACAACTAATTACTCTTCTTACAAATATCAAATAAACACACATTTTCCTAAATTTCCATGCAAATAAAGGTGTCTAATCAAATACATACTAACATAACATGTTACTTAGAATACTAGACTATATGTAGTATGATTCGTTGTTTTACTTGTTGTTATTATTGTTATTATTATTAAGTTGGTCTCAAACGAACTTGATCACGAACTATTAATTAACGAAACAATCAATGTTCAGTTCTGTTCGCTAATAAAACAAGCTCAAAAGCTTGTTCGCTTATTAAGATAAACGTACTTGTTCATGAACTGTTCAACAAAAACATTGTTCGTTTACAGCGCCTATACCCGAACTAGAGTTTTTTAAAAATTAGAAGTAATATTTTCAGTGATGATAGTAAATTCGGAATCTGAGAAAAAAAAAATAATACTATTCGAGCCGGCCACTGGTGCACGATCTAAATAAATTATACACACATATATCAATATATATATAAAGTTATATTTATAAATATAAATATATATATATATATAAGAGTCACATATATATATATATATGGGATCAATAATGCAAAGAATAAATATGGAAATAATTGAGAGAGAGAGAGAATCATACAGAAATGGAAAGAAAAATTAGATTGTAATATTGTTGGTTGTTGGGACTTAGGCGTTGAAAATAATTGAATCAGCCTGCACGTCCGATTTTGGTCTTCTAATTAAGTTATAATCACTACTATTAGGCCTCGTTTACTTCGGAGGATAAAGGAGGATAACCCAGGATAATATAATTTTATCCTGACTTATCCGACGTTTACTTTGGCAGATTTTTTATCCCGGGTTATCCACTTTACCCGGGATAACCCGGGAAATCCAGGATAAAACATGGGATAACTATCCCACCATCCCCCCCTTGGATAACTTATCCTTAGTTGTAGGATAAGAATTTTAATTCTAATTCTCATTATGTTTTTTTCTTTCTATTAATTTTTTTAATCATATATAAATATAAAAATTAAATTATTTAGTAAATATTTTGTAGTTTCAGTTTATAATTTAAATATTTTATTTTATTTTTCAAAAAAAAAAAAATTTGAAATAGATTTTTTTTTTTCATTTATAATGTGATTTGCCTGTATAATAAATTAAATTAGTTATCTATAGTTTGACAGCATATTGTATAAAAAACTTAAATTAAAGATAAATAATTATTTGTTGGTTGTTTATGTGGATTAATTATTAGTGTATTTGTGCTACAAATTAAAGTTAATAAACTTAGAATGTAGTGCTATTGTTACTCACTAAAAACTTTTGAAAATTTCTTGACTATTATTTTTGAAATAAAAATTTAGATACTTTGGATAAATATAAACGTTTCTCATAAAATAATAAATATAAATATATATACACTCATCCTTTGTACAAGATGATCAACATGACCTACATACATGGATACTAGAGATATTCTTACATTAAGAAAAAAAAATGATATTATGTAACTTACTCAATTTTTTTTAATATTTTTCATTGACTCTTCTTTTATTAATATACAACTTTTCATCTCTTATTATATATTAATTGTAATATTTTATTATATTAAAATTCTTATTATTTATTAATTTAAATTTACAAATCGTGCATCGCATGGGGGAGACTGCTAGTTTTATTGAAGATTCGAACACTTCTTTCGCATTCTTCGTCCCCCTTTTAAGAAATCACTGATTTATCAATTCGGGAAAATAAGAAGGGAATGGTAGAAAACCCATCTTTTCTATCTTTGTTAATCAGTTATTACAAATATACCCCCACTACCCTAATTGATATTCACTAAAGTAAACATAGGAAAAAGATAAAAGTTATCCTTATCCATCCTTTACGCGGAGAAGTAAACGTGAGATGATTTCTCCAGATTATCCTTATCCTACTAAATTATCCAAGGCAAGAGGATACGGATGTTATCCTTATACGCCAAAGTAAACGAGCCCTTAGTATTATAATTAGTAATTAGTACTACCTCCGTCTTTTTAGTTGTCATTCTAACTTATTTATTTTGTTTGTAAATAGTTACTCTCTCCGTTCACAAATAAGTGTCATTATAGGAAAAACTATTTTTTCACAAAAAGAGTGTCATTTTAGCATTTTTTACATGTTTATTCCAATATTATCCTTAGCTAAATCTAAGGAAATTTCCATATAAATCTTTATAATACTCCCTCCGTTTCATAAAGAATGTCATTTTAGCTATTTTTGGAGAAATCAAGGATTAGTATTTAATTGGTATGTTTTGTGAAATAAGAAATAATCAACTAAATTAAGTAGGTTGTTTAAGCTAATATTGGAAGAATTGTAGTTTTTTTGGTAAAGTGACATTTATTGTGAAATTTTCAAAGTGTCTAAAATGACATTCTTTACGAAACGGAGGGAGTATTAAATAAAGAAGATTTTGAAATTTATGGTAATAAAGAAATGATGGAGAGAAAATTAGAGGGGTTTTGTTGTCCATCCCCTAAATTCTTAAATTTCACCTGAAAATCTAAACTGACACTTCTTTATGTATGGAGGGAGTATCATTTTAGCTTTTTTACCATATTTTTCACTACCTCCATTTTTTTAGTTGTCAGTCTAGCTTTTTGCTTAAAAATTAAGGGATTTAAGGCGTTGACAAATCAAGCTTCAACTAATATCCTTAAATTTCTTAATTTTTTTAATCATTTTTATATATTGTTAACACATTCCATAACTATTGGGTTAATATTGTAAAAAGTGGTAAAAAAGTTAAAATGACAACTATTTACAAACAAAACAAATAAGTTAGAACGACAACTAAAAAAAAACGGAGGTAGTACAATACTAACCCTATAGTTATGGAAAATGTTAACAATATATAGAAATGATTATAAAAATCAAGGAATTTAAGGAAATTAGTTGAGGGCTGAATTGTCAACTCCTTAAGCCTCTTAATTTTCTTATCTAAAACTAAAATGACAACTAATTAAAAAATAGAGATAGTAATATACTATATACTTATATATATATATATTATAATAAGTAATATATATTCTTCCATTTTTTTAAGTACAATTCCTAATCGTCGAATCCTGATCAGTGATTTGAGTAACAAAATATTCTACCAACTGAGTTACAATCAATTCCTATGTATAGTTCCATTATTAGTTCTTTCTAAATAGTACTTTCTCCGTTTAATAAAAAAAAATCATGTTTCAAAAAAATTCATATCCCAAAATAAGAGTTATATTTTAAAAACAAGTGTCTCGTTTTACTAATTTAAGTAAAAAAGAAATTAAAAAATAATCTCACAAATTATTTAGATGTAATTATAAGTCCAATAAAATAATAAAACAAGTTGGGTGTGTTGATAATTTTTGGAGAGTCGTACCTTTATTTAAAAAGAAAAAAATTATGTTGTCAAAGATGATTTTTTTTATGAGACGGAGGGAGCATTGTTTCATAGGGACATACAGTATGAAGGAACAACGACATTGCATGATTATATTTATTTAGCTATGGACATGTAATTATATGATAATTTTGACCCTATTATTAAATGAATACAACGGCATCGTATGATTATCTCTGTTACATCATTTTCATTTAGTGAAAGATTAAAATCGTGCTATTCTATGTATGTTGTTGGGCGAATATAAAGTCCTAAATTTTTTGAACCCCACGTCAGCAATTGAAATTCAAATGTAACCTATATGCATCGAATAAAATAAAGATATGACGTTATATTACTTTAATTGTTCTTACATTTTTTAAATAAGATAACAAATAATTAATATGTATATATCTACATCATATAATAGTTTGATGGAGTCTAAATATATTATTTAACTTGTTAATTTTATAAAATTTGACGAGAGAGTGTGATTGGACTAATATAAGAAAATTAATTAATTTAAGAATTAGTATTACTATTTCGGGTAGCCGCGTTAGACTTTTGGGCAAGGGAATCAAAATACAATTTCCTGAAATAAGTAAATATATCGTAATAATTAACAAAGTTGGTACATTAATCGAACGGTTGTTCAGGATCTAGCGTCTCGTATGAGCTGAGACGAGGTTAAGTGAGCACTAGATGAGATTAAGCGAGGAGAGTCAGGAGAAGAAACGTAATTGACGATGAGAGTCTAACATCTAGCCATGAATTCAAGTTATGTTGCGAAAAAGAGGTAATCACCGCTGATTAGGGTAGTAGATGAGTGGAGCCCAACGCACAATATTCAAGTTCTTTTGAAATGTTATCGAGCTATTTATATTATGTTTGAACTTGTTTGATTGTTAGTCAGTCGAGTTCGAACGAGCTTTAATCAAGTCAGACATAAGTTGAGCTTTAAGCTTCACAAAATATAAAAATATGTTCAAACTTATTTGATATCTTCAATGTATCTGAGCCTAAACGGGCAATTAATGAACAATCTCAATCACATATCTAGTACCTTAGTTTTGAAACGAAACAAATCATTAGAGTTCTTTTTTTTCATTAGTAGTATACTATTCTCATGTACACTAAGATTCCTGCAATTCGGGTTAAAAAATGGATCTGTGAAAATATATCACTGTTTATACAATAAAAGGTATTACTTGTTATGATGAAGACATTATATTTCAGCGTAATACATTTTTTCGCAAAAAATAATTCTTTTTAGCATGATATATTTCTCAAAACAAATATACATTTCCGCATAAACACTAATATATTTCCATAAAAAATTATTCAGAATACAAAAGAACTAACTCTTATTGCTATTATTATCTCCCATGTAACTTATATAAGTGTATTTTCCATTATATTATCATTTTTTTCATTCAATAGATCAAAATATCAGCAATATTATATACTCCCTCCGTTCCAGCTAATTTTACACATATGAAAGGATACGTGTGTTAAGAAAAAAGTATTTTTTATAGTGGATGTTTTTTATAAGTGGAGATTGAGTGTTGAAATTGTGAGGAAAAAAATTTCTTTTTAAGATTGTGCAAATTTATATGAGACGGAGACGGGACGGAGATAGTAGTAATAATGAATGGTTCCACTAGCTATTACCGCATTGATTAAGAATGGAGAGTGCTGTGCCAAATCTGATTGAGAGAATTAATGAGTGTGCTTTATTGAGATTCGATCCTCTAAATCTATAGAGTTCAATTTTAAGCAAACGGTCCCTTAAGTGATGTGTTCATGTTCTTGGCATTATAAGCATCAAAATGTTAATATTTTTCATTTTAGCATATTCGAATATCCCTTAATATTAATTGAAATAATTAAAAAAATAATAGAGTTCAGTCATTATCATAATCTCTTCAATCAAGCTTTAATAATTGGCTGACTATAAGTGTTTCCAGTATTCAGACATGTTCTCCAGATTAAGACAACAGTTAAAATAATTACTAAATATGAATTAAATTAATTGGCATATCATTTAAGATAATTAAATATGAAGGGTTTACTTAGTTATAAAATATTAATCCATACTTAATATAATAATAAAATCCGTCGAAATTAGTAACTTTGAAGTTTTTCCGCCCAAAATCTATTAGCAATTATGGAAATCACAGTTTTTGGTATATAAAATTCAACCCCAAATTAAAACACAATTATTGACAATAACTTGTCATATATTAGCTTAAAATAAATAGGATAAAACTATTTTGGCTGATTCCGCCTGGGCTGAAAAAACATTTTTTCTTAAAATTATTATTTTTTTATAAATTTATTGACTATTATTAATGAAAAATTATTTATGAAGACGGTAGCTAAATTTTTAACATTACAAATATATCCCCTGTCTACCGCATATTGCAATTCCAGCCCAATTATCAACGTGACTTCTATGAAAAGATGTTAGAGATATTCATACATTAAGAAAAATAAATATTCATATTAATATATATTTTAATCTTTAATACTTTTCACTGCACTCTTTTTTCATTAATATATAATTTTTCATATCTTATTGTTAATTGATTTTAATATTTTATCATATTAAAATTATATAAAAATATAAAAAAATATTAATTTATTCATTTACACTTACAAACTGTGCATCGCACGGGGATACTACTAGTATTTACTCAAAAGATAAAACACTAATTTGTACTGCTATAATAATTTTCAAAACATGGTAGTCACATAGCCTCAATTTATTTCATGGGACACTGTAAAGTGGTGGCTCTGTTCTAAAAATCCCGTCTAGTAAACGATTTTTAGTTGTCTATGTATTTTTCCGATTTCTCTCCGCCTGTTTTCACCCAATTAATTTCACCTAGACTCCAATTAACGCTAGACCTCTAGTTTACCGTCAAACTAGTGTCTAACATCTTTTAAAACATTATTAGTGGGACAGGTTAAGATATGTCTCCTACCATATCAAATCATACTTGATTTAGGTAGGGGGCGGTAATACCAATCGAATAATTGAGCCGCCCATTGATACTTAGGTAACTCGATTAATATAAAAAAAAATAATAATAATAATATGTTATAATACATCATATATAGGTAATATAATATGTAAATGTTATATATATATATATATATATTGTTTTTTATGTTAAATAATACTCCCTCTGATGCATTTTAACTTGTTTTAGCTTGTTTAGCATTTTCCTAATTAATTATCGTATTAGACATTTTATATTATTTTTCCTTCTTTCGTTTCTATCTCAACCTTAAAATATTTCTTAATTTTCAATTATAATAATAATTGATAATGTGATTTTATTGATTAATGGGAAAGTTAAGAGACTATTGAGAAATATATACGTCAATATATTTAATCATTAATTCATGCATATATCATAAACATGAGATATTAGATATATTGTTACTCATTAATAATATAGATATATAATAGAATATGTTTGTTTAATCGAGTAAAGTAGATGAGTTATATAGATGTATAATTGAATACATTTGTGTAATCAAGTATTTAGGTAGAGTAATTGGGTAGAGTAAATTGGTAATATCAAATATTAGTACTTTACTTAAAAACTAAAATATCGCCTCACTATTATCCGATCTTATTATCCGATTACATATTTGGTACTGGATAACCCTACTCACGTCAGCGGGAACAAAAATGCATCTCTAGCCTTTATAATAAGGACGAACTTATAAATTCTCTGGTTATATAAAAAATCCGAATTCAAACTTTTATATGTTTATAATTAATTATAAAAAAAATACAAATTTGAGAAAATATGTCCAAAATGAATGTGAAAGTTGTATATATTTTCGCTAAATGTGTAGTTTGACCCGTCTTGCTCAAAAGTCTAGTAGTAACTCGCTCTACGTTAAAATTTCCCACTTTCAAAGAAGGGGTTATACTTATTCTCTAATCCGACATGACAATATGAATTTGACCGAACCAAATTAACTAAGAACATCACGAAATCCACTGAAAACAAACATGATTAATTCAATTCTAAACCAAATCAACACGAAATTATTATTTTTATTCAAAATATAATTAATCAAATAAAATTTGATAGATAAACCCAAATAGAACCAAAACCAAGAATAAATCCAAAATGATCTAAATTATCACCCCTACTCAAAAGCTCAGTGTTGCATAATTAAAACTTCTGCTTAGACCCGTTTAACCCAAAGTCGGACCATCTCGACACCTTTAAAGCCACCTCGTAAGGGGATGAAAAAAATTGTAATGAATAAAATTTTACCTCCACCTCCTCTCCTCCTTTTTTTTTTTTTTTTTTTTTTTAAATATAAATTTTCAATATATATATATATTGCTGTCAGTCTTGACTTTTTGAGGAGATGAAAAGCGACTAAACAAGCAGAGTGAAAGGGAAATAAAATTTCATTTACTTTTAATTAGAGGTTGACAATTACAATGTCAAATACTAAAAAATACTAGTATTATTTACAATTCAAATTTGATATTTTTAAATTTAAATGGAACGAATTTGAAGTATTTCTGTCAACACTAATTTCAAACATTTGACAGGTACAAAATGTGGTCACAGTTTTTATCTATGTTAACTTTTTTCCAGTTGATATGTGACATAATTGACATTTAAATGAAACTATGACAATGTTTGGTTGGGGCTGGGGTAGTCGGGATGGGGGAAGTGGCTGGGGGTGTTAGAGAGTGATGTTTGGTTGGGTGGCTGGGGTTGTGGTTGGAGTGTGAAATTTAATTATTACTTGTAAAATGTGATGTTTTATGTGTAAGAGGTAGTTATTAATGAATGAAAGAATGATTAAAGTAGTGTTTGAATTTGTGATTGATGTCCCCCACCAAACCCTAGTTTCCCCCGGCTTGGCCAAACCAGTCTAAAGAAATATGAGGTTGGGTTGGCCAAACTGATGAGATGTTATTTACTTGTGTGAAAATAACATATTTTAATTGAAAAAAGCGCCATGTGAAATGTAATTTCTTAAGATGCAATTACCAAATTCTGAATATTGCATGTTTTTTTTTTTTTTTTTTTGAGGTGAATGCTGCGTGGAGAATAATTTTATATATATTATTTATGCGTCGTGATTCCTCAATTTATTTTTTTGGAGATGTATTTTTATTGTATGTCCGATCAAGTTAGATTTTTTTTTACATAATAACAAATTCATTAAATCGTTGAAATCAACTATCACTAATTAACAAGAAACAACATCATATACAAAGACTTAATCATAAATAAAATATCAAAGGTTTATATATATATATATTTATATATATATACATGGTCAAATCTTCCTAAAATTAGTTTCGAATATTAATTTTGTTGGCAATTTGCTAATAAAAAATTATATATGACAATTTTTTATTGAAACATTTTATAATAAAAATGAAATAAAAATAAATAATTTGTGGTTCTTTTCCCATTTTGTAATGTAAAATGTAACAAATTAATATTTTGCATGACCTTTAGTTTGACATCTACGTTGCATATCTCAAAACAAGGTATATAAAAATGTAATTGTTTTTCGATTATTTATGCTAGATTTGTTTCTGTAATATGAGTTGAATTATCTTATCAGGTATGAGATACAAACGAAAAATTAAATAATACTTGTTTTGCTATATATACTTATTGACTAATTTTTTTTCTAAATATGAGTTATTTTTAAAACCTTAATTTTATAACTGGGAGCACCTCATATATTTATCTTTCTTACCGTATTATGATTGTTCAAAAATAGTAAAAATTAACTATTTTTTTGTTTTTAGATTCACTAGACAATATTTGATTTTTTTATAAAGAACAAGAAAAGAAATAGAGGAGGAGCGCATGCGCTTACGTTAGAGGTGGAAAGAATTTAGAGATCTCCTTCATTTTTTGTAGGTTCCTCTCTCAAATTTTGATTTTTCTAACATCCTAAAGGCACTAATATATATATATTTTTTTTTTTTTTAATTCCGTTTGTTTATTTGCAATAGATAAAACGCAACCCCTCTTTTCTTAGTATTTAATTTAATACTGATATTGAATATTTTGATTATTGTTGTTTGATTATTGTACTTATATTTAAACATTCATTGTAAGTTGAACAATTTATATTGGATGTAAGTTGTAATAAAAATAAATTAAAGATTATATTTATTACTGAAATGAAAAGTTATTCGACAATTTAATATTTTTTATTTAACAAAAATCAAGTTATTTATTATATTATTCGATTATTTGACATTAATTTTCCTTTTAAATTAGATTTTGCATCGTGAAATACCATTGATAGCTAATACTCCATCCATTCCGAGATAATTTATTCACCCTTCCCGACACGTGGAAGAAGAAATAGTTGTTTTTTTGCTTTTTAATTGATTTTTTCAAATGTGGAGATTGAAGGTAGAGATTTTAAGGGTGTAAATTGTAAGAAGAATTTTCTTGTTAGGGGTGTGGAAATTATCTTGGGACATCCCAAAAAGAAACATGTGCAAATTATCTCAGGACGGAGGGAACAATAATAATAATAATAATAATAATAATAATAATAGTAGTAGTAGTAAACAACAACTTTGGTGTCAAATTCACATGTTAGCTTGCAATTCACGGGGCCAAACGGTCCCTAAAATTAGTTTCAAATTGAAGGGAATCAAGGTTTGTTGCTTTGAATTTGAATTTCCGAAAGCGGCGAATACCGCTCCTCCATCTCTCTCTCTCTCTCTCTGCAATCCCCAATATCCAGAACAGCTTAGCATTCTTACTCTAGCTCCTCCAAAACCCTAGCTACTTATCGCACAAGGCGAAACCATGACGGCGGCGCCACCACCATCGACGGGGAGGGAGCTAGCAAATCCCCCGACGGATGGCATTTCCAACCTACGGTTCTCCAACCACAGTGACCACCTACTGGTTTCCTCATGGGACAAGGTTCGTATGTTCAATTTGAGCTGCTACGCGTTGCGTTTTACTTCGAATTTATTCGGTTTTGGTCCGATTTGTTACTTAGATTTTGTTTTGTTGCTTGTTAGAGTGTTCGATTGTACGATGCAAGTGAAAATGTGCTCAGAGGGGAATTTATGCACGGAGGTGCTGTACTGGATTGTTGCTTCCATGATGATTCATCAGGATTTAGTGCTTGTGCTGATCACACAGTTCGAAGGTGACTTTAAGTTTTTATTCCGGTACTTTTTTGATCAGCAATTGGATGAGCTTTATGTCGATTTCCTGTAATTAGCTCATCATTTTATGCTAGCTAGTTCCCTAGAAGCATTTATCAGGTTGATTTAATATTTCCCTTGAGCTATGCTTAGTTTCATGTGGTCAATGTTTTTATGGTGATGTACTTGGTTGAATAAGTGATCTGCACATTTTTATTAAAATTGGTGGTTTTTATTTTCCAGGCTTGTGTTCAACTACAACAGGGAGGATATTTTGGGAAGGCATGATGCACCTGTTCGGTGTGTTGAATACTCATACGTAACTGGTTGGTTTTTCATGTCATGTCCCGATTTTGTTCAGTCTCATATCCACTTACGCTGTAATTTCCGAAGAGCAGCTATGCATTCAAGATGATTCCTGAAATGACTTTAATTTTGTTGAAGCAGGTTAATAGTTTGAACGATTTTAATGGTGAAAACTAAAATTAGGTTTTGATATTCTTGTTAAGCAATTGTTACCCACTTTGAGCTATTTCTTCTAGGGTGACCAGATCCAATTACCTTCCTTTCCATATCCTCCAATGCAGTAATTGAATATCAAGAAAGTCTTTACGTCTATGTACCCTCATATACATCTGTTTTGTGAAAGAAGTTCAGGTTTAGAATACCAGGAAGTCTTGTTCCTTGTATGCAATATGCTTTAATTCACTTTCCGGTATTGGTTGCCTGTGTTTATGTTGTTATACGCTAATGATTATTGTTGAAGTTTTATGTGATTTGCGAACATAGGCTCTTATAGTACTATTTTATTTTACTATATTCTCTTGAGATGCTGTAATATTCCACTCAAAATTCGAGCAAGCTATTGGTGCACAAGTCAAACTGTTGAATACTTTTAGAAGTCAATCTGACTTACATTCTCTTCCAGTTCTCAATTTGGAAGGCCGTAGACCTGATTTTTCCATCTTCATCATTCTAATCGGGATCACACCGTAAGAAAATGAACATTTTCACTGGCTAAATTTTGTTTGTTCTTATGTTTTCAGTTTGTGGTGGTACTATTTATCAGGTTTTGAACTAGGCAGTTGCTCCGTAAGTGAATTTAGAAGTTCTGTTGCACCTAATATTTTGTATTTATGCGTGTCCAACTTCAATGGGCAAAGTTTTAATTTGGTGTTTCTCTAATGATCAACTCTGCGCAGGAGAGCCTATTACTAGTGTCCCATCAGTACTAACAGTTTAATACTTTATATAGCTCTATAAGTTTCACTGTGATCCAGTGTGTCAAGTGCATGATGATTTGGTAGTTCCATTCTTTAATTCTGTCTGCTATTTCATTTTAGGTCAAGTTATTACTGGTAGTTGGGACAAAACCTTAAAGTGCTGGGACCCAAGAGGTGCCAGTGGCCAGGACCGCTGTCTTGTTGGAACGTACGCTCAACCAGAGCGTGTATATTCAATGTCGCTTAATGGTAATCGGTTGGTTGTTGCTACTGCTGGACGGCATGTAAATGTGTATGATATTCGGAACATGTCTCAACCTGAACAACGGAGAGAGTCTTCTCTGAAGTACCAAACACGATGTGTCCGATGCTATCCTAATGCGACAGGTGCTGCTTTTGCAACTTATTATGTAATTTAGGGAATGGTGTGAACTAAATTGAGTTCTTCTTCAAGAGCTGTTGAGGCAGCATGCCTAGCGTTTACAGGAGGTTTTTTTTTTTTTTTTTTCTTTTTGGGGGTGGGGGGGGTTGTGGCTAGAAACTGTAGTGTTTGTTAACTGTCGCTCTTGATACTCTACTCTATTTTGAAAATTGAAGTATCATAACATACTGAAAACCACAGGCAAGATGGCTTGGTTCAACTAAGGTGTAAATAATTAATAATGGCAATTGTCTTCCTTGTTAGTGTTCTTTAATTTCTCATCGTCAGTATGGCTTTCCAGGTTATGCACTCAGCTCTGTTGAAGGACGAGTAGCAATGGAGTTTTTCGATCTCTCTGAGGCTGGTCAATCTAAAAAGTATGTATTGACATCTGTAGCATGGAGGGTGTCGTAGAAGTAATTTTACGCCCTTCTCTTCCCCTTTTTACCAACTTTCTGTAATAATCACATAATGGTTCCCAATCTGCTTGATCCCCCCTCGTGTTGATGCTCTTGATATGTGCAGGTATGCTTTTAAGTGTCATCGGAAATCGGAAGCAGGAAGGGATATGGTGTACCCTGTCAATGCCATTGCATACCATCCTATGTAAGTTGCCCTTGGTGTTTGGCTTTGTGTTCCCATATATGTAAACCCTGTTCGTCTTGGTCATAACAATGGAAAGAACCCCTGCATATCTGTTTCAAAGAGAATTGATTTCTATCAGGCTCTGTGGACATAGGAGATAACACCTAGGGATCCAGTTGAGACTTTTCTTGACTTTTAAAAATTCTACAAGACAGAAATAACATCATTTATGCTCTGAACTAAAAAACAAAAGGGAAACTTTTTCCTGATCGAGAGATTCTAGAATTTCATTTCGTGGGCTGTTTTGGTCATCCCTCATCATGTTCGTCAACGTAGTTCAATAAATTGACACATTCTTGAACCAGCATACTTGAAATGGATGTAGCACTTTCGAAATATGTAGCACTACATGTTACACTTTCTAATTAGCAACACTTTAAAACTTGATTCTGTATACTCTTGGAAAGAAGTTGGGTGGACATGAGTAAAATCAGATGAATTTAGATTTCAGAGAATTGGTGCATAATACGTATCCTTACGGGTTTCTTACCTGATTATGCGGCATGTAGCTATGGAACTTTCGCTACTGGAGGTTGTGATGGTTACGTCAACGTGTGGGATGGAAGCAATAAGAAGAGACTCTATCAGGTAAAAAGATGCATGCTCGGACCTGATTTTTTTTGGTTGTCATGTTTGAAATACGTACAACATGTGTTATACTGAATCTCTTTTCGTCTATGTGCTCCTCGTTGTGAAGTATACCAAGTACCCAACAAGTATTGCAGCTCTCTCCTTTAGCAGAGATGGTAGATTACTGGCTGTTGCATCGAGTTACACATATGAAGAGGACGATAAACCGTGAGTCATCATTTCTCTCCTTCTCCCTCTCTCTTTGTTAGTAGAAACGCGTATTATACCCGTACATACTAATAATTGAAAAATGCTCCGTTTCCCTTAAACATCCTGAACTTATTGAAAATAATGATTAAATTATGAGATTGTAATACTTGGAATAAAAATGTTGTTAATACAAGGGAATGTTTGCGGCTGCTTGTGCTTTTGAAAAAAGTGATTAACATTGGAAATTATGGACAAATTACTTATAAATCATAAAAGTAGGTTGTGTTTGAGAATAAATTGCTTTGATCAAAATTTTAAAATGAGAGTTGTTGATAAATAAGTACTGGACAATTAGGCCGGGACGGAGGGAGTAATTTATTGGTATTCCTGTCATACCTGTATTTCAATAATTTCGTGTATCATTTACCTCCATAAGTTTGATCGACTTTTTGACCGTAACTGTGTTAGATTTCTCAATATATACCCGTACATGTAAAATGCTGAATTATACACGTCCCATATTTTACTAACTACTCCCCTGCTTCAACTCTTGGGGTTATTACACTTGCAGGCATGAGCCAGATGCTATATTTGTCCGTAGTGTCAACGAAGTTGAAGTTAAGCCAAAGCCGAAAGTGCTGCCGAATCCTGCTGCATGAACTACGTAAATCTGCTGCTCGTAGTCCTTTTTTTCCCGAGTGTATTTTGGAAGGATGGACTGACGATGTTCATTATAATCATTTTCTCGCTGATTGGTTTGGACTAGTGTTATGTGCTTAGAACAAAATTAAGACAGAATGAATTGGGATAATGGCTAGGTAAAGTATAATGTATTGCAGCACGATTTCCCTACTGGTTTATTATGTGCTTAGTGTATTTGCAAGGATGCAAATCTGCAATTCAAATTAGGGGTAGATGATCCTTATTGTTTTTCTTTGTCGTGGGATTGGTATAGCCGATTTGGAACCGGGCTGAGTTGGCCATTGAGAGACGTGAGTCGACTGGGTTGATCGACTGAATTGGCCCTCGAAAAAAATGAGACAGATGATCCGAACTGTGAATTGATATACAAGGGCTTAAACTATTAGTCACATACTTTTTGAATGTACTAAATGTAATATATATTATAGATAATTTTTCATAATATTACATGGTAAGAGTGGTACAAGAAAAAAGGATAAGAGTAAAAATCAAATGTAATAATTTTTTTAGTCCATTAAATTTTATCATTTTTATTTAAAAACTATCTTTAGTTATTTTGAATTTAGCCTTATAACTTTTGAAATTTAATAAATTAGTCCTTTAACAGCATCTAATTTGTTGATTTTTTAAATTTCAAAAGTTAAATGATTAATATGTTAAATTTTTAAAAATATAGGATCAAAATTAAAATGATCAAATATAATATCATTAAATAAAAAATGCTATTTACCCAAAAACTAATTTCAAGTGCGAAGCTATGGGTTTTATTTTTAGACAGTTGAATACTACCAGAATAAAGTGAAATACGTTGAGGATAGTTCATCCCAAAACAAATATTCCCTTAATGTCTTTTATCTGACCTAACTAAATTAGGAATATGAATATTATTTAAAAAAGAAATTACTCTTCTTGAAAGAAATTAAATAAACAAAAATTAACTAAATTAGAGTACAAAATCAATGCGTACTTGAACACCATTTTCTGGTCGAACAACAAAATGTTTTGTTACATTGTAAGTACCTTTTGTTTTAGTATTCAACAAAGATAACCAACACAGCACTATTCCTTCTCCATAACCATGTAACTCAGTGGTAACTACTAACTGAGTTTAGCACCATCAGATCAAGGAGTAGAGGATTGTGGCATATCTTATAACTACATACAGAGTAGTCAAATAACGCGCCATCACAAAACATCGGTCATGGTACAACCGCACGAAGCAGACCCTTGCTCCACAAGGTACAAGTTTACCTAAACCCTGAGGGAGCTGCTTGAGGACCAGCTCCGGCTCTTCTCATTGCCTTCGACTGCGCCATCAACTCCTCGTAATTCTGGACAGGGAGGATGTAGTTAGAACATGTAGGTATTTCATGGGGATATATATGGAGAAATTTTTGAAGAATGTTACCCGTTTCTCAAAGGCTGCGTCCTCAGAATCAATGATCTTGTCGGCAATGCCATAGTCGATGGCCTCCTGTGCTTGGAAGTACTTGGGGCGTTGGATGTCCTTTTCGATCTCTTCCTTTGGCTTTCCGATTCCTTTGGATAGGAGCTCGAGGTAGTATTCCGTGTTTGCATCTAGTTCTTTTGCCTGAGCAACAAACAAGATATGGCTCAAACCGCATGCTATCACACACACATAGACATAGACACAGAATAATAATGTCATGAAATTCGCCAGGCGCTAGTGTCTTAGCGCCTGGTCGGGGCTGAGCGAGAAGTGGTTCTGCGGGAGGAATAAAGGGAAAAAAACATAGGCGGCTAATAAGAGCTAGCGCCTAGAGGAGATTATTTAAAGCTAATCGGGGATTTTTGCAACACAACAGAAGGGAGAGAGAGAGTCTCACCCTCACACAAACACTGACACACACACACACAGAAAAGCGAGAGGGGGAGAGAGAGACCTTAATCCACATATCAATGACAGCACCGCTTGATCTGTTGACTTTCGGAAGGTACAGTTTTGCTGCAGCATAAAATGCACACACATAAGAGGCTGGATTGGGATTCCAATTCGCTAAAACTGTCTACGAAGATTCATCCCGATAATGGTATCCAAAAAATAATTAAAGTGCCTCGAGATCTATAATCCATGTAAATAATAGAACAATACATTTATTGTATGACCTTAAAAGTATGTTAAATATAGGCAAAAGTTCTTACTGGATGAGTTTGGCTGTAATGCACGATAGCCTTTTGCTCCAAGAGACAGAAGCATTGCGGCTTGACCGTAAGCCATTCCACAATTTACAGTATACACGTCAGCTTTGCAGTACTATCGGCAGAACAGAGGGAAAAAACATTGGACCGAAGGTTAAATGGCTTAATAAAAGATCATGGAATCTCGATAATTGCATCTCAAAAATCCTTCTTCTGATATAAGTCAATGGTAAAGAATCTTACAGCCATAGTGTCAGCAACCGCGTATGCTTCAGTTTCAGAACCAACAGTCTCCATCTTCTCATTCTAGGAAAACAAAAACGGCAAAAAAAGGAATGTGTTGAATTAATCAGGTTCGGTATATATGGTTTATCCTTAACACAAGAACAATGTCATAAAAGTGGCACACGCATGCCTGGGTGCCTGATGAGTTGATGTAGAGATATATTGGCTTTGTTGGGCTGTCGTAATCCAACCACATAAATTGAGCAACGAGGAGCTCAGTCACAGCAGGTACAATCTGCAAGAAACGGGCTAAGATAAAAGCGAAAAAAATAAAGAGAAAATGGTGATTAAGACAAGGAATGAACTCCAATACCGGCATCCCCAGATAGACAATACGGGCATCTAGAAGCAAAGATGGCAAATCGGGAGGAGCAGTTCGTGGCCTTCCATATCCCCTAGCTCCTCCGCGGTACATGCTGACGCTCATGCTATACTTAGATGGCCCCCTATCGTTCATGCCAGACATACTCCACATTCCACCATTATTCAAGTAATTGCACGCTGATGAAATGCTTTCCTGAATTTAAAAGCTAATTAATCTCACAAACAGAACAGGAACCTAGATCTGTGTTATGCAAATAAAGTGCTCATAAGTGCTACACCAACTATTATCTCATCCTACTTTTAGTCTTGATGATTGCCGAGAGAAACTTATATGTGAAACCCATCTTTCCGATAAAATTTATAGTAGAAACTGAGCAGGAAAAATGGAATATGCAGGAACTGACATACCTCTGTGACCTTTTCCGCTTGTTTACGAACAGGGTTATCTTCTGTCATGAACATGTCCATCTGCGAAGGTGAAAGGCCATATAGATACTGAGGTGCATTCTTGTAATTATCCATCACTACAAAAGAGATAGTGAATCAGTTACACTATGCACAAATTTGTGAGGCTTTTGCATACAAGATAAAAAATCTGAGCAATCTCCCAAAATAAAGTTTTGGAGGATGAGGGTGTTCGGCTAATCTTATTAAGCTCCTTAAAATATCTTATAAGAAGTTGAGGAGTGTATAAACTATGTGTTTGACAAAATAAGATGTCAAACAACTTATAAGATGTAAAATTAGCTCTTAGAGCGTATAAACTCCAAAAAAGAAATAAGTACCTCTATACAATCTGATTATCTTAAGATCTTATATTACACATACTATACACAAAACACACTCTATACACAATTCCTTCACACACACTAGACAAACTAAACAGTTAAATCCCTTTATGCAATTGCAAGTTTATAAGATCCATTATCCAAACACTTCAATAAATTATAAACTCTTGAGAATTACAGTTTCTAAACTCTTGAAACGATTTACATGATGTTGGAGCTCATAAAGTGTTTGAAATAAGCTTCGCCATGAACTGAACATGAAGTATATCCAGTTTATCACGCGAAACTCCCACCTCCCTATACAATATTTCCAGATTCTACATCAAATCTAAATGGTATATTGAGATAAATTCCAGCTTGAGCTTTTTCAATGACAATAATTTGCACTACTCTACCTACCATCTCAAGGTTCAGTATCTAAGGAATCCCTCCCTATACTTAGAAACCAAATTTGTGCTACAAGAAATCAAAGTTTAACATCACCAAAACATATATCTTCATACTAGTTTTTCAGCCTTCATTACTACTTTAGTATGCACATATCATTGAATATTCCCTCATTCACACATGGCACAACACCAATTTTCGACACACAGAGAAGAATAAAAGCTAGCAAGCATGCTTCAAACTAAAAAAGCCAGAAATCTTCAGCGAGCAACAATTACAAATCACCTCCACCGAAAACGAACAACACAAAATATTCGCCCAAATTGAAAACAAACACCAAAGAGATTTTAAGTGCAGAACAACACATACATCCGTCTTTGAGATTTTCCTCGCGGAACTGTTTAGGTATATGGTCTAGAGACTTCCGAGCTACCGGAGACTTGAATCCACATCTCCGAATCGCGCCTTTTCTCGGATTAGCTGCGAATAAGAGCTTCGCGTTTTGCAGAAAAGCAGAACTTCCAACCAATTCGCGATTATCTATGGTCGTTTTCGATGAGATAGGTGAAAGCAAGAGCGAAGAGGACGCCATGGAAATTTCGAAGTGAAGCCAAAACTGAAGAAAATGATTTCTTAACGCAGATTAATGGAGAAACAGTGATAATTATTATTTCACCGGTTAGAAATTGAGGTTTCTCTGGCGGAATGTTATCCAAGTATATTTGGGCCTAATTTTAGAATTCTTTTGGGCTGAATGTGCTAATGGGCTCATATTTCTATATCCTTGGGTCATATGTACTCCCTCCATCTCATATGAACGAGCACAGGAAGGTCGGTACATATATTAAAAAAAATAATTTTTAAAATTTTATTGACTTTTCAAAATTTAATTGAGAGTGGAGATTGTGTTATAACTTTTCATTTTAAGGATGTACAAATTTACTTGGAAGGGACGAAAAAAAAAATATGCAAGTTTATTCGGGAATGAGGGAGTACTATTTTGCCTACTAATGGACTTGATTTGTCCGGCCCATTTGTGGTGGTATTTCGGGTCCAAGATTAAAAGTGGATTTGGATCAAGATCATGAATTTGATAATGTTGCCTTTGCTAGTAGTTTATCAAAGTATGAGGGGTAATTCGGGCGCCCCAGCATGGTCCATGGGCCAATACAATATATTTAAATGTGTTGGACCGATTCAAAAATTTATCGGGCAATATATTATATGCGGTTTATTGGGTCTTTGGCCATTAAATTGGCTATGTCGAGCCCGATTGTACGTCAGATTAATATTTTTATAGTCCAATTCGTCTAAAATGTCCGACATATTTGATTTATGATTATCAATTAACAATTTATTTAAATAATGTTTGATTAAATATATATAATAAAATTAAATAATAGTATATTCGGCTTGAATCGTCTCCTTTACAAGGTGGAGGCATGTACTACCTCCGTCCCAACTTAACCTGCCTACTTGTCATTTTAGTTTGTCTCACCTTAACCTGCCTACCCCATAAATAGCAAATTTCTCTCACAATCTCCACCCTCAAAATCTTCATTCTCAATCTCCACCTTTAAAAAAGTCAAAGATTCCACAAAATCTGCTTAAACTTAATCCCTGTGTCCGATCAACCTAGGCAGGTTAAGCCGGGACGGAGAGAGTACTTATGTATGAAACTGTATACAAACAGAACTTTCGTGTAACATCTTGTTTATTTAAATAAATAAACAAAAAAATTAACTTATTTTGTAAACAAACAGAGCTTGAACAGAGTAACCCCTTTTTTGGAAACCCAATTAATAATAATAATAATAATAATAACAACAACAATATACACTCTACATATAATATAATATTTCTTATATTTACTCTTATTATAGTGAACATTTGGCTAAGTCATTTATCTACATGTAGATTCAGACAAATATCTGTTACTCTATTGTTCGTGAACAGAATTATTAATTATTCACGAGTATAAATTTTTACGAATATTATCAAACATGTTTAGAAATACGTTTATTAACATAATTAAATACTTCAAAATACGACTCAACTCGACTCTAATTTAACTCAAATAAACACGAACACGTACAAGATCAGCTTAAAAGTTAAAACACACCGAATGCAACGTGGCACCCTCGCTTTCCCTGGGTGCGCATAGTAAGTAACCTGGCTCTCACTCTCACTGTATTTCACGGCACGTGTGACGTGTCACAAATAATCAGAAAGCAGCCAATTGGTCTCGAAAGCTCCACGTGTCTGGTCTTCCACGTGTCATTGCTTAACGGGTTCTAGAATTAGGTGCCTGTTTCCTATTTTTGATCTCACACCCCATATAATACTTACTCCATCTCAACTTAATTTGCTACTTGTCTTTTTAATTTGTCCCAACTAAATAATTTTATCAATCCAGAAAAAGTTTCTCTCACAATCTTTACTCTCAAAATCTCCACCCTAAATCCTTTGAAAAAATCAAAGTTTTAAAAATTTATTTTTTCTTAACCTTCGTGCCCGGTCAGTAGACAAATTAAGTTGGGATGGAGGTAGTACAATATTTTCTATCACATTTCAACCCACACACAACGTATATATAATGGCATCACGGATACATCATAAATAATTATGTAACATAATTAGTATAATATATTGTAAATTTTTTATATCAAATGTTGTAGAAAATTCGAACCGCTGTTTCCCAGTCGGTGAAGTTATCAGTAGGTCACTTCGTCCCACTCTTCTACTGCTAGGCTACAACCTCTCTTACTTTTGCTGGTGAACTATTAGATGACCAAAACACCCTCCCACGACTTCATAAAAAATAAAAAAATATTCCCTCCATTTTATCCTATTTTGCACATGCGAATGATTACGTAAATTAAGAAAAAAATATTTTGTACTTTTAGTAAAAGGATTCAAAGATGAAAATTGAGGGTAGAGATTTTGAAGGTGAAGATTGTGAAAAAAAATTCCTTTTTAAGAATATGTAAATTGATATGAAACGTACCAATAAGAAAATTGTGCAAATTAAGGTGGAACGGAGGAAGTAATTAATACTTTCAAAATGAATTATAATAAAGTTAATATTCCATCTTATTATACTTTTAAGTAAATTTCCTCTTATAGAGGTAAGATTGGTGAGAATTGATCTCGTGACTTAATATGTAAAATACAAGATGTTCTACCGATTAAGTTACAATTAATTTCTTAATATTCTACTTTATTAACTAAAGTAAAAACTGAAAAATTCTAATTTTATGATTAAGTTCGATAAAATTAAATGAAAAAATTAATAGAGTTTTAATTATAAGCGAGAAATTATTGTTTTAGAAACATGATCAAGTGTTACCCTAAAACATTTTAATTTGTTTTTTTTTTTTATGATTCTAATCAATAATATATAGTCATTGTCTATAGCGTAGCTAGGAATATATTTGGTTAATATAAAAGATATAAAGATATACTCCCTCCGTCCTAAGTTATTTTGTACACCCTTAAAATGAAAGGAAATTTTACAATCTCCATCTTAATTTCTATTTTTTAAAAATCTAAAAAATAAAAAATAACTTTTTTTATTCTACGTATTGAAGTTGGTAAGCAAAATAACTTGGGACGGAGCGAGTATTAACTAAAGGCAAATATAAGAGAAAAAGAAAATTAATAATTTTTCAATATGAGCAAACCACACTTGTACGAGACAAACTCAGAAAGTGAGTGGGGACAAATTTGGAACAAAACAACGAGGGTATTTGTGGTAATTTAAGTGTGACTAGGATAAGACTTCTTTTCTTTAGTCTTTTCTTAGTTTACAAGATAGTTCCGTAAAGTTCTAGAACTTGTAAGAAAGATATTTATGGACAATCATTATACACGTGGCAACGAATACCTGTGTGGGGAGCTTAGGTGTGTCTCTAAATAAAACTCAAATATGAGTAGAGTTCACAAGTCGGGCGGTCCGGTTTGATCGAGTTGGCTTTTGTCGGATCAACGTCATATTCGATCAGGTCAGTCGTATCAAATTTAGACGGGTTTAAAATTAGTCGGTTTGGTTTGAGATATTCGGTCCGGGATCCATCGAATTTTTGACCCATCGAACTGATTCGAGTGGACTAAATAATACTTCGATCCTACATTTTTATGACTCGATCCATCTAAAATATCGAACTTACTTTATCAGTCCATCGCGATTTTACCACCTCTAAATATGAGCATGAGCACCTAACCTAGTACAAGTAAGAATCCTACACCACTTAAAATTAATTTAATATATTATTTATTACAAATATGTATATATATATATATATATATATTATAACACACATTTAAATTAATACTAATACGTGTATATATATTTAACAAAAAAAGTGTAAAAATATAGTGTATAACATAGATACTAGGCTTTCGATCGGTAGATTGCACCCTTTTTTCGAAATTTTAAGTAACTACTCCTATATCTTGATTAAACGAGAAATTATAATTAGTTGTAGCACATATACATGAAACTTTACCTTCATTTTATCCAAACGTTGTGTTTGGAGTTACTTGAGATAATACGGGATATTTCAAATGACGTTCTAGCTCTCATTCCAGTTTCAGTGTTATTAAGATCACGTATATTTTTATTTGTGATGTTATTATAATATTACTTTGCATACATCTTATATATCATCAGGTAGTATATTCCGTCTAACGTAAATTTATATTCTCCGTTACTTTTTAATTGATGTTCTGGTATAAAATTAATAAATTCATAATTTAATAGATTGATAAATACATATATTTTAGGATTGAATTCAAGGAGAAAATTAGTAGAATTGGTGAAAAATATGTAAAACTTCAAGTAATTGAAAAAGAAAAGAACATCCTACAACGTTAATTAATATGAAACGAAGAGTATATATCTCAGCAATTCCTTTATCTTTTTACTAATTCCTAATATTAATAATTCCTTCGCTCTTATTAATTCCGAAATTATGTTAGTTTTTAATAGTTATTCATCCTCTTTTTATTTTCTTAAAGTATTTAAAAAATAAGGAATATTTTAAATTTAAAATAGTAATTAAATAGGAAGAAAGAAATAGTAAAAAATCGAAAACAAAAATCAATTAAAAAAATTAAAATTAAAAATTAAAAAAGTTTAAAGCAACAAATTCAATTTTCAAGTATCAACAGCGAAAAAGGTCACGGAATATTAAGTGGATAACAACAAAATGCAGTACAAAAGTAATTGATTGTTGGAAGGAATCTCTTCTATATAATAATAGTATGAAAACACACCCATTCGGAAAATTCCATTCTACCTCGTAAGATAGTTTAAAGTAATTAAAATTTGTTGAATATGTGATATGCGGTAAAGTAATTGAAATGAAGAAAAATATAATTATTAAATTTTTATCGTGTAACATGTAATATATATTTAGTCGATCGATAAGTGCACTGCCTCGTGAGGTGGCATAAAAATTCGTCATTAGTACCCCACACGTATAGTGTGCGTGTGTTCTGCGTGTGGCGTTTTTCTCTCTCTTGATTGAAGCAATAATCAACTAACAGATAACTTTCCTAAAATTCTGCGCCTAAAAAATCCGGCAGAGAAAGGGGGAAAAGTTAAAATAATCCTACAACTTGAGCGTCAAATCTGGAACTGATTCTTCTAGAGATGGCGGCAAATTCAAATCGAAGTTCAACGCGATGCGAGTAGCGCCGCCGCTGTAGTCGTTGCCGTAGCTTGCATCGCCGGAGGAGTAGGTGACAACGCTCGAGCTGTTGTAGTCGCCGCCGTCGGAAGAATTTAAACGACTTTTGGCGCCACCGTGTTTTCCGATAACGCCGTCGTAATGTTTACGCATGTGACCGCCCAATGCTTGGCCAGTCGTATAACTCTTGTCACATCTAGAGCACTTATGAATTCCGCCGGTTGGATGGGGAGTATTAAACGACGGGGAAATCCGCGTTTTATTATCTTCTGCGGCGGCGCGTGGTTTACTCTTATGGCTTGCTTTGTGGCCGCCGAGAGCCTGGTGTGATGAGAAAGCTTTTCCGCATAGATTGCACTTGTATGAATTGATTTGCGACAACGCGTTCACATTAGGATATGATTTTGTCTGTTTCTCGACGAAATCGGTAGCGGTTGGAGCTGAATTGACGGCGAAGGGAGATCGATCGCCGCTTGTTTGAGGTGGCGTGTGTATCTGATGAGAGAATTTCGTCCGTTTCTCTCCGGCGAGAGGAGGATTCACGGCGGAGGGAGATGGATCGCCGACGTTTCGATGAAGTGCGACGAGACAGCGAGCTAAGTACTCATCTTCTGGTTGTTCTCTGGAGCGCTTTGCTCCCCTCGGTAAATCAAACGGAGCATTGTCGGAGCGGCGGTGCATCGGCGGCGGTGGCGGCGCCGAAGTGTTATGAGGTTCAAGGTCATCAAACGTCATCGTTTTAGCAAGTGAAGTAATACTGTGAAGGAAGAAAGCGAATATGGAAGGGTGAAGAGTGAAGGAGCTTTTCATGTATATATAGGGCGGGGAATGAGGAATGGGGTGGGCGGCGGTTACGTGAGATAGAAAGTGTACACTTTCTAGAAGGCTAAAGCCTTTTTTCCTCGTAGGAAATAGATTGTCTTTTTAATAATTTTATCTATATTGGAAGATATTATTTTTGTTTATTTCGATTAAATCTTTAATTTTTGAAATTTAATAACTCAATCCTTTAATATTTTGATAAAGTATCATGTACACCACCTGCATGATGTAATTTGAGTTATGTATCATCATTTATGTATAAATATATCACATTTTCTGAGCAAAAGTATATCTCTCTCTGTCCCACTTATCTTGCATATTTCCTTAAACGACCATCTCACATTATCTTGCACAACCTAATAAAGAAAAGTTATAACATAATCTCCACTCTCAATCTCTAGCTCCAATCTTTATCTTCAATCCACCTTTGAAAAGTTAACAAACAACCAAAAAATAACTTTTCTTAATACCCATGCTGACTTCCCTGTGCAAAATAAGCCAGTAAATATTATACTACTTCCGCCCCGGCTAATCTTGCATACTTTTTATTTTCGACCGTCCCAGTAAACTTGCACACCATTTAAAAAAGAAAGTTATAACACAATCTCCACCTCAAAATCTTCGCCCTCAATTCACATTTAAAAAATCAACAAAAATCTCAAAAGCAATTTTTCTTAATACTAGTGTCAATCCTCCCAGAAAAATTAATCGGAACGAAGGTAATAGTAATTTTTTTTTAAAAAAATAAATCAGATAAATTGTGTAGAAATATAGTGTTTTCCTTCATCAATTCTTAAATTTTTCCCAAATATAATACGGACTTTTATTTGTGCAGGGATAAAATGGTAATTTACTCACTGTCAGCATATTCAGATAATTCTTACCTTTTAAAACTTATAGACATAATGCAACGTGGCAGCTGGCTTTTCCTGGGTCCGTATTCCAGTAAGTAACCTCACCGTATTTGACGTGACGTGTCCTAAATAATCAGGAAGCCGCCAATTTTATTTGCACGGTCTACGTGTCGGTTAAATTTAGTTTATCGTAATCAAAACTTCCACGTGTCATTGCCGATCGTGTTACACAATACCTGTCGGTGAAGTTATCACTACTTCAGTTCTTTCACTCTTGTACCGGGGTGAATTCTACACGAGCGGCTTTTCGGCGGTCGAGATGGTGCCGTCGCTTCGAGTCCCTCGTCCGAGAGGACCTTCAATTTTTTTCTTTTATCTACTTTTTTTGTATAAATGTGTGATTTAATAACATATATTTAACATAGATTTCATCCGCTCCAAATAAATTTATATAGGAGGATCGACACATATATTAAGAAAAAATTGTTTTTCTAAATTTTGTTGACTTTTCAAAGGTTAATTGAGGGTAGAGATTTTGATGGTGAAAATTGTGTTATAACTTTCCTTTTTAAGGGTGTGCAAGTTTGCTTGGGACGAATGAAAACGAAAAGTGGTGCAAGTTCATCCGGGACGGAGGGAGTACTAATTATAACATAAATTGATATATCTCAACTAGCCATTTTTTGAAGTGAAGAGAGTAGAGAGTTGAGAGGACGTGGGATCGATTCCTCCTTTAACACAATAATTATTTTTTTACAATATTATATTTTGCACTGGGTCAGACGCTCGGAATTCTACCATACTCTAGTGGATAGTGCTCTCTACTTAGGTGATCCATCATACACTTAAAAAGTATATAGAAATCAAAATAAAATTAGTCGTTAAATCTTCATACACTTTTCAAGTGTATGATGAATCATTCACTTGAGTACTGCCAAGTGAGTAGCATATAATAAGTCCATGTATTAGGGTATGTTTGCTTGGCGCTGGGGTGGCTGGGCTTGGGCAAGTGGATGGTGTTAGTGGCTGGGGTTGTGAAGAGAGTGATGTTTGTTTGGGTGGTTGGGGTTGTGGGTTGGTAGTTGGGAATTAATTATTAATTGTAAAAGGTGATGTGATGTGTGTCAGAGTAAGTTATTAATGATTGGAGTATTAATTAAAGTAGTGTTGGGATTTATGATTGATTGTTGATTTGTGATGTTTAGTTGTTTTAGTTTTAATTGTTTTTTTTTTTTTATATGATATATAATTATTTCACTAATAAAAATGTAATGTAGTTAATAAATAAGTGTGGGTTAGTTATGTACCCATAAAAAAAACATGCCAAACATCATCAAATAATTGTTATCTTTACTTTTTATCGAATAATTGTTGTATTTATTTTTATTTTTAAATTTCATTTTTTTATTGGGCAAAAAATTTGAAATTGTATTTTTTCATTTTTTTAATTTTAACAATTTTGAATCAATATCTTAGGTATATTGCAAATTAATTCATTAATTCTCTTGGAATCTATTTTAGAATACTGAGCTACTTTAATGTTTGCTCAGCGAATGGCACACCCATTAAAAACAAATGGAGTTAAAACATTGAACAGAATTATGATAAACATGTTTTGTGATTAAATGCCACGGGATTCAAACATAATTAAAAATATAACACAATCCATTTAAATAGTTCAGCCATTCATCAGGCCACTCCGTTTACTCATTTGTTAGCACCCAAATTCGCCTCTCCGATGCAGTCATCTCTAAAAACAAAAACACAACAACGAAACCAAACATTTAAACAAAATAAAAAACAGAGAACACAGAGACAAATAAGCATTAAATCACGGCACCATTTTGCGTTTTACAGGAACAACTTCGGAACTGGATTCGGATTCAATCAAAACACAGCAGGAAGAGTCGCAATCCTTCCTCTTCCTAATACGAAGAGTGTAGGGCCAGATCAACGGTGGCGTGCATTGTGTGTGCAAAGTGTGTACAGTAACTGCTTTTTCTTTCTTTTGCGAAGATTATAATGAGCAGGAGCACAAGAAGATTCACCAGACGACATCCTTATATAGTGAGAAAAGAAATCGCAACCTAAACCCTAATCCAATACAAATAAAAATAAAAAGGAACGTACCACAATTTAAAGAAACAACAGATATAAGGACACACTGAATCAATGAGTGCAGAAGAAAAAAGATGCATGTCGCAGAGAATCTCTGAGAAATGCAGAAAAGCAATGAAAATCAAACAGAGCATTCAAGAATACAGGCGAGATTCGGTCAAGATGGCCGTTGGGGCCATTAACTTTGCCCATAAATCACCATCTAAGGACCTACTGAACAACCACACCAGATCAACGGACAGATCTACACACGGCGCTGTAGCGTGTGAAAATTTACCAAAAAATCAGATTTACAGGCTGTAGAAACGAAAGGACATAGCAGAAATGGAAGAGGGTAGAGAGGGAGAAGAAGGGGCAGTCACTTCCCCATTCTCTCTCCTCTCTCACTTTTGTTTCTGGCAAGGCACATGGGGGACGACTTTTATGTCCCCCAAACCCTGCTTTTCTAACACTTTGGGCCAAGCCCTATCAAGACAAACATATACTGGGTTGGCCCAACCGGTGACCGGTTGGGCTAACCCAAAGCAAACATACCCTTAGTGTTACTGATGAGTGATACTCTCTCTCTTACGTAGATGGTGACATTTAATTAACCAAAACATCGTCATGGTTTGAGGTGGTGATCCGTGCGGTCAGGTCCGATTCAGTTTTTGAGACTAACATCATATGTCAAGTCGTGTTAAATCATTTTATATTTTTAACGGGTCAAAAGATATTGAACCGAACTCAATCCATTCACCTTAATATTCTAAGATTCTCGTGCAAATTCGTGACTCATCGAATCGGTCATGTTGGGCCCGATATACTTCATATCTAAATTTCTATATTAATTCCGACCTATTAAAGTGTTGAGCGAGTTGGATCGATCCATCGAAATGGACCGATTTTACCAGCTCTACCTACGGCTCATTAGTTAATTTTCCTTAGATTTAATGAATTATGAATAAAATAACTTTCCGGGGAAGAACACGCGCGTGTAGGGATGAGAATATGCTAGATTAGACTTTTCTTTTACTTTTTCTAATATATTTTATAGATAAGTTAGACTTATGGTTTATTTTAAAGCTTATTATATGAAAGTCAAATTTCAATAAAACATACTTATTAATTAATTTCCTCAATCAAAGTCGACTCAGCACTTTCCACTCTAAAGTAAACTATCACACTTCTGCTTAATTAGTAGTTAAACTTACAAACAAGATCAACTTTAAGACCTACAATATATAATCTGATTTGACAAATATAACCCGCTGCTTCCTCTTAATAAAGGAAAACATATTAAACAAAATATTATTTTAATGTTTAGCATAGTAAATAAAATTTAAAATATTCATTTGAGTGATGACAAATCTGGAGCAAAACAATGAGGGCATTTTGGGTAATTCAAGTGTGAGTAGGATAAGACTTCTATAGGCTTGTCTTAATTTGGAAATAGACACTTCAATAAAGTTCTAGAAATGGAAGGAAGAATAGTTGTGACAAATCGTCAGACAGGTGGCTACAATATGTCTATTCTAGGATTTGGATATTTTTCGACGGATTTAAATTCGGTGCAGTTACTCTCTCTCTCGCACACACTCTCGTTACTATATCACACATATTCGCATATACTCATTTGTCCTAGTTAATTTTGCACGGTTGATCGAGCACGAATGTTAAGGAAAAATATATTTTAAGGATTTTTTAACTTTTTTAAATGTGAAAATTGAGGATGGAGATTTTAATGGTGAAAATTGTGAGAGAAATTTCATTTTTAAGGATGTGCAAAGTTAAGTGGGATGGAGGGAGTACTGTAGACTTTCTCTCCGTCTCGCACACACCCTTCCCGATGAATTTAGTGCAGTCACTGTATTGGATTTAAATCCTTCTTCTCGCGGATAGGATCACCTATTCTAAATAAATAATTAAATTAAATTGTCTTTTAAGTTTAAAATACCTTCTATTTTAGGATATACTATCTTATTTTTTTTGGATAAATTTTATATTTATAATTGCATTTAATTATGGTTCATGCATCAAATTATCAAGCTCAGATAAGGGAGCATAAAAAATACGACCAGAATCAAACCGTGAAATATTTCTTAATCAAAGTTTGGAGGCTAAAATCACTTATTGTTGGATAACTTTTTACTCATTCAATTTTCGTTGTAATTTTTGTTGCTTTTCAATTTCTTCCATATTAAAAATGAAATGTTTGCATGTGATTCTTTTTTATCTTTGATGAGCAAATTGGTTGAAAAAACACACGTGACACTTACTTTCCACGATTTAATTGACGTGGCACCGATGTTACATTTTTGTTGGAATGAAAATTGGACGAGTGGAAAGTAGTTTCATATGACAGACACAATTCACACACATACTTTACTTTTACAAACTACATACACACACTTCACACATTACGCACACATTTTATACCTTAGACACACAAACTTCACATATTACACACACATTTCATACCTTAAACACACACACACATACTCTACTCAAACTTCACGCACACTTCGCGCACATTATTCACACTTTACATGTACAAATTACACACATGACATATAAGACATATTGCACACACTTTATACACACAAACACTCTACACACACTAAAAACACATACTATGCCCATATTTCACGTGCGCACAAATTAAATATCCACATAATATATTCATACTAAACACATTTCAAGCACAAACTATATACATATTTACGCACAATAAAGTATATATGTTTACTTATCAATGGGATCGAACCTAGAAAATCTGCACGCAAAAAATTTGATTGTATAAATTTTACATCTATTATATTTTGAAATAAAATATATTAAAATTTATAACAAATTTCTAAATTATCCTTTGAGAACTCATCAAAGTGCACTGAATATTCAAATAATAATATAAAATTATTTAAACTAAACCGTAATGTTTCCATACTGCAGAGTAAATCTATAATAAATATAGCGTAAATGTATTCGATTGTTGAAAGGAATCTCTTCTATTTAATACTATCTTCGTTTTTTTAGATGTTCTTTTAGGTTTATATTAGAAAATTAAAAAGTATATAAAAAAAAAAAAAAAGTTCTCAGATATAATAAGTTAAATAATTAGAGTTCTTTAACAAATAATTATAAAGATTTTTATTGAAAAAGAATTAAAAGAAATTAATAAACAATTATTTATAAACAAAACACAAAAGCTAAAATCACGTCCGAAACAACGGATGAAGCATGAAAACAGACATTCAGAGTACTACACGTATGCGTGTGTTTAGCGTGTGGCTTTTCTCCTTTTCTTTCTCTTTTCTCACTCATGATTGAAGCAATAATCTACTAACAGATAACTTTTCTAAAGTCTGACAGCGCCCAAAAATTCCGGCAAAAAAATTCTACAACTTAAGCGTCAAATCTGGTGGTGGTTCTGATTCTTCTGGAGATGGTGGCAAATTCAAATCAAAGTTCAACGCGACGCGAGTACAGCGGCCGCTGTAGTCGTTGCCGTAGCTTGCATCGCCGGAGGAGTAGGTGACGACGCTAGAGCTGTTACCGTTGCCGCCGTCGGAAGAATTCAAACGACTTTTAGCGCCACCGTGTTTTCTGATAACGCCGTCGTAATGCTTACGCATGTGGCCGCCCAATGCCTGGCCAGTCGTGTAGCTCTTATCGCATCTAGAGCACTTATGAATTCCGCCGGTTGGATGGGGACTATTAAACGACGGGGAAATCTGCGTTTTGTTGTCTTCTGCGGCGGTTTGAGATTTACTCTTATGGCTTGCTTTGTGGCCGCCGAGAGCCTGGTGTGAGGAGAAAGCTCTTTCGCATAAATTGCAGTTGTATGAATTGGCCTCCGGCGGCGCGTGAATCGTAGTACGAGGCGATTTTGTTTTCCACTCGATGAAAGCTGTAGCGGTTGGAGATGGATCACCGCTGCTTCGAGGCGGCGCGTGAGAGAATTTTGTCCTTTTGTCGGCGGAGGGAGCAGGATTCACGGCGGAGGGAGATGGATCGCCAACGCTTCGATGAAGTGCGACGAGACAGCGGGCTAAGTGCTCATCTTCTGGTTCTCCTCTGGAGCGCTTTGCTCCCCTGGGTAAATCAATCGGAGTGTTATCGGAGCGGCGGTACATCGGCGGAAGCGGCGGCGACAAAGTATTATGAGGTTCGAGGTCATCAACCGCCATAATTTAGGGCAAGTGAAGGTGGTACTGTGAAGGAAGAAACTGTATATGGAATGGAGAGTAGAGGGAGAAATATTTGAATAGTGAAGTTTGTGTATGAGAAGAGTGAAGGAGCTTTCATCTATATATAGGGTGGGGGCAGTTACGTGATGATGGGGTACACACTTTTCCCTTTTGTATTAGGTAAAGGGGAGATATCTTATCCAGGGAATTCTTTCGTATAATTTAGGTTATACGTGTAAAAATTATTATTTTCTTTGTGTCAAATGAAATTATACAAGAAATCGACATAAGTGATATGAATTTTAGTTTCGTGTAATTTAGATCATAGGTGAAAGAATATTACTCATTTCGTTTCAAATGAATTTGTACAGGGGGCCGACAAACATATTAAGAAAATTTGTTTTTGGAGGATTTCGTTGACTTTTCAAAGGTGAATTGATGGTGAAGATTGAAGGTGGAGATTTTTAGGGTGGAGATTATGTTATAATTTTGATATTAAGAAGTGTGCAAGTTTGTCTGGGACAGACGAGATGAAAAGTGTGCAAGTTCATTCGGCACGGAGTGAGACTACATTCGTCCTAGTTAAATTTGCTTACTTGTTTTATCAATCTGTAACTTTGCAATCCCATAAATGGAGACTAATTCTCACAATCTTTTATTTCAAAATCTTAACCCTCAATCTCTACCTTTAAAATAGTGAAAGGAAAAGTAAAATCTATTTTTTCTTAATATTTGTGCCCGATCAGGGTTGCAAATTTAATCGGGACAGAGAAAGTACTATTTATTCTTAAAGGTATAGAATGTGATGAGTAAATGTATCACGGTTGAAATATATTATAATTTATGCATAAAGGTATTACACATTTTAAATAAAAATATTACACTGTGCAATTAATGCATATGAGACTTTATCTTGGTAACTAGATTTTTCGTGGATTCAATTTCAATGTGTTATTTAAAGATATTATTTTTAGATAATTTAATGTATAATTTTTAAAATTCTATAAATTGGTTATATATATATTTTTTTTTTCTTTTTTTTTTTTTAAATTTTAGAGAATATTTATATGTATCTAGGAATCCTTTAGTTAGATATCATCATATCTATCTATATAAATATGTTTCCATTATATTCCTTAACTCCTTTTTTTAAGCACATTTATATTTATTTATCTTACCCCATGAAGTTACTTAATGAACAAGCTAGCCATCCCACTTCATCTCAAACCACTAAAATATAAACGAAGTTGGATAACTTAAGTGATAGGAGATTCACTATCTAAATATTTAGTTGTGGTTTCGAATCATCTTAAAATATTTTTAAAATACAAAAAAAAATATTGCTAATTATGATACAATACTTATAATGTGAGCACCTAAGTATTTCTGGATGAGAATTCTAAAAATCTTTTAACCAGCACCTAAATTAATTATTTTTCTCCATTAATATTATGGCAAAATGAAATTTCTGGGGAAATTTATTTTTTAAATAATTAATGTAAATTGTATAGAAACATATTTGTCCATTCATCAGTTTTTAATATTATCATCAAATAAAACACGACTTTTTATTCGTGGACAGATGGAATATTAATTTCTTATTGTATGCATATTTTTTATTTATTAAAACTCGTACGCAGAATGCAACGTGGCACCTCGGTTTTCTGGGGTCCGTGCTTTAGCCTATGAGATCCTCTGTTTCATTGATGTCTCACCACATGTATATTATATGATGTCACTAATTAATACGCATTATATATTAAAGATTATATAACAGAAGATACAATAGGTGCTGTAACAAAGAATTCGAATTGGTACTCTAGTAAGTAGAGGTGACAAAATTTACCCGGTCCAACAAATCAGTGAAGTAGGCTCGATATTTTAGATAGATCGGACTATAAAAATGTAGGTCCGAAATATTATTTAGGCCGATCAAACTGGTCAAATAAGTCAAAAGCCCGATGAATCCTGGACTGATCGAATAATTTTAGTATACTATAGCGAAATACTCCAATCGAACCAACTAATTTTAAGTCCAACTAAATTTTTGTCTGACTCAACTTTGCCTAAATTATGATAACAGTCGGACGACCTCGTTCTGTCCAAATTGCCACCTAAGTAACCGCAGCATATTTGATGTGACGTGTCCCAAATAATCCGGAAGCAGCCAATTTTATTTGCAAGGTCCACGTGTCGGTCAAATGTTGTTTATCATAATTAAGACTTACACGTGTCATTGCCTATCGTATTCCACGTTTCCCTGTCAGTGAAGTTATCACTAGTTCACTTCTGTCACTCCATTACTAGTGTTAGTAATTCGTGCCTACTGATTAATAATACTCTCTCTCTTACGTAGATGATGACCATTTACAGGTGATAATTCGGACGGTTCGATTTACTCTTGCTTAGGCTGATATCATTTTTCAAGTAGCTTATCAGATCTGTCATGTTGAATATGATGGTACTTCAGACTTAGATCCTTATATTCCAATTCATTTAAAATATCGATCGGGTCAAAATGATCTATCAGATCAAGACGATTTTACTAGCTATACTTATGCTAACTGGTTATCTTTTAGATTTAATGAATTATGAAGAGAATAATTTTCGGGGAAGAACACTCGCGTTTAAAGGTGCGAATAGGCTAGGCTACACTTTTCATGATATATAATATACTTCTTTCGTTCCAACTTAACTTGTTTATTTGTCATTTTGATCTATTTCAACTTAACTTGTCAGTTCATAAATGACAATATTCTCACATAATCTTTACCCTCAAAATCTCCACCATTAAAAAAGTCAAAGATGACACAAAATCTATTTTTTCTTAATCTCCACCTGATCAACTAAGGCAAGTTAAACCGGGACGAAGAGAGTATTTTATAGACAAGTCTAACTTATGGTTTATTTAAAGACTTACAACACTATAAGTGTACCACGCGTCTACTTAGGCAGTGTCTGTAAACATAACACCAACTAAAAATCACTTTTGGCAATTCAAAAGCTATTTTAGAGTGTTTGGGAACTCATAAAACTTAGTGTCAAAATCACTTAAAATATAATTTTCAGAAGTTGTTATCACTCAGCTTCTACTAGTTTTGACTTTAAAATCACTTTATTTTCAAACACTACTAAATTTCGATATTTCACAAAAAATAGATTTAAATCACTTTTTTAAAAGCACATTCATTTGCAAATACCCCCATTAGTTGAACTTAAAAAGAATATATTTTACACATGTATTATGAGCGATTTTAATTTTTGCAATCCAAACTAAACACTTTTTCACATCACAATCTGTATTATATGTTTTTTTGCACTCTGTAACCATTGATTATATCCACCATGTACAGGGCATGTGTTTCGCACATGCTAAAAGGTTCAAAAGATGGCAACACATGAACACCTTATTTAAAAAAAAATTAACTTGTTGAAAATATAAAAATGATTTAGAATTCTAAATAATTTTATAAGAAAATAAAAATATAAAAAAATTCAAAAAATAAATATACAGTTCAGAAAATTGTTTTGAAAATATAAAAAATTATTCAAAGTCTAGAAAATTAGAAACTTGTTCAATTATTTCAAAGTTCTAAAATTCATTTAAAATTCAGAATATTATAAAATTATATTTGAAAATTATTTTAAGAATTTAGAAAACTAATTTAAAATCCAAAAACTAAAAAAATTTAAAATTTATTTAAAATTAAAAAAATTATCGTCTTTATTTTTGTCGTGCATGGCTACTGCGAATCACAATAAGCAAATAATCGCCGATCCAATTTTAAAGACAATATAACTTATTATACTACCTACAATTGTGGTATCAGAGTAATTTATAATACAAAAGGTCCTTTTTGATTTTAGTGTGTACACCTTAGCCAACAAGTTAACTTCGAAACGGCGTCGTTCGGTAGCTAATAAACTCCCTCCATGATTCTACTCAAAACATAATCCCTCCCCAATTAAATTTGCACACTTATCTTATCGGTTTGTTCCACTTAATTTTATACACTCATAAAATAGAAACTAATTCCCAGAATCTTCACCGTCAAAATCTCATTCCTCAATCTTCATTTAAAGAAAAAACAATTTTTTTTTCTCTTAACATCTGCATCCGTTCAACCTTACAAATTTAACCGGGACGGAGTACAAATTAACGGAAAATAACAGCTATAACGGTCGTGATTAAAGCAACAAATTCAATCACACCACAATCAAGAATGATAAGAACAGCAAGTATTCGAGAACAAGACATCTGAAGCTATAACTAACTAACTAACTAACCGTTATATCTCATTTGCTATACACAAGTAACTAACTGAAAATTTGAATTACCGTTACGACCAAGAAACTGACAGACTCCTATGCTTCTTCTTCCCCACTCCATTCGTAGTTACTGATCAAGATTCAAGAATAACTACAACAGATGAAAAATGGAATTAGAAATTAGAAAAACGGAAATGGTATCTTCATGCATGGCGCTGAATCAACATGTTACCTCCGATGAGTTTTTTTATGGCCGCCGAGACCCTGATATGTCGAGAATGCCCTTCCGCATTTATTGCATTTGTATGAATTAACCTCAGAGATCGCGTTCGATGATTCCGTCTCTTTCTTGACGAAATCGGTAGCAGTTGGAGATGGATTGGCGGCGGAGGGAGATGGAGGCGGCGTAGGATGAGAGGATTTCGTCTGTTTCTCGCCGGAAGCAGGATTCACGGCGGAGGAAGATGAATCGCAGCTCCTTCCAGGCGACGTAGGATGAGAGAATTCTGTCTGTTTCTCGCCGGAAGCAGGAGTGGCGGCGGAGGGAGATGGATTGCTGCTACTTTCAGACGGCGTAGGATCGAAGACGGAGAAAGATGGGTCGTTTAGAGAAAGTGCGACGATAGTGTCGGCTGCGTTCACGACCTCTAAGTCGGACTCTGTTGTCAACGTTTTCGTGTCGCGCTTCTTTTTGGTCGGCCAATTAGACGGGGAAGGGGGCGGGGGCGGCGGAGGAGTATTGTTAGGTTCATCAGACGCCATTGTTTACTGCTACTGCGAATGAAGAAATTGAAAATTTGAATAGTGAAGTGAAGTTTGTGTGTGAGAAGAGTGATGTGTGTTGGTTTTCATGTATATATAGGGTGGGGAATGAGGAATGGGGAGATGGTAAAAATATATACACTTTCTAGAAGGCAAAGCCAGTTTTAATTTTTAATTTTTAATTTTTAATTTTTAATATTTCATACTCCCTTCGTCCCGATTTATTTTGCATACTTGATCGGACACGGATGTAAGAAAAAATAAATTTTGCTTTTTTTTTTTTTTTTTACTTTTTTGAAAATGGAGAGATTTTGAGGGTGAAGATTGTGGAAGAAGTTTTCTTTTTAGGAGTGTGCAAAATAAGATGGAACAACCGAAAAGGAAATTGTGCAAAATAAGCCGGGACGGAGGTCGGAGATAGCATTTTATAAATTGCAGTGGGGTGATCGCGTTCCTCAATTTTATAAAAAGAAATCAGAAAGTATATAAATGTACAGTGTAATATTAAAATAAATTTGTATTTTGGCCCTTAAAAAGGATTTTGAAGTCTCGCATCCTCTCCTTCAACGACTACATACATCAATTTAGTTTATGTATACAAGAAACTAAAATTTAATATTCCTGGTTCCGCTCCCCTTAACTAATATTTCTGATTCTGCCCCTGATAAATTGGTTCTTTAATTCTTTAGTGTAGGTGATATTATTATTTTCTGGTTAATGAGATCTTCTATTCTAAATCGTGTTTCATCTTGTACTTCTAAGCATCTACTACATGCCATGTATATAGGATGATATCATAAGTATACACAACAGTTAGTTGAGGTTATAGAATACAAGATTAAATATGATTTGGAATGGAGGTTCCTAACTGTGTTTGTTTATATATATTTCCTTAAACCATGACAGTCATATGAGACCATCTGTTACATTTCAGTGTTTCTTCTTGTGTTTCACCATATTTACCAATCGATACGTGTATTTGATAATGTGACGAATTAATATGTGCCATGATCGAATTTAGTGTAATAGAATATGAAACACCTACGGTAATCGAGGATCCAAGTTGACATGTTAGCAGATGAGATTCATATAAATGCATCACTAGGGGTTCGCTTGTAGCTTGGTTCGAGCCAAGATAGGAAAACCATCTCCCCTTATCTAGTTGTTTGGTACCATACATTACGAATCTCAGTAGCCCTTCATCAAACTATGACGGTACAAAATGGTGTGAAGCTCCAATTCTGCAACATCTCGACGAAGGAAGACATTTGCGTCTTGAAATTTCAATTTTGGACCCCTTTTTCGATGTTAGTTTCTCTCCCTTCGACTAGCGCGGATCTGAATGTGAAATACTTACCAAACGAGCTTTAACGATACTACTCAACCTCCCGTTATTATTTATTATCTTGCTATCACATTTTTTTGAAAAAAAAACTATATATATTCTACTATCATATCCATTGCCAACCATATAACAACCATTTAAGATATGATAATTGATTGCAACTCAGTTGATAGAGTATTTTGTAACTTAGGTAAGTGATCAAAGATCGATTCCCACCAATCCCACCTCGACCAGGATATAACAAAAAACAACTATTTAAGAGTCTAACTATTAGTTTCAGTTATTATCTAGATCTTTATTAGTTTATTTTATATATTAATAATTCAGTTTGTATAATTAAATATTAATCATAGAATTTCATTTAGAGAAATTATATCTTTTTATTCTTTCTTACTTGGTCTAGTTGTATTTTTAGGACTCTATATTTTCTACTTTGCAATTATAGTCATCTAACAATAAAAAATTTCGTGATTTCAAGACCATCGCTGGAACTGTTCAAATTTATGTGCAGCACGTGTACATTTTCAGCCAGACTAACAAATTCGGTGATTTTTTTTTTTTTTTTTTTTTAAATCATGATTAATTTTATTACTAGAGGACTGAAATTTCAAAACGACAAACAAAGAGTCTCGAAAAATATAAATAAAGATCGCATTATTTCCATTTAGACTAACATAGTTAAATATTGTTTATGTTAACAAAATTCACTGAAAATTGGATAATTATTCTCATGCACACGTCGTGCGCTCTCATACCTCCTGGCCAACCTGCTACCTACCAAACGGCGTCGTTCGCAAGCACATGAACTCACCCCTTGTTTTTATTTATATTTAATACATGATTCTACACAAACAAATAAAATAACGGAATATATATATATAAAATAACATAAGAAAAAAAATTGATCATTAATGTTCTAAAAGACGCTAAATGTTAGTCGGGCGTCGAACCAAGGTGTAACGCTTAATTAGGGTCTAGACGGAGTTAATCGGGTTTAAACAGTGTTAGGTGGGAAGGTGATAAAAAAAAATATAGACGACCAAGAACTTTCTAGTGCCTAGACGAAATATTATTGAAAAGTAGACGGGGACCTTTAGAACAGAGTGTGTCATGCTACTCAATGAACAAAAACCTATCATGGGAGTCCCCTAACGACGTCATAAGTCTGGCACTAGACATGCCCTAGTGTCTTTGTGATGGAATATTTCTTTTTTTTTTTTTTTTTCTCAAAATTATAATAGATTGAGAATAACCCAAATAATCAATGATCGTAGTAGACTCACTAATACCACTAATCAGTTTCGAAGAATCCAAAGAAGACAAATGAGAGTTAGTGCCTAAGGTTTGGATTCAAAGATCTCCGAATGTTCGCTAGAACCTACTCGAAAAGAGCAACTATGACCTTCTGAAGAGAGCTAAACTCGAACATCCAAAATGAACAAAAAATGAAACAAATGCCCTATACCTACCTAAATTTACTTTCTGCTTATGCGCAACGCCGAACAAGTAAACTTAAGAAACTGTATAACGATGTTACCCTAAAAAATTGAAGAGCACACAAAAATAAGAAAAAAATGAAAAATATACAGTAAAGAAGCCCTGAATGGAACATTCCTAAGATTTTGCACATATTTATCAAAGTGTTATATATAACAAATAATTTTAGTTTGATCTATCATGAAGTTGAGTCATCTAGACTTCTGCATGATCAGCATAAATTCACAAAATTTATAAATTCAACATATAAATATACAAATTAATAAAAATAATAAAGCAACAAATTCATCATAATTTCAAGTGTGAAACGGAAAAAAAAAAAAGGAAATATATTGCCTTCAAAACAATGCAGACTATACTATAAAACTAATTTTTTGTTGGAACAGACTTCTTCAAGGGCCGTTTGGTTGGAGGTTTAAGGAGTAGGGAATGAAAATGAATGAGGATCGATTCTCATTTATATATGTTGTTTGATACATAATGAATAAGTTAATTAATACCCAATTTTATTAACAATTCCTCCCTCATTATTCTATAATATGATTGGCATCTCACTCATACTCATTACTATTGTCATTGATGATTTGCAACCAAACAGACCTTAAATTTTGTTATTCGCCATCTACTCCTATTTTCTGGCAAAATATTTCACTTCTCTCTTCTCATGCAAACACACATGAGAAGATAAATATCTTACCAAAAAATAAGTGTAGACGGTAAATAAAAAGATTTAATTAATTTAGAGAATGATCCTAACAAATGAACAGGTATTAACAAATACAAAAACTGTTATAACGCGATGCGAGAAAGATGCATAAGCGAGAATAAACAAACACTATGCATAAACGCGAATAAACAAACACAGAATATACGTAATTTACTAATGTGTTATCTACGTTTACGAACCGAAAAGATAGAAGAAATATATATAGTGTGATATAGAGTATAAAATAATCCTAGTTTAAAATAATAAACGAACAGCTCAGCACATGGTTCTAGACATTCCGACAAAAACTTACAATAGTTTGGACGCAAAATAAAATCTACAACCTTAACGTCAAATCTAGTTCTGGAGATGGCGGCAAATTCAAATCGAACCGCGGGACGCGAGCGACGTTGCCTCCATTGCTGTAGCCGGAACCGGAATCGCCGCGATTATCGGCACCCGTGACGGCACTGGAGCCGTTGACCCCGTTGGTGATGTGATCAGAAAACTTCTCACCACCCTTTCGGCCGCGATAATGCTTACGCCTCTGACCACCGGTATTATCTGCCGCCGTCGTTGGCAGTTTCTCCTTCCGATGAAGTGTTTGGTGGCCGCCGAGAGCTTGATGAGAAGAGAAAGCTTCTCCACATTCTTTGCACTTATATGAATCGACTTTGGACAATTTTTTCTGATTCTTGACGGGAGCAGATGGATTGACGGCGAAGGGAGATTGGTCGCCGCTGCTTCGTGGTGGCGTAGGATGAGAGAATTTTATCCGTTTCACGCCGGAAGCAGGATTCACGGCGGAGGGAGATGGATCGCTGATGCTTCGTGGCGGCGTAGGATGAGAGAATTTTATCCGTTTCACGCCGGAAGCAGGATTCATGGCGGAGGGAGATGGATCGCTGATGCTTCGTGGCGGCGTAGGATGAGAGAATATTATCCGTTTCTCGCCGGAAGCAGGATTCACGGCAGAGGGAGATGGATCGCTGATGCTTCGTGGCGGCGAAGGATGAGAGAATTTAATCCGTTTCTTGCCGGAAGAAGGATTCACGGCGTAGGGAGATGGATCGCTGATACTTCGACGCGGCGGCGTAGGATGAGAGAATTTTATCCGTTTCTCGCCGGAAGCAGGATTTACGGCGGAGGGAGATGGATCGCTGATGCTTCGAAGCGCCATAGGATGAGAGAATATTGTCCGTTTCTCGCCGGAAGCAGGATTCACGGCGGAGGGAGATGGATTTCCGATGCTTCGAGCAAGTGCGGCGAGACAGTGGGATAAGTAGTACACGTCGTCTGGTTTCCTTCTGGAGCGCTTCCCTTTCGTCTTCCACTTAAGCTGAGTGTTGTCGGGGCTGCAATTCGTTGGCGGCGGCGCTGGAGTGGTATTAGTTTCAAGGTCATCAGACGCCATTGTTTACTGCAACTGGAAACCTAGAAATTGAATATGGAAACGTGAAGAAACTAGGAGTATTTGAATTTTGGATAGTGAAGTTTGTGTGTGAGGAGTGAGTTTCATATATAGAGGTGTGGTGAGACGGGAAGAATGCTTGAAAGACAAGCGATCTTCGCAAGAACACAATATTTTAGAGAATTAAAATGAAAAAAATAATAAAGTTTATTAAATTGATGAATGAAAAATAAAAAATCTAGACAAGTTAATACTATGTAGGAGTTGTTTTCTTTATGTAACTAGGAATGACAGTTGTGATGTGTGAACATGTAAAATTTGAATATCAGATTCACTGACAAATATTTTCGGATTATTATTTCCTTTGGTGAAATAAAGATACTTCCAGCTGTCCAAATAACAAATAGGGTGATACCCCGTCCCAACTAATTTGTCAAACTTTTCAATTTAGTTCGTTCCAATTAACTTTTCAAATCTTTAACACGAAAATTTCTATCACAATCTTCTCCCTCAAAATCTCTATACTCAACCTGCACCTTTTAAAAAAGTCAAAGGAAAAACAAAATTTATTTTTTCTTAACATTCATACCCGATCAACTGTGACAAGTTAGATGAGAAGGAGGAAGTCATTTGTTTAATTTATTAACTTTCATCATTTTTTATTTAAGTATATTATCTTTAATTATTTATTAGGGTATGATTACGGTTTGTAACTGTTCATGCACTGGTGGTACGATTTCTATTTTTAATAAATTATTTTAACTTTTCTTAAATAAAATGGCTACATGCCATCATTTTATTGAACCTTTTTGCATGTGCTATATACATAGTTTATACATATCGGAATATATAATCGGAAATTATAAAATGTAAACAAACGTATAATACAGACTGTAATCGAAAAAAATATTTAGTTTAGTTTGCAAAACATAGTAAACAAATGGTATCTTTTCTTTTTTTTTTTGTTGTCGTGCTCTCAGGCTCCATGTTAACTCTCAAAACGGCGTCGTTTGGCAGGTAATAAACTGGCCTCTTGATTCTACATACTCAAACGAATAAAATAACGGAAAATAACTGTCGTGGTTAAAGCAACAATTTCAAGCACACACAATAATCAAGAACGATAAGACGGAGTTGGATTGTTCACGTGGCAGACCATCTACTACCTAGATCTTTAGTCCTGAGTTCGAGTCATCCTGAGGAAGGAAGGGATTTTTCTTTGTTCTTAGATTAGGAGAAAAAAATTTAATAATCAAGAACGATAAGAAGAGAAGAGCAAGTTTTCACTACCAGATTTCAGATAATTATATTACAATGTTCAAGAAGATGATACCTAACTAACTAACTGTTATATCTCATTACCGTTATGAACAAGAAACTGTTACCAGCTTCCCATAACTGTTACTTATCAAGATTCAAGAATAAGATTAAAAATGGAATTAGAAATTAGAAAAAATGGAAATGGCGTCTTCATGCATGCATGGCGCTCAATCAACATTCCGGCCAGTTGGCGGTTTCTTCCCATGAATTCTTTTATGGCTGCCGAGACCATGATATGACGAGAAAGTCTTTCCGCATACATCGCAGTTGTATGAATTGACATCAGAGATCACCTTCACCTTACGAGATAATTCTAAATCTTTCTTGACGAAATCGGCAGCGGTTGCAGATGGATCGGCGGCGGAGGGAGATGGATCGCCGCTGCTTCGAGGCGGCGTTGGATGAGAGAATTTCGTCTGTTTCTTGCCGGAAGCAGGATTCACGGCGGAGGGAGATGGATTGGCGGCGGAGGAAGATGGATCGCAGCTGCTTCCAGGCGGCGTAGGATGAGAGGATTTCGTCCGTTTCTTCTGGCCGGAAGCAGGATTGAAGACGGAGAAAGATGGATCGTTTCGAGAAAGTGCGACGATACAGTCGGCTGCCCACTCGACCTCTGGGTCTCTTGTGGAGAGCTTCTTTTTCGTCTTCCGAGCAAGCGGAGTGTTGTTGGAGCGGCGGTTCGGCGGCCCGGCGGAGTATTATTAGCTTCATCAGACGCCATTGTTTACTGCAATTGCAAAGGAAGAAATTGAATATGGAAAGGTGAATAAGATATGAATATTTGAATAGTGAAGTGAAGTTTGTGTGCGAGAAGAGTGATGCGTTGTTGTTTTTGATGTATATAAATGGCCATATATTATAATTTGATGTTACATTTTGTTGGCAAAAACTTGGGTGCACCATGTGCACAATAATTTTATTGTGCATCGGTTCGGCCGCGGGCGCGATCAATTGTGACTAAAATGGAATTTGGGCTGTAGAGTTGGCGCGACCGCGCAGTCTGGGCGCGTCCGCGCACAACTGTGACTCAAACACGGCCGCGGCCGTGACATTTGGTCGCGGCCGCGCACAACTATTACTCAAACATACTTTATGAAATTGTCAAATATACTTTATGCAAATACCAAACATACTTTATGAGTAAATGAACCATACATACGTTAGGAATTTTGTGTCTTGAATCTATTTCACTTTAAAATTGTGACTCAAACATACTTTATGAAATTATCAAACATACTTTATGAAATTATCAAAAATACTTTATGCAAATATCAACAATAATGCATGTTGACGCTCAAACATACTTTATAAAATTGTCAAACATACTTTATGTAAGTATGTTTGATATTTGCATAAAGTATGTTTGACAATTTCATAAAGTATGTTTGAGTCACAATTTTAAAGTGAAATAGATTCAATACACAAAATTTCTAACATAGGTATATTTGATTTATTCATAAAGTATGTTTGAGTCACAGTAGTGCGCGGCCGCGCCCTGCCAACTCCACGGCCCAACTTCCCTTTTAGTCACAATTGGTCGCGGCCGCAGACGAACTGATGCACAATAATGTTATTGTGCACATGGTGCACCCAAGATCCACTCCATTTTGTATTTCACCCATTCACTAACCGATACGTATATGGTATAATGTCATAACTTAATATGTGTCACCTAGTGAATTGAGTGTTTTTTAAAACTTTTATATAGATTGTTTTTTAAGACTTTTATGGATGAAAAGATATTATGTTTAGCTATTTTAATTTTAAATTTTTAACATTTCATATTTTATAAATTGCAGTGGGGGTGACCGTTTTTCTCAATTTAAAAATAAATAAATCAGAGAATATATAAATGTACTGTCTAATATTAAAAAAAATTGTATTTCGACCCTCGAAAGGATTTGAAGTCTCGCATCCCCTACTTTAACGTCTAAATGTATCCATTAGTCCATGTATATATATAAGAAATTAAAATTTAATATTGGTGGTTTCGCTCCCCTTAATTAATATTTATGGTTCCACCCCTGATAAATTGGTCCTTTAATTTTCAGAGTAAGTAATATAATTATTTTTTTGTGAATGGATCTTATATTCTAAATCGTATTTCATCTTGTACTTCTAAACATCTACTACGTGCATGTGTATAAGATGATATCATAAGTATACACATAACAATTAGTGGAGGTTATAGAATTAATACAAGATGAAATATGAGTGTGTTTACTTAAAGCTTGACTCAATAGATTTAGAGGCCCAAATCCCGATAAAACGCACTCATTAACTTTCTCAATCAAATTTGGTCCAACACTCCCGGCCTTAAGTAAATTCATCCCTATGATCTGGAATACAGGATAATCGGATAATGATTCTCATGCACACGTCATGCGCTCTCATACAGCCTGGCCAATCAGCTACTTTCCAAATGGCGTCCTTCCCAATCTACTCGATACTTAATTCAAGATTATTTGTTAAAAGTTCGCTCGAATTGTGTTCGATTAAAGATATCAAACAAGTTTTAACATACTTTTACGTTTGATAAAATCTAAAGTTCGATTGGAGCTCGAGCTTGATAAGTCAAAGATGTTGAAACGAGTGTAAAAATAACTACTCGAGTTCGACTCATGTTCGACTCGACTCAACTCATTTATAACCCTATTCGCAAGCTAATAAACTCACCCCTTGTTTTTATAAACAAAACTCCCTCCGTCTCTGCTAATTTTAATTTTCCTACTTTCATTTCAGTCCGTCCCACTTCACTTTTCACATCCTTAAAAATGAATTTTCTCTCACAATCTCTCCACTTTATCTCCACTTTTAAAAAAGTAAAAAGAAAAAAACAAAATTTATTTTTTCTTAGCCTCCATACCCGATCAACTGTGAAAAATTAGCCGAAATGAAGGAAGTACATGATTCTACACAAATAAATAAAATAAGGGAAAATATATAAAGACATAACAATAACATAAAATGGAATTAGAAACAGGAAAAATGCAACATTTGTCATTAATATTCTAAAAGACGTTAGACGCTAATCGGACGATATACTAAGATCTAGTGTTTAATTAGGATTCAATCAAAATTAATCGGATTTAATAAGTAAGTTTAGGTGGAGAAGAATTGAAAAATAAAACATTAACATCTTATAAATACCATCTAACATCTAGACGTAATAAATATAATTGGATGTAGACGTAGACCTTTATAACAGAGGGTGTCATGCGACTCAATGAACAAAAACCTACACATGAGCGAAAAAACCTCTCATGGGAGTGCCCTAACGACGTCGCAAGTCTATGGCTCCAGACATGCCCTAGTGTATCTTTGTGTGTTCTTTTTAACCTCTACCATCAATTTAAAAACATATTTTCGAATGAAATATTCTTTACGATAGTAGATTAAGAATAACTCAAGTAATATATAAAGATCCAAGTAGACCGATTAAATGCTTTTAATCAATTTTGAAGAATCGAAAGAAGATACTGGAAACCTAGTGCCTAAGATTTGGATTCAAAGGTCTCCGAATGTCCACTAGACCCTACTAAAAAAAGAGTAACTGTATCCTCCCTAAGGGAACTAAACCCGAACATCCAAAATATGCTAAAGACGAAGCACATGCCCTATACCTAATTGAATTTAGCTTCCACTAATTCTATAAAGCACCGTAGCAACTAAACTCAAGAAACTGCATAACAATGTCACACGTCAAATATTGAAGAGGACATGCTATATAACCAAAAAAAAGAATAAGAAAGAAAGAAAAAATGTACAGTAAAGAAAAAACATACCCCAATGGAATATTCCTATGATTTTGCATATATTTATCCAATTGGCATATATAACAAATAAATTTAGTTTGATCTATTATGAAGTTGGTCATCTTTCGAGTTACTCGAGATCGACTTTTGTTAATATGATCAACATAAATTCACAAAATCCATAAATTCAACATAAAAAAAATATACAAATTAATAAAAAAACAAAGTAACAAATCTATAAATTCAAGTGTGAAAAGAAAAACAAAAAGGAAAATACTGAGTTCAAAACAATGAAGAGTATAATATAAAACTATTTGTTTGTTGGAACATATTTCTTCTAATTAATTTAATTAGTTTAGAGGATGATGTATAAAAAATAAACAGTTGATATAACAAAACACAAAAACTTACCGTAGTTTGGACTGGAAATAAAATCTACAACCTTAGCGTCAAATCCGGTTCTGGAGATGGCGGCAAATTCAAATCAAACCGTGGGATGCGAGTGGCCTTGCCTCTGTCGTCGTCATTGCCGTCGCCGGAATCGGAATCACTGCGATTTTCGGCACAGGTGATGATATTGGAGCCGTTGATCCCGTTGTCGATGTGATCAGAAAACTTCTCACCGCCCTTTCGGCCGGGATAATGCTTACGCCTCTGACCACCGGCATTATCTGCCGCCGTCGTTGGCAGTTTCTCCTTCCGATGACGTGTTTGGTGGCCGCCGAGAGCTTGATGACACGAGAAAGCTTCTCCGCATTCTTTGCACTTATATGAATTGACGTTCGACAATTTTTTCTGATTCTTGACGGGAGCAGATGGATTGATGCAGCTGCTTCGCGGCGGAGTAGGATGAGAGAATTTCGTCTGTTTCTCGCCGGAAGCAGGATTCACGGCGGAGGGAGATGGATCACTGATGCTTCGAGGCGGCGTAGGATGAGAGAATTTTATCCGTTTCTCGCCGGAAGCAGGATTCACGGTGGAGGGAGATGGATCGCTGATGCTTCGAAGCGGCGTAGGATGAGAGAATTTTATCCGTTTCTCGCCGGAAGCAGGATTCACGGTGGAGGGAGATGGATCGCTGATGCTTCGAAGCGGCGTAGGATGAGAGAATTTTATCCGTTTCTCGCCGGAAGCAGGATTCACGGTGGAGGGAGATGGATCGCTGATGCTTCGAAGCGGCGTAGGATGAGAGAATTTTATCCGTTTCTCGCCGGAAGCAGGATTCACGGTGGAGGGAGATGGATCGCTGATGCTTCGAAGCGGCGTAGGATGAGAGAATTTTATCCGTTTCTCGCCGGAAGCAGGATTCACGGCGGAGGGAGATGGATCGCTGATGCTTCGAAGCGGCGTAGGATGAGAGAATTTTGTCCGTTTCTCGCCGGAAGCAGGATTCACGGCGGAGGGAGATGGATTTCCGATGCTTCGAGCAAGTGCGGCGAGACAGCGGGATAAGTAGTACACGTCCTCTGGTTTCCTTCTGGAGCGCTTCCCTTTCGTCTTCCATTTAAGCTGAGTGTTGTCGGAGCTGCAATTCGTTGGCGGCGGCGCTGGAGTGGTATTAGTTTCAATGTCGTCAGACGCCATTGTTTACTGCAACTGGAAACCTAGAAATTGAATATGGAAACGTGAAGAAACTAGGAGTATTTGAATAGTGAAGTTTGTGTGTGAGGAGTGATTTTCATCTATATATATAGGGTTTAGACATGGGACGAATACTTGGAAGACAAATAATTTCGACTAGAACACAATGTTCTAGAGAATTAGAGTGCAAAACATATAAAATTTATTAAATGATGAATGAAAAATCAAAAGTGCATGTAAAAGGAGTTGTATTTGTGAATTTATAGAAGTGGAAGGAGTTCTTTTCCTTATACAAATAGGAATCGTAGTTGTGATGTGTGAACATGCAAAATCTAAATATCAGATTCACTCGAAAAATATTTTCAGATTATTATTATCTTTGTTTCAGTTGTGATTGGTGGACGTGTAAAATTTGAATATCGGATAAAATATTTTTGGATTATTATTACCTTTTGTTGAAACAAAGATACGTTCAACTGTCCAAATAACAAATAGGGTAATGTTTGTTAATTTACTTAAGAGCGTGTTTTACAGAGTTTATAAGCTCTTTATAGGATGTTTACGAGCTTATAAGATTATTCGAAGTGTTTGACAACAATTTTAAATAAAATCTTATTTTATTTCAGAATAAGCTGTTAACAGCTTATAAACAGTTTTTAAAAAGTGAGTCGAACTTATTTCTCAAATAAGATCTTATTCTTTTATTTTCTTCTTTATTTTTTATTATTTTAATTATAAAAATGTAATTACTAACATCTTATAAGCTCTATTGTCTTATTATAATCAAATATTTAAACAACTTATTTTTTAAATAAGATCTAACGTCTTATAATTGTAATATACCTAATAAAATTAATATTTACAACTAACTTGCAAGCTTGTTTATCAGCTAACGGATCGAATATGATTAATCATGAGTTGTGTTCGTTTATTTTAACAAGCTATACTAAATGAGCTCAATCGAAACTTTTTGAGTTTTGACGAATCGAGAGACGAATAATTCATGCGCGCGTTGGTTTGATTCATTTTAGTTATACATTTTTACGATCCAAAATTGATGCTGATTTTAGTTTGGGTTTCCTTCTGACGGCCTCTCTAGAAACTCAACGATTTAGGCTGTGAAATGTGATCCGATCCATCATCGTGATGAATATCCAAATCTCATCTGGAAGTTCGTGTTACTTTTGCGAATCTGAAGATTGTTTTTCTGGCACAATAATCGTCTCATTTTCTCGATCAGTATGCGGGGAGAATTGAGAGGATCGACATGGTAATTATTCTGTCTCTTTGATTTCCCTATGAACTACTGTGTATATCTGTTTCTGACGATTGTCTTTGTAAATTGTAATCTGCGGTGCAGTTCTGATCCTGTTTTTCAGACTTCTATTGCTGAATTTGCATAAGAAACTTGAATATTAGAATTAGAATTTGGTTGCTGCATTTGACTTTTTTAATTTTTGCTTCTCTCATGCTAGTTGAATGTAACAGAGGGCATTGACATGCAATTCTGGAATTAATTAGCAAGTTGTTAAAACCTATAGCTTCGTTGATAGCTCGTTATGATTAGCAGATCCGAGCTGATTTACGAGGTTATTCTGATATGGTTTATAATGCAGTACTACCTCCGTCCCCCGGTTAATCTTGCATAGGGAAGGTTGACACAAGTATTAAGAAAAGTTTCTTTTTAAGTGTTTGTTGACTTTTTAAAGGTGGATTGAGGGTGGAGATTGTGTTAAGGGGTGTGCAAGATTAGCTGGGACGAACGAAAACGGAAAGTGTGCAAGATTAGCTGGGACGGAGGTAGTAGTATTATCCTGTTATAACAATTTGCGAATAACACTGGATCAACAGCTAGTGTAGCTTTTCGCTTAGTGGTAACCGCCTGTGAAGTTGTTTTGGATATATTTACCGGTGAACTTTTTGTATTTTTGTTCTGACGATTGTCTTGTAATTGTAAATTGTAATCTACCGCGCAAGCTGTACTTTCTGCTCCCCTCCAGTTGTTAGTAAATATGGCAAAGGTGCACTTCTGATCCTTTATTTTCGGAATTGTATTGCCGATCTTGCATAAGAAAGTTGAATATGGGAATTTGATCTCTGCATTACATTGGTGATTAGCAGTACAGAGATGATTTACGAGGCTACTCTTGTATGGTTTACAAAATAGTAGTAGAATCCTGTTGAAACAACTTGCAAATAACACTAGACCAGCAGCTAGTGTAGCTTTTAGCCAGTGGAAAGCGCCCGTTAAATTGTTCTTGGAAAGTTTTCTATCTACATTGTTTTATTTTGCTGTGATATCCATTTCTGGAACAGAGAAACAACATACTTGTATCAGCTAATAGAGTCTCTGTATTTGCTTCTTCTCGTTACGGATAAATTGGGTTACGATTCATGATGATATGAAGACGTTGAGGCTATTTTTGATACTTGTATCCTTTACCTTTTTTGGCTATGACTTGACGATATGGGAAGTCATGAAGGAGAACTAGCATAGATTGGTCTTGTAGACGAGGATGAATGAAGCGAAGAATATTATGATACAGGACGGTGGTGAGCTCGACAAAAGCAAGGTAAATGTCAACTTTCTGTTAATCATGGATTTACTAATTTCTAGTTTAACTTATCTAGATTGAGAAGAATAAGGTTGAGAGACGAAGATTTATATCTTCACAATAAATGGCTTCTGGAATCCTTCTCTATGCCCATAGCTTTGCCCTTATAATTCTCTATGCTACTTAATAATCTGTATCAGAAGAACTGCTTAGGATTAAGATGCAGCTTATAAGTTTTCTGATATGTCTAATGTATGATCAAGACTGATCAAAATAAACTGACGAAAGCATATTTTAACAAAAAATTTAATGTTTGAGTCGTCTAAGTAATATCGTCATTGTCCTTGTGCTGTTATTGCAACACCACAAATTAATTTATTTCTTATATATTTGATTTGCAGGGCATTTTGTCGCTCGAAATACTTAACCAAGACGATGGATTCTTAAGTTCAGGTTCTGCTCTTCTTTCCTCCTCCCTTGCTGCTTTCTTTGTACACTTTGCCTTCAAATTCCAATATACGATCTATTACAAGCCGCGTAACGCATAGGTGAAATATTAGTTGCATTTTAATGTTCATTTTCAGTACTAATCCAAATATTCCCATCATCAATAAGCATGATCAACATAACTAGAGTGTGGAAGCATAATACAATATACTTATTATATAAATCGTAGAGTGCTTTGGTCCGATTGATGCCCCTAAGAATTTGAGTTGCCAAAATAGTTATTGCTCCCATTAACTATTCTAACCTAACAGGGTAGTACTCTGCCCTATCAGATAAAATCAATTAGACATCTAATTAAAAATCACCTAGTGTTACCTAACTTCCACTAGAAAGTAGCTTCCATAAATTCTGCATCATCTCCCAGTGCCTGCAATATCTCCGGGGCCATGGAAACTTCTACGTCGATTCCACCATCAACGGCCGCAGGATAGAAAGTTATCTTCCCATCAAATTTTGCCGTATTTCCACTTCGTGGAGCAATCGGCTTCCCCCATCCAAAATCTGCACCATATATATTAAAGCGGGCCAAACTTGTGATGAAGAAAGAATATCCATACCCTTTTGGATATAAGACTGGGCTTTTCACCCAATCATCCCAAGATTTCTTCGCTGCTTCGCTAGTTTGCTGACCAATCAACTCTTTGATCTTCCGCGTAACGTAGCCTAATCCTTCATCCTCACTAATGGCAGTGATCACAACATAATTTGCATTCCCGAAATACCCTTCTCCCAAAGTTGGGATTCTTTCTCTTGTACCAATCATCATGTAGAAGGTGTTGTCATGAGTCGGATATTGAAGTAGTCGGCGGCAACGCATATTGCTACACCATAAATGAGCCGAGAGTGCCTGTAAAGATGATATGCTGCTTATCCCAGCTTCAGCATTGGCCTTGGCTTTGAGCTTAGCCAGGCTCTCTTTGCTGAAGTGGAAAAACCTTTCCAATAACGGAGGGGCAACGACGTCTTTCAACGGGCTCATCTCCAATGGGGGAAGATGGATACTTCCAGGGTACAAGCGCTCAAATACAGGGACCTTCGATATTGTGTCTAAACCGCGTGATATCTCAGACCAAGACTCGAAGAAATGCCAGAATGATGCGCCGTCAACGACTACATGATTCGCCGTGACGCCTATAAAAACTCCATCCACAAGCTCCGTTACTTGAACTCCCATCAAAGGCTCTGTAGTGCCTTGGTAATTGCAAACTCCGTTAAGTGGGAAAAAGGAACACACTATTTCAGGTACGTAGGTAGGTTCCAAGATGTCAGAAATGGACAATGTGCTTGCAACTGCGTGGGTGAACTCAGCTCCGGCGTTGTTGCAGTCGACGTAGAAACACGTGGTGTCGTTTCCAGCGGTGGCTAAGCGGCCAGCGAGCGGAGGAAAGAAATCGAGTGTGCGGGAGAATGAGTGTTTTAGGTGGTTGATGAAGTTGTCATCGATTTGTTGGGATTCAGGCTTGTGAAATAGAGTTCCTTTCTGAATAGGGTCATGTAGAATCACTTTTAGATCCCATGGAGTAAGCTCTAATCTTGATAAGGAATTAGTTGCATTAGCCATTCCAACAAGACATGAAGATACTACTTCAACTTTTCCCATCTTGTTCACAAAATCACTTTTTGGAGAGAAAAGAAATGATGATAAGAGAGAGAAAAATACTTCAACAAAGGGTGGAACTGTGTCGTAAAGGAAGAGTCGGTGTTACCCCAGTAATGTAAGGATATGTAAGCGTGGCCATTTATTGGCCTCTCATAAAGTGGATATATGTCTGGAAGAATGGAGATGTAAATTTTATTAACAAAAGTTACTTACAGAAAGTTACTGTAAATAATAAGCCATCTCCAACCATTCAACACCAATTTGGTGCATCGATAGAATATACTTACGAATATATTAATTTAATTTTTATTTTTGTTTATGTAATTGTACTTGTGTAATTTGTTTTTTTCTTTTTAGTGTGGTCGTATGTTCATTTTACTGTCCGATTTATAATTCTGATGAATGCCCAAAGCTTATCTGATAGTTCGTCAAATTGAACCATAGATCGATCATCACTACAACTATTCTCTTCTTTTGTGGCACTGCAATTGTTTCAATTTCTCCATCAGTGGCTCAGGAGGAGCAATATGGTAATTGTCCTTTATCTTTGATATTTTCCTGTGGACTCTTCCTTTTTTTCCGACGATTAAATATGTAATCTACCATGCACGTTGCAATAGGGATGAGCAAAATTCGGTTCAGTTATTAAATCAGTAAAACCAGAAACCATAATGTACTTAAAAAATCCAAACTGAATTGAACCAAAATAATCTTTTAAGTTTTCCCCAAATTGGTTAGAACAGAGAAACTACACACTTATATTTTATCAGAGGGTCTCTGTTCTTGCTTCTTGGTACGGACAAACTGAGCCCCATTCTTGACGATTTGGAGGCGTGAGGCTACTCTCAAAACTTGTGTCCTTTTACTTTTTTGGCTTTGAGATATTTTAAATGGACTAGACTATAGGAATCTTAGCCTGAGTATGATCGCCCGACCCGATATGCCAATGATCCATCAGGCTGCGGGTCTTCTAGACAATCTTGGTGTATTTTAGGGGAATAACTAGGTCCACCAATTTTCGTCCCAATAAAATTTCGAGTTCGCCCCACCCGTCTAGACTATGGCGTTGGCCCGGCAGCCCGAATTGCCACCTAGTGAGATTGACAAAGCTAGCAATGCAATTGATTTGGGGCTCAAATTTTGATGCCAACTTTCTGTTCTTGTTGACTCCTTCCTTGCTGCTTCCTTTGTACACCTTGCCTTCAAATTCCAATATTAGTTGTTTTTTAATGTTCATTTTCAGATTGAATCTGGTGATAATTCAGGATTTGTACTGATCAAAACATACCCCTGCATACCAGAGTGCTGCATACCAGAGTGTACCTAATATTCCACTAGAAAGTAGCTTCCATAAATTCTGGATCATCTCCCATGGCCTGCAATATCTCTGGGGCCTTGCCAGCAACAGCCACACGATAGAGCGTTATCTTCCCATCAAAATTCGATGTTTTTCCATTTCGTGCAGCAATCGGCTTCCCCCATCCAAAATCAACATCAAATATATTTACTACTAAGTGGACTATCCAATTGGGATGTTTTTCGATCATCATGAGATGTGTTTCTGTAACCAATCACAAACGCTTCATTTCCATATAACCAATCTTTTTGATGAAAAAAGTAACACATATAACTAGCTCGTCTTGTTATATGAATCGATTGGGAATTGATTATACAATTGCTGACAGGTATTCTGAAAGATTAATCTAGACAGTTGGGAATTCACTAACAAGGCGTTCCAGCAGGGGAAGAAGACCTCGAAAACCTATAGAACGATCACAACGCATTGACAACTCAAGTCTCGATGCTAAGGCAGGACACACACAGACAAAAACAACATGTTCAAGTGTATTCAAAGGTAAGTTCTAGTATTCACATGCATAGCATTAATATCATTTCATAATTTCATTAAACATAAGTAATCAGCCGAGATCCTTTGCTTGCAACTACGTATTCATAATTTCTGCCACTAGAAGATAGCTTCCATAAACTCTGGATCATCTCCCATCGCCTGCAATACCTCCGGCGCCATGCAAACTTCTACATCGATTCCACCTGCAACCGCCGCAGGATAGAGCGTTATCTTCCCATCAAAATTGGACGTTTTTCCACTTCGTGCAGCAATCGGCTTCCCCCATCCAAAATCAACACCATATACATTAAATCGGGGCGAACTTGAGATGACGAAAATATATGGACCCCCTTTCGTATACAACACTGGATTTTTCACCCAATCATCCCAATATTTTTTCGCTGCGTCGCTACTTTGTTTAACAACCAACTCATGGATCTTCAGTGCAATGTAGCCTAATCCTCTCTGCGAAACCTCATCCTCACTAATGCTAAAGAAGGCATTATAATTCGCATTCCCGAAATAGCCTTCCCTCAATCCTGGAACTCTTTCTCTTGCACCAATGTTCATCACAAAGGTGCAGATGTCATTAGATGAGTATTGCATCTGCCGGCAACGCGTTCTGCTCCGCCATAAATGCGCCGAGAGCGCTTGTAAAGATGATATGCTGTTGATCCCAGCTTCAGCATTGGCCTTGGCTTTGAGCTTAGCCAAACTCTCTTTGCTGAAGTAGAAAACTCTTTCCAATGTAGGAGGGGCAACATAGTCTTTCAACTGATTCTTCTCCAATGGAGGAAGATGGATACTTGTAGGATACAAGCGTTCAAATACAGGAAGCTTCGATATTGTATCTAAACCGCGTGATAACTCCGACCACGACTCGAAAAAATGCCAGAACGAAGCGCCATCAACGACTGCATGATTCGCCGTGATGCCTATAAAAACGCCATCCACAAGCTCCGTCACTTGCACCCCGATCAAAGGATTTGAAGTTCCTTCATAATTACAAAGTCCGTCAAGCGGGAAAAAGGATGACACTACTTCAGGTACGTAAGTCGGACCCAATACATCGGAAATGGACACTGTATGAGCAACTGCATGACTGAATAGACCTCCGGCATTGTTGCAGTCGACGTAGAAACACGTGGTGTCGATTCCGGTGGTGGCTAAGCGGCCAGTGAGCGGAGGAAAGAACTCGAGTGCGCGGGAGAATGAGTGTTTGATATTGTTGATGAACTTCTCATTGATTGGTTGGGATTTAGGCTTGTGAAATAGGATTCCTTTTTGAATAGGATCATGTAGGAGTACTTTTAGATCCCATGGAGTAAGCTCTAATCTTGATAAGGAATTAGTTGGATTTGCCATTCTTACAAGACATGATGATACTACTTCAACTTTTTCCATCATGTTCACAAAATCACTTTCTAGAGAGACAAGAAATGATGTTAGGGAAAGGAAATCTTATAAGCAAAGGGTGATCTGGTTAGTTCGACTTCTAGGTTCTACTCCCTTGGTCCCATTCGAATTTGCACATTTTCATTTTCGGTACGTTCCACACCAATGTGCACATCCTTAAAAAGGAAAGTTTATCTCATAATTTTTACCCTTAAAATCTCCATCCTCAATCGTCACCTTTAAAATTGTCAACCAAAATGCAAAAGCAGTTTTTTCTTAATATACATTTTGGGTCAATCGTGCAAACTTCCGCGGGACGAAGAGAGTAGTAACTTGTTTGAATGCCCAAAATAGAAAGAATGAGAAAGAATGAGAAAGTCCAGGTGTTACCAATAATGGAAGGCTACGTTTGTGGAACAATGTAGATAAGTGAAGGTGGAAAATGTAGACCAAAATTGAACTCCTTGAGTCTATCCCTGTCTAGTCCAATTTCCTAGAATATTGGCTTTCCATAGGGGTGGGCTTTCTACCTTACGGATTCGGGTATCCGACCGATTGTGCTTGGGTTTTACTAGATTGCGTTGGGTATTTTTTAATCTTGGATTTGGTGTTTGGGGGTCGGGTTTTTTGGGATCATAAGTTTTTTAACAAAATCAACCGTAAATTTACACATAATTCAACAAACTTACAGAAGCAAAAAAAATAAAAATCAATCATAGAGTAATAACTTTAAAAAAACCGACCCGATGGGTGGGTTGGGGTTGGGTTCCCAAAAAATCGAGTTAATTATCTGGTATTTTTATCAATATCCGACTCGAAAAACTTGAAATCCAAGAGACCGGACATAATTTCACCCTTAGCTCTTCAGGCTATTGACAATCGAGAAACTTGAAATCCAAAAGACCTGACATAATTTCACCCTTAGCTCTTCAGGCTATTGACAATCGAGTTGGGTTTTATTTGAAATATTATATTTTTAACTAAGATTTTTATAATAAGTCTATCTAAAATGTCAAGCTAATGGGATAATATATTGGGGTTGGACGAATTTTGCCACGTCTACCTGTGATTCACCATTGTGTAGGTTATGCAAACATTGACCAAGCCAAATGGGATGTTTATTGGGCAAAATTTAAAAAATAATAAATTTGGTGGACCAAGCATTTAATTGGATAATATAGATCATGCATTTACCAGGGCCACGTAATGATATATCCTTGAAGTATCAAAATAGAACTCGCATACTCCAGAAAATCTACGAAAAAGTAGCCATAAATAAATAATTAAATAAAGAAATAAATTAATTAAATACTAGCCTAATGTTAGCCAAATGTGTTGAGATATATCTGAGTCGGTCAGAAATGATCATCCTACCGCATATGCCCACCACTTATGTGGCAGGCATAGTCGGCCTTTAGGAGGGCAAGGCGGCTTAGCTGCATCGGATCCGTCGGCGAGGGTCTTCAATTTCTTTTCTTTTTCCTTAATTTTCTGTATAAAATTGTATTTTCGTATATATATTTATTATTTAACATATGATAAGCATAAAATAAATCGACGTAGCTCAAGTGGTCTACAAGTAGTCAATTTCTGAAGCGAAAAGATTAGACGGATGAAAGGTGAGATCGATTCTTCCTTAAGTAACAATAAATTTTTTACATATCAAATGATGTGATGGACCAATCACTTTGAAACACATTCAAATATAGTCCGAGATTCATATTTTAGTTGATTAAAATTATTTTTAAAATAATAATATAAATATTGTAAGGGGTTTAATTTTTTTTTTTTTTTACACCGAACCCTTCAAAAGATTGAACCGGCTCTGATGGTAGGTCACATCAGCAGGGATCATCATTTAATATATATTTATATATGATTCCTAGTATATATATTAAATGTGGGGTTAGAAAAAATAAATTAATTAAATGATGACGTGGGCTTCTGTTCTGAAGTTCTGATGTGGACGCCAAATAAATTATGGATATATAAATTTAATTTTATTATTATTTTGGTTCATTTATAAGTGTTAGGAATCGAACCGCGGTCAAGGTTCGAGTATGGCTCAGAAATACCTTGAACCCGTCTTCGATCGATAATGCGACAGCAGCGAATTTGGAACCCAAAGGGTGATATCCCCACGAAGTAGATATCTAACCCAAACCCCGGTAACACCCACACCCTTCTCTAACACTCAATCCACCCAACCCACAAAGGGAACGAGGAAGACGTAGACGAAGAAAATGGTCGTTAATGGTGGTAGAAACTCTCACACACACAAAGTGTATCCCACTGATTTTTCTACTGCACTCCTCACAAAGAAAAGGGGCTCCATTCTTATAGGGAAGAATGGAGCAGAAAACCATGGAGGATTAAATGACATTAAGTAAATCAAAGAGACATGGACCAAAGGGAGAATGTATCTGGTGGGGGAGAATGAAGGGGTGGGGCTGCCATTGGGTTTGGGCTGGGGATTAATTGGGCCTAATAAACCAACAATAAGCTTTCTTTATGCTGGTGTAGGGTCAATCTCAAAATATATACTACCTCTGTTCTATCTTGGCTGGACACTGAAATTAAGATTAAAAAGATTTCGTGGAATTTTTGACTTTTTGAAAGATGGAGATTGAAGGTGGAGATTTTGAAGATTGTGAGAGAAACTTGTCATTTATGGACTGACAAATTAGAACGGAACGGAGGTAGTATGAAATTGTCTTGAATTTTCAGAATATATGCAACATTTTCAGTCCTTGTTGCCTTGGCTTTGTTTCTAGTGATAGAATTGGGACTAACCAGTTGACTGCGAATGTAATCTCTTTAGAGTTAGTTATTAATGAAACTATCGTGGATTGAAAAAAAAAAGGTTTGAAATCCAAAGAGAAAATAATACTCCCTTCAATCCGAAATAATTTACACATATGCTTCGGCGAGTATATTAAGAAAAAATTAATTTTTATTTTTTAGTTAATTTTTTTCAAAGATGAAGATTGGGGGTGGAGATTTTAAGGATGAAGATTGTAAGATTTCTTTCCATTTTGAAGGAATAAGGTGGAACGGTCGAAAAAGAAAAGTGTGCAAATTAAGATGGGACGGAGAAAGTAATTGTTTCACGTAACCCACTCTCTCAATTTCCCAAGTAACTCTTCCAATACACATGCTTCAATGGTAAATAACTTAATTGGGCAAAAATAAATGACAAAAATTTGTATGTGCTCGTCACACGGTGTGACGTATAAAAATATTATTTTTTTTTAGTAAAAGTATCACGTTTATTTGTAAAAGTATCACTATTTTTGAAAAAAAAGAAGTATCACTTCTATCTGTAAAAGTATCAATTTAGTAAAAGTATTATTTTTATCTGTAAAAGTATCACTTTTTCCTGTAAAAATATCAATATTTTCTGTAAAGGTGTATCTCGTCACACGTGTGACCGTCATACATAAGACTCACTGAAATAAAATTAATTGATTAAAATGCTTATCTTAAATTAGCAATGCTTCATACATCTCATTCTAATCTCCACTAGAAAGTAGCTTCCATAAACTCTGGATCATCTCCCATGGCCTGCAATATTTCCGGCGCCGTGCAAACTTCGACGTCGATTCCACCTGCAACAGCCGCCGGATATGCAACAATCGGCTTCCCCCATCATAAATCAACATCATATATTTAAACAACCTACTTAATTTACTAAAGTATTTCCTTGTTTCACAAAATAAAGTCAATTAAATAGATTGTATAGGAATATATTTGTCATTTTCACCATTCTTAATTTTTCAAAATGAGTCTAACGCGACACTTTTTCCAAATAAGTCCAACAAACATATCTAAATATTTCTTTTCTACAACTCTTCTCTCACCGCTCTCATCTCCGATCAGAAGAAGAAGTTTTCCTGACCTAGACTCCCTCCCTCCCCCTAATTTTTAGGGTTAATTACGAAATGCAACCTGTACTATTGGCCTTTTTTCCATTTCTAGTCCAAACTAAATATTTTTTCCGATTGCAACCTGTATAACGCGTTTTTATTGCAGTTTGCAACTCCGGCCATATTTCAGGCTATATAGGCCATGTGCCATGCACATGACTTCCATGGGCCAATAATATGGCGACACGTGGCCACTAATAAAAAAAAATCGAAAAAAGGAAACAAATACTTATAAATTATTTAAAAAATTTAAAATAATTCATAAAAATATAAAAATAATTTAAATTTATAAATATTTCATATAAAAAATAAAAAATATTTTGAAAATTTGAAAATTCAAGAAATTAACAAAAAAATCTAAAATTAATTTTAAAAATTCTGAAAATAAATATAAAAAAAATCGAAAATACTTTTATTTTGAAAAAAATCGAAAAAAATTGTAAATTATTTAAAAAATAAAATAATTTATTAAAAAATATAAAATTATATAAATTTCTAAATAATTATATTTAAAAAATTAAAAATATATTTTGAAAATTTTAAAATTCAGGAAATTAACAAAAAAACCTAAAATTTATTTTAAAATTTCTAGAACTAAATATAAATTTTGAATAATTATTTTGAAATTTTCAAATTCATTTAAAATCAATAATTAAAAAAAATTATTTCTGAAAACTATTTTAAATGAATTTGGGAATTGAGAATTAAATTTCCAATTCCTCTCCATTTTCTTTACGCGCGCATAGAACAATAATAATGATCATGGACAGTAGAAGTCTGAGTCTTCTCTGATAAACCTGGCTTCTCGGCCTTATGAAACCCAGCAGCTATTCAAGTGGCAAGATGACGACGGAACTGCGAGAGGGAAGGCCGACTTCTCTTTTTTTTTTCTTTTTTTTTTTTCTAGTTTGACGTCTGCACCAGATAGCTGAATCTCCTTCAATGTGTCCGCCAACGAGATAATTTTAAAATTCAGGAAATTAAAAAAAAAAAATTATTCTTAAAATTCTAAAAAAACTAAAATTCAGGAAATTAACAAAAAAAAAAAAAATTAGATTTTTTGTTAATTTCCTGAAATTTAAAATTTTCAATTTTATTTTGCATTTTTTATATAAAATTATTTAAAAATTTATATAATTATATATTTTTAATAAATTATTTAATGTTTTTAAAATAATTTACAATTTTTTCGATTTTTTTCAAAATAAAACTATTTTTGATTTTTTTTATATTTATTTTCACAATTTTTAAAATTAATTTTAGATTTTTTTTTGTTAATTTCCTGAATTTCAAAATTTTCGAAATATTTTATTTTTTTATATAAAATTATTTAGATGTATATAATTTACATATTTTTAATAAAAAAATTACTTTTTCAAAATAATTTATAAGTATTTTCGATTTTTCTTTTTTTATATACTTAAGAATTTTTAAAATTAATTTTAGATTTTTTTTGTTTATTTCCTAAATTTTAAAATTTCAAATTTTTTTTATGTTAAATATTTATAAATTTAAATTATTTTTATATTTTTTGTGAATTATTTTGAATTTTTTAAATAATTTATAAGTATTTTTTTCTTTTTTTTTTAATTAGTGTCCACGTGTCGCCATATTATTGGCCCATGGAGGTCATGTGCATGGCACATGGCCTATATAGCCTGAAATATGGCCGGAGTTGCAAACTGCAAGAAAAACGCGTTATACAGGTTGCAATCGGAAAAAATATTTAGTTTGGACTAGAAATGGAAAAAAGGCTAATAGTACAGGTTGCATTCTGTAATTAACCCTAATTTTTATTCAAATCGTGTCTTTCTGACCTCAACAACACGATCAAACGACAAACAATTTTCGTCCAAAAAGAAGTTAAAAATTTTAAATTGCAAATGGATCTTCAAAGATCCGCCGATTAAAACTAAGATTTTGTATCGTAGATGCAAAATTTTGAAAAATGAGCCACAGAATAATCCTAATCTGGAAAAATTCTTAGATTTATTGTTCAGAGAAAATCAGGTTGGTTTTGTTTTGTTTTGTTTTTCGTGCGGAGGGGAAGGCACTGCTGATAGATTTAGATTAAGATCTCTACACAAATAAGTCTTAAATTTTTTGTCTTACATATTTGTAAACTATATTATAAAATATATAGTACTACCTCCGTCCCTGTTTATTTTGCACACTTTCCGTTTTCGACCGTCCCAACTTATTTTGTACACCTCTAAAAAGAATTTTTTTTCCACAATTTTTATCCTTAAAATTTCATCCCTCAATCTCCATCTTTAAAAAAGTTAAAGGAAAAACAAAATCTGTTTTTTCTTAACATCCCTATCCGATCAACTGTGCAAAATAAACCGGGACGAAGAGAGTATATAGTAATATAAATTTATATGTCTCATGTATCTGTGTTTCTCTGTAAATAAGAGTTGCAAAAAAAACCTACAATTCGACTCTGACAGTTCATATGTTAAACACATATTTTTGTTGTATATAAATTTGTATTTTCTAATTTGAATAAGTTGCTATAGAGGAAATTCTGATTCCACTTTCTTTGTACATTTATGCTAATTGATAAAATACGAATTGTCAAAGTGAAACTGAGTATTGATTAACATGGTATCACATTTAAATAGTTTGAGAATATGCTATACGGGATTCATATATAATATTTATCTATTATAGTCTCATTTTATTTAAGGAAAATCAATTATTGCTTAATTAACTCGTTTGATAAACGTCTTCAACAAGGAAAATTAGATCAATTAATACCCATTTTGAATAAGCAGGACGTCAAAATATAGGTAATATACTTAAAACTTAGATGTAAGAAAACATTTATGTCAATATACATCAAAGATTTTGCAAATATTTATGTCAATATACATCAAAGATTTTGCAAATATTTATGTCAATATACTTAGGCGTAATTATACATTCCTAAATTAGAAACAATTTATTAGGTAGAATCTTGCCTAAATATATGTCCAAATTTTTTCTAAACATTTATGCTAATAGACTTAGACATAATATATATACGTACCTAAATCGGAATCTATGAGGGTAGAATTTTACCTAACTACATAGCAAAGATTTTTTCAAATATTTATGTCAATAAACTTTGGTCTAATATAAACATAACTAAATCATAAACAATCTATGAGGGCAGAATTTTGCCTAAAATATAGGCAAAGATTTTTTCCAAACATTTATGTTAGTAAACTTAGGCATAATAAATACATACCTAAATTAATTAAAATCTACGAGGAAAGAATCTTGCCTAAATACGTCGCAAAGATCTTTCAAACATTTATGTCTATAGACTTAGGTGTAATATGCTAGCTCCGTTTTTTCAGTTGTCATTCTAGCTTATTTGTTTTGTTTGTAAATAGTTGATATTTTAGTTTTTTTGCCACTTTTTTAACGATACTTACCCTATAATTATGGAAAATGTTAATAACATATAGAAATGATTAAAAAAATTAAGGGTTCTAAGGAAATTAGTTGAGAGTGTATTTTGTCAACTCCTTAAATCCCTTAATTTTCTTATCCAAAGATAGAATGATAACTAAAAAAAATGGAGGTAGCATATACATACCCAAATAAAAAACAATCTAACATAGCAGTAGCTGAGATATACGGGAGTCATATGCGGGTAGAATGTTAGCCAAATATAGCAGATATACTATAGTTACGTAACAAAGTTGGCAGAGTATCTAATGTATATATTGAAATCACTAAAATAATTATACAACATTGAACTAAAAGTGCAATTCCTACATTTCGAAACTATATTTGGGAACTTGCTATATGTAGCCGGTTATATTTTATTATTAAGTAAGATAAGATAACTTATTCAATAATATCTACTAATTTGCGAATAAAAAAATAATTTTTTATTGAACTAGTAAAATGAGGAGTAATCTTCAAAACATGGCTCTTATTTAAAACAATATTTTTAATATCTGAAAAAAAGGTGTCTACTTGCGTGTTCTATTGAGAATAAAATAATCAAAACATAGTCGATTGCACATACTGATTCAGTCGGATTGCTTGGTCTGCCTCAAATTGCTGAGTTTTGCTAATGAGTCCGGCCGGATCACAGTATTTTTAGCCTGGCCGGCCGGATCAATCTCTCTGGAATCCCATTAAGCTAGCAACACCAACGGATCTGGTCGGATCACAATACTCCATCCGGCTGGATCAAGTCCTCTAGACTGCAAGACTTTGCTAAGCCAAATCTGATCTGGTCGGTTTGGAGTAATCTATCTGGCCGGATTGAGTTCACTGCCCAATTCCTTCGTTTCTTTGTCGTTTTTGTTCTTTCCTTGTTTCTCCGGACTACATGCAAACGGACTTTTATGCCTTAAATAATATTTTTTTACTACAAATACGAGCAAACACGTTATTCTGCTCAAGAAAATTAATATAAGCATAAAATCACCAAATACGTATTCAAATTCTACCAAATTGACTCTATAAATTAACCTAAACGCATGCACACACTACATGTATCAAGAATGCTGAAAAGAAAGAATTCAGTTCTGGTGGAACTAATGGACCCACAGTCATCCGTAGAAATAAGTAAGACTAAGCCGAGAATAAGCCAAAATAATCACAATCACAATCCGAGAAAACCACGATACACGGATAGGAAATACTATTATGTGAAAAAGTTACAATCTCACGTACTCTCTCTCTAGACACCAACCCTATCAGACCATTACTAATCTCGAGCCCTATGACACCATCACTAATCTCCTACCTCCCGTGGCACTAGCCCTACCGTACCATTACAAATTTTTCATGACTCACACCCTTTCCCAAACTCTCCAACTAGAGAATACATGAAAGATGTTTCTTTTGAAAAAATTAGATACGGAGATTATAATGCATTTAATTGGTAGAATCGAAACTATAACTAATGAATCTCGTAAATCTATAATTATAAAAAAAATAGGACAGTTGAAAAAAATTACAAGAATATTATATTTCTACTAACTTATACTACAAGCTTGAAAGAATAAAAAATTGCAATAATTCCCTCATTTCTCATATTTCTTCCAGCATCTAATTCCCTCGTTTTAGTTTGGAGGCGCTATCAACAATTCCTTTCATATATATGTGTGTTTGCTTTAATCAGTAGTGGGAATTGCATGATATTCTTCCGCGATATAACGCGTGATTCTTTCGCGATATAACGCGTGGGAAGTGCACGATTTTGGCCATATGTGTTGCTTAATTATGTATTCATGATATAAATTACATAAATGATGCATAATTATTACAACTTACCTTACATATATAAAGACTGTGTCTACTTATGGCTGGAGGAGGTTGGAAACTGTAGGTTGAGAGAAATAAAGTGAAAATAGAATGTTGAGTTAAATAAATATGTGTTTGGTTTTGTTGATTGAGGATTGAGTTACGGTTTATTTTTAGTGTAAAAAATGATAGAAAAATGTGATGTGATGTTTGTAAATATATTGCCAGCAACCTCAAAGGAAACATGACTCAGTGGCACCGATTAAAGCCACATTTTTTCCATGTATAAACTGCCAAATTTCGCTAATTTAATACAAAAACGCCATATAAGCTTAAAGCTGGAATTTCCTCAAATAGTAAGTTTGACTTGGGCGGAAAATTGTGTTGATTTCTAAATTAGGCGGATTTTATTATATTATATACTCCAGTATAGCTTCGGTCATGTAATATTTAGGAGATTCTATTTGCCTTATATTTAAAAGTTCAGGGACTTATTTAGAATAAAAAAAGTTTAAGGACTATTTTGATAACTTAAACCTGAGGTATAAATTGAGTATAAATTTAGGGTGATTCTATAGCATCATAGTGCTACTGAGATTAAAATGAAATTATATAATTTAATGAGTCCTTATATTTAAATACATAAGTATTCTTCTTTCACAGTGGTCGTTTATTTATGCCTTTTCCCATATATATATATACATGAGTTAGAGTACACAGATGGACATACAGATGATGAAGTTATATGTTGTTGCATTTGTGATTATATTCATAACAAAATGGATATACAGATGGAGAAATCCTAAATGCAGCAATGGCGGAATTCTTCCTCCTGGTTCTTCAGGCTTGCCTATTATTGGAGAGAGACTTGACTACAAAATTCCAATCTTCTCCCTTGATATTCATCCTTTCTTCAAGAGCAGACTCCACAGGTAACCATAACTCTTCTTCTTCTTTCGAGTCGAGTCGATCCGACCCGGAACATCTGCATAGTGGTGGTGCAGGGACGGGCGACCTGTAGAGGATCCATTTCCTGCGTTTATAGTAAGAAAAGCTAAGGTGGTAATTCGTGCGGTCGGCCCGGTCCAGCTCTCAGGCCAATGTTATATGTCCGGTCAGGCGGGTCGTTGCAAATTTCCTCTGGCAAAAAATTAATGAGTGTCCTTAAATTGGATAACTTTTGAAACATACAAGACTAAAATTGAAATTTTCTAACATATAAGATTTTTACTAGACAAGGCCTAATATACAGGACTAAAAATAATTTTTTCCCTGATATATAGTGTGGTGAAGTGTGTGGAATGTGTAATTATGTGGTTATATATTTGAGAGCGTAAGAAAGAATTTCAAAATGACTAGATTGTGGTATGATTTTAACTCATTAAAAATTCTAGAGACTCTTACGAGAATATAAAATCTATTTTCTTGAGTACAGTAGAAATATAGGGGTAGGAATTGAGTTTAGAACACGTGATCTCTTAATTTCATGTCAAAAGTGATGCCATCGACCTATAATATTTTTAGCTTGTACTAACCAAAGTTGACTGGATTTGATCATTGCGGATTTTAAATCCATTCCTCAAATCTAAAGTCAAATCCATCAATCCATAGTCCATACACAACCTAAATCATCTGGTGGGCTAGGCTGACCCATCTCCAAGCCGAGTTTTGGGTACAAGTCCGTCTGGATTCTAATTTTTTGTATTTTTTCCTCAGATACGGGCCGATATTTCGGACGAATGTGGAAGGTCGGAATGTAGTGGTGACTTGTGACCGGGAAATCAACCAAATGATTTTCCGACTGGAAGAAAATTTAGTCGAGGGTTGGTACGTTGATCGATTGGGAAAGCTGTTTGAGAGTGTTTGGGAAAATTGTAATGATGCTCACTCTATTCACAAGTACATGAGAGATTTAGTGCCAAGACATTTTGGTGTAGATTCCCTCAAGAAAAAGAATCTATTCTCTCATTTGGAACAAGTCTTTACAAGAACCCTACATTCATGGTCCCTTCAAGATTCTGTTGAATGCAAATCTGCTTCCATTGATGTAAGTAATTCATTAATCGTTATCGGTGTTTATGCTGAACGATATTAATTTTTTTGAAAATATACGTTATTTTAAAAAGGTATTAGTGTTTATGCTAATATATACTACTTATTTTGAAGAAATGTATTATATTGAACCTTTCTTCCAAACAAATCATGCTTTTCAAGATAAGCAGTGATACTCTTTCATTGCACGAATTCAAAATTTGTGTAATTGATGTACATGAAAATTAGTGCATTTATTAATCTGGTCAGAAATCAATATTCGTATATATCTAATTCTTTAGCCAATATAAATGAAAATATATGTTTAATTATTTATAATTTAACGATCTTTTGATTATTCTTTGCAACCTAAATTTCACCTAAAACATAAAAATACATTACCTTTATATTTTTTTCAATTAATGCACTCGAGCAAGTTATTCTCACACACATACTACACAAATATTAATTACCCGCACAACACATACTTAACACCTCACACGCATACACCACAAATATACTTTACACGCACTACATGCATTTTTATTCATCATCCGTTTCAAAAAATTAAAAACAGAAGTACAAAAATTCAAATTTACTCCTTTGAATTCAAACACCTATGAATGTAAAGAAATTTAAAATGAATGAATTTCCAAGTAAAAAAATTAAAAAATCACTTTCAAATCCCTCCGTCCAAACGCAAACGAAGATTAATTGGTATTGTTGATGAACAGATGTTCCGTGAATTTGGTGCGAAGCAATTGTACAACTGCGATCCAGAAAGCGCGGCAAAAGTAAAAAATCTGATGCACAATGTCAAAAGCGGTGTATCGTCGTTTCCTCTCTACATTCCCGGTACTAAATACTATAGCTCTCTCAAGGTACGCCGAAATCCATCATGAAAATCGATAGTCGAACATTTTAAGACCGTCTAGCTCTTAGGTCATGTAAGTGCCGACTAGTTGTCAATTAAGTGGCCTCCTAGTTTTTGGTATTTTTTTTTTTATTGGTTCATTATGATAAAATTTCACAATCTTTTGATCAATTATCATTTGCAGCATGAATATGCCACATGTATGATTTTTTCATTCCAATATATTTGAGTAAATGTTTTATGTTCTAATTGCTGATGTGAAGTTCGAAATCGAGATTTTTGCTATTCTAGCTATAGGCGTGTCATCATATTATATTTATAAACCTCTAATTACATGAAAATAATAATGTCTAATAAGTTGGTTTAATGTTAAAACAATGCTATCTTCCTTTACTCAAGGATTAAATGAATTTATACAAATACACTTGTGCAATTGAGTGGGTCAAAATCTCAATTTGATGCTCAACGTCAGCAATTGAAACTCAAAACTTGCTAGAATGAACCAACACTACAACAAAAAAGGTCTTTTGAGACAATAAAAAGTGGTCTCAAAGGTGTCCAAATATTTTTTGCAACAACTAATTGTCTTTAAAAGTAGTTTTAAAATAGTCTCTAATAATTTGTAGAAAGATTTGTGACAACAAGTGGTCACAAATAATTTATTATTAGTGATGGACTCAAAAAATGTTATACAAAAGACCTCTTTTATTGTAGTGCAAATTGAAAAAATTATAAGTGTGGTGAATTTATGTGTTACAATTAAAATGTCATGTTGCAAATGATAATTGACCAAAAGTTCGTGAAATTTTAATAGGTAACCCTATTTTTATTAGTTTGTTTAAGAGTGAATCTTGTGTGTGACGGTCTCACGTGCGACTAGGTACCACCTAACGACTAGTCGGCCGCCTATATATATCCAATCAATGATCCAGCAATTATTTTGTAATGTTTGTGTGCAGAGCAAAGAGAAATTGCTGAAAATGATGGGTGACATTGTGAATCAAAGGCTGCAAGAAAACAATGTTGAGGATGATTTGCTAAGTTTAATGATAAATGACATCAAGACATTTGATTTTCTTACACCACAACTTCTCACTAAATTGCTTTTTACTCTACCATTTATCACATATTATGCAATACCCCCAACATTGGCATTTGCTCTCAAATTTATAGCCCAACATCCACCTGTCCTGCAGGCATTAATTGTGAGTAATACAAATTATATATGCTTAATCATTAATTTATTTCTAGCTAATTTTTAGAGGTGGTAATTTGGGACGTCCTGCTCAGTCTGATAGGTCACACTCTTACAAAAATGCTCAAAGACCACATGCCAATGACAACGGTTTTACAAAAAACCGTTGTCTTAATAAAATTAATTGTTGTCGTAGTAGGAACTGTTGTCTTTGTGTGAATTTTTTCGCTAAAAGACTAAGATTTATCGGACCTTTCGGCATGATGACCTATTGGATTGGGCCTGTTGATCGGATGGTACGTGCTTTGGGATAAGATTTCAAAGATCCAGCTACAGGGGATAAAATTGGTCCGACCCGTAGACTAGCCCAGTTCGTTAGATAGATAGACGGGTTGGGACATATAAATTTTGAACCGAAGTACCATCAAGACCAACAAGCGCTAGCCGATGGGCCAAAAGTCTAATGGGTGACATGCCCAAAAATTATAGTACTCCCTTCGTTTCAAAATAAGTATTTGTTTTTTTTTAAAAAAAAATTAAGGATAGATATAAAAGACAAATATTTCCATACATAATCCATTTTATTGGATATATTTTGTGAAATAAGGAAATAATCAATAAATTAAGTAAGTTGTTTATGAAAAAATTGGTAGAATTATGGTTTTTTGTGCTAAAGCGACACTTGTTTTTTCTTTTTTCTTTTTTTAAAAAAAACAATCATTTTGTCAAAAAAAATCTTATTTTGAAACGGAGAAAATATATTTTAGGAGGATGGACCAGACTTTATTTACTAATATTTTGTCCGGTGGAATTTAGACCGGCCCGGTGTAACTCGACATATGCCGGTGACCCTAACCGGGCTAGGTTGCCGAAATTGCCACCTCTAAACCTAGCGCATCTAAAATGCCGATCGGATAATGGGTCGGATCGATGTTGTCACTTCTACTAATTGCTAATTTTTCTTGTAGCTCCTCTCTCAACTTAACATTTTTGTTATTAATTTAATCAGGACGAGCATGAAGAAATCCTTAGGAAGAGGCAGAATGCAGATTCATCAATTACATGGGAAGGCTATAAATCAATGACTTTTACTCTCCAAGTCAGTTTTTCTAAACTTAATTAATCTACAACTTAATTAGGGAAAAAAAAAAAAAATTTGTCCTGTAATTTAGGGTCGGTCCATAAAAAAGTTATGTATATTTTGAATTGGTAATTTTAATTCTGTTAAGATTGAGTCCAAATTTAGTCATGTATGCTATGATCGAGTCCAATTTAAGGATAAATTTTGCCATAAATTGTAAAATTAGTGGAAATTTGTCACTTGCATTGCACATGTTCACAAAATTTGGGACTTTCTGATCAATTGCTGCTGATTTGTCCAAAATTATTGAATGTAGCACACTACATCATTTAAAACTAAAAATCAAAAATGACATCGGATATGGAGTGGGCGTGGAAGAGTGTGTCGATTTTTGGGGGTTGCATTGTGTTCTATTGAGTTACGTAGTGCAAATTTTTTGAACACATGCAGTGCACGTGACAAATGCCGATCAATTTTATAATTCAAAACAAACAAGACTTTTTCTGAACCGATTCTATGTTACGGAACAAAAAACGAAAATTTTCCAATTAATTATTAAATATTGTTGTGAAATCTTATTTTATAGGTCGTTAATGAAACTCTGAGACTAACGAATAGCCTTCCTGGAGTTTTCCGTAAAGCAGCAAAAGATATCAATGTAAAAGGTATGTATCGTCGTGTCTCCATTAACTACTTCTAGAGCTAGCAATTTCGGCGGCTCAACCCGATCTATAGGTAAGGCTGAAAATCGGTGAGCTTATCCCTAACTTGGGACTAAGATTTTTATAGTTCAATTCATCTAAAATATTGGGAGGACTACGCTAACCGCGGGTTTTGCCTATAGTCATTGATTCCGTTCTTTTCTAGTCGGAATGGTCGAAACGTTCCATTTCGGTCATGAAAACGGAATGATTTGGCATTCATTCCGTTTCAGCCAACTTCTCTGTCATTTCGGTCCGAAATGGCTGAAATGATCGAAATTTTCGAGATGACCGACATAGCCGAAATGACTTGATTTTTTTTTTTTTTGCTATTTCATACACACATATATATACCTATATGTGTAATTAAATAAAAGGTTGAAAGTAGTATTCCCTCCATCCCGGCTAATTTTTCATACTTTTCATTTCGATCCGTCCCATTTAATTTTTCACACCTTTAAAAATGAAATTTCTCTCACAATCTCCACCCTCAAAATCTTTACACTCAATCTCCACCTTTAAAAAAAAAGAAAAAACAAAAAACAAAATCTGTTTTTCCATAACATCCGTGCCCAATCAACTGTGAAAAGTTGGCTGGGTCGGAAGGAGTATAATAAACTACACATAATATATCGATGTTTTGCGTGATTTATTTAGTTTTCTTCGTTCGGAGTTTAGTGTAATCTTAAATCTAGATATCAAAATCGTTAATGCTAATTGAACAAACCTTACAATATGTTAAAGTATATTTAAACATATATATGATATAATATATATATGTATATACATATACACATAAAATTTCTAGCGTCCGGACAGGACACCGAAATTTTTCAGAACCAAAATATCTCGTTCCAGTCACAAATTCAGAATGACCTTCTGTATCAATACCTTTGATTTTGTCACCTCCACCTACTTTACATAACCATCTAATTCCATGAAAATCAAGACCATTTAAGTTTATACGTGATTTTTATTAATTACTACCTCCGTCCCAACTTAACTTGTCTACTTGTCATTTTAGTTTGTCCTACCTTAACCTGCCAGCCCCATAAATGACATTTTTTTCTCACAATCTCCACCCTCAAAATCTCCTTTCTAAATCTCCACATTTAAAAAAGTCAAAGATTCCACAAAATCTGTTTTTTCTTAATCTCCGTGCCCGATCAACCTAGGCAGGTTAAGCCGGGACGGAGGGAGTAGTTAAAAGTAACGATTATAATATGCCATGTTTGATTTTGCAGGATATACAATTCCAGCCGGCTGGGGAATTATTGTAAATCTTTCAGCTGTTCATTTAGACCCTAAGTTATTCAAAGATCCTCTAAAATTTAATCCTTGGCGTTGGAAGGTAATTTAGGTTTCATCCATATAATCTCAAAATTCTTATCTACCCAATCGAAGTAGTACCTAACTAAAACAATCTGCTACTAATTTTGTGAGGGGAGGAAGATTATTTACGTCTCACCAATCAAATGAATAACAGATTGTCTTAGTCGGGTAAGAATTAGCCGACATAATTTATGAGGCAAAATTCCGTTTTTGATCCTATATCTCAGGGCGGTACATAAATAATCACGTATATTTTGAATTGTCAATTTTAGTCATGTATATTAGGATCGAGTTCAATTTTAGTCTTGTATGTTGGGATTGAGTCCAATTTAAGGACAAATATTACCAGAAATTGTAAAAGTGGCCGAAATTTGTCACATCACTGCACATATTCCATAGTCATTTTTTCTTAATTTTAAAATGATGTGGTGTGCTACATTAATAATTTTGGACAAGTCGGCAACAATTGAACGGAAAGCCCCAAAATTGTGAACACACGTCCACGTGACAAATTTGGGTCAATTTTAAAATTTTCGACAAAGTTTGTCCTTAAATTAGACTCGATCCTAACATGCACGACTAAAAATGATACTTCAAAATATACATGATTTTTCTAGACCGACCTTAAGTTACAATACAAAAAGCGGATTCTCCCTAATTTATCACTAAATCTTGTTATATACTCCCTCCGTTTTATATTAATTGACGTTTTAAGATGAAAATGAAGAATTAAGAATGAAATTTTTTGGCAGATATACCCCTCAAATTAGGTGATACCAAATAAAATTATCTTTGATAGATTGAAAACTAGAGATTTTTTAGGATTGAGTTCAGGGAGAAAATTGGTAGAATTGGTGAAAAATATGTAAAACGTCAATTAATAGGAAAAGAAAAGAACATTCTAAAACGTCAATTAATATGAAACGGAGGGAGTATATAGTTAATAAGAATTTTTGAGTTATTAACAATATTATTATTATTGCAAAATTCTGTGATAAATAGGAGATTAAATCAGAAGTGCTTAGCAAGACCTTAAGACCCTTTGGAGGAGGCATGATGCAGTGTCCAGGTGGGGATTTCGCTAGGGCATCAATATGCTTATTCCTCCATGTCTTGGTCACCAAATACAGGTATGTAAAACAAGGTCATGCCCGTAATTAGAGGTGATAATTCGGGTTGCTCAACTCTGCACAGTCTATTGGGGCTAATACTAGGGTAGAATTTTATTGAGCGAAAAATAAATTAGTCCAACCCGTCCTCTAAAATATATTAAAATTGGTCTACTAGCTGCTAGAGGTGGTTGGGTCGGTTCAGTAGGCCCGATTTTTTAGATGGACTAGACCATAAAAATGTATGTCCGAAGTACTATTTGATCCGACCGGGCCGGCCCAACTAATTTTAGGCCTGACCAAATCTTGGGGCCGGCCTGACACGGCCCGAAATATGACGCTGGCCCGACCGGATCGCCCGAATTGCCACCTCTACTAGCTGCCCATAGGTCCTACGGGTGGCGATTTAGATCACTAGATCGGTTTCGTGTTCGATTTTGGGTTAATTCGGGTGACATGCCAAGATTTATTTTAAACATATATTAATATATTATTATCTTTTTAACGTAAATTTTAAATTTCGGATCGACTCGGGTCTGAATCGGGTTAATTGTATTCGTGTCGAGTTGATTAAGAGCTTCTCTTAATACACTACAAAAAAGTTCAAATTAGAGATGGAAATTAGTAACAGATAATATCCGTCACTAAATAAAAACGAAATAGAAATATAATGGCGGCAGAAAGTGGCAGAAAATAATTAATATCTCATTATATTTAGGAGACCAAATTTCAATGAAGCACACTCATTAACTCTCTCAGCCAAGTTTGGCTCAGCACTTCCCAACCTTAAGCAAATACATCCTATGTGTATTTGTTTCCAATTATTTATTTCATATTAGAAAAAAAAATATGGTATACTACAAAAGTTCAAATAACTTATTTCACTTTTTTTGTGAAATTGGGTTTAAAATTCATATTGCTTACATAAAAAAAAATGTTAATATTTACTTAATTTAATACATAAAATATAGTAAAATGTATAATGATTTATATATATTTTATAATGATTGGTAGCAATATTAAAATTTAATCACATATTATTAATGAAATAGAATATTTTATCCCGTGCATTGCACGGGCGAACATCTAATTAGTGATAAAATAACAACAGAATATTAGAGGCAGATATAAATCGATCCCATTCTGTAGGAAATTTAGTCTCTAATTTCGTAATAGAGACAGAATTCCAAACAATAAATTTAGAGACGAAATAAATCGGTCTCTAAGTTTTGAGACAAACATTATAGAGATCAAACATTTTGTCTCAATTCCGTCACTACGTTAGTGTAAAAACGGATATAATGTGATTAGAAATTGAATTTTTCGTCTCTAATTTAGTTTTTCTTTTTTTAGTAATAAATTCAGTTCGGAACGGGTTTGTCGTGTCAAATTAGAAGTTGCCAACCTTAATAGTGTCATTGGCCCATCGGACCGGGTTAGGATGAAATTTTCATTGTCCAATTCATATAAAATATCGGTGTTTAGACCAGAAATCGTGAAATATATTTGAAACGACACTTAATTTGAAATCATTAACAAGTTAAAACGTCACTTATTTTGAAATGGAGAGAGTATCAATTATTATTATTATTTATTTATTTATTTTTTGGGTAACAGGTGGGCTATTGTCAAAGGAGGAGACACTATTCAGGATCCGGCTTTGCGCTTCAAGAATGATTTATATATAAAAGTGTCTGAAAAATGAGATTGTTAAAAAATTACCCATAATAAAATTATTTTATACTGCCTTCGTCCCGCTCTAATCTTCCTACTTTTTACCTCAACTTAACTTTTCAGCTCATATATGATAAATTTCTCTCATAATCTCCCTCCTCAAAATCTCCACCTTTAAAAAAGTCAAAAATTTCATAAAATTGATTTTTTCTTAATTTCCGTGCCCGATCAAGATAGGTAAATTGGGCCGGGAGGAAGGGAGAGTTGTTTGAGTTATGTAATTTAATGCACTTATATAATAAAAACATTGTTTGGGTATGTTTCGTTTACCTTTTCCTTTTCTGGTGTTGTTTCTTGTATTACAATTATTTTGGTTTGCATTTTAACTTTACTCCCATCGTCCCACCTTATTTTGCACAGTTTCCTTAAACGATCGTCTCACATTATCTTATAAAATTTAGAAAAAAGAAAGTTATAACATAATTTTCACCCTCAAAATCTCCACTCTAAATCCAACTTCGAAAACTCAACAAACAATCAAAACTTAATTTTTCTTAATACTCATGTCGACCCTCCCTATACAAGATAAGTCGGGACGGAGGGAGTATTAGTTACATTTATGTAAGTGAGTGTGGGGGAAATAAAAACAAGAGTAATACACAAATTTTAAGCAAAGTATACGAAGTTTGTGAATAAGTGATTGTCTGATAATGAGCAAGGAATACCCGTCTTTCTGCTAAAGAGGATGTATTGAACTCATACTTTTTATGAATGTCAACTAAGTATCGTAAGTAAATTGCTCCCGGTTATTAAAGATAAGTCTGGTAACTCTGTGAAGCAGATTGTTTATGCTTATCGAAAATGCATCTTCAAACTTGTCGAATTTGGAGTTGAAATCTCCATAAACTAGTCCAGGCAAGAGTTGATAAACTATGTACCTCCTCATGTTTTCCCTCTCATTGTGAGGAATTTTTGAGAGCCGTTGGACAACATTAACAGTGTTGTTTCTTACCTCATCTTTGTCGATGAAAACCGAGTATCTGTGGCGATCTTCGGGAAGATGCCACGGATACTGATAATAAGCGGTCATGGGATCAAAGAGCACCGGAATGCAGCCAGACATAAGCGAGTCGAAAACTGATTTCCTTGTGGCGCTGTCGCCCGGAGGCTGTAGGCAGAACTCAGACTCAATAAAAAGCTCGATAATTGACTCTGGCCGATCACATTGTCCTGATTTGCAATTCAGAAACCTACACTCTCCACTTGTAGCCGAGCTGCACTGCTCGATCAGCGCAGACCGGATGCTTCCGGAAGAATCAGGCCTAGTTGCACCAGCGAAGCTGATTGTGTTACTCCTCTTCGATTTTATCACTCTTAGCTGCCACACGAGCATGTCTTCATCTGTGCGAGGATGGAAATGCGTCGGGTGGGGTACCCCGATATCATTGACGTGCCATGGATGTCTTTCAATCAAGAGCTTAATAGGATTCTGCATTACATCAAGCTCTAAAAAGCTACTGCCCCACGTACTCCTATCTTTTCTTCTGAAATCCCACGAAATTTTTCCCAAAACGAACACATGATCTTTACCTAACTTCTTGTTCCATGGTCCCTGTGATTCAAGCCACCTGATGAGCTCCAATCCCAAGACATCCTTCACTTCATTTGAAACATCCTCCTTGAAATGCCATCTCAAGACATCGAGGCCACCATAATACGGCACATAAAACAGCTTCGCTTCGCTCTGGTTGTACACTCTGCACGGATGCTTTATAACACGCGCATGGAAAATGGGCTCCAACGCGTACTGGTGAGTGTCATACCACCCATTCCCAAGCTTCTCTATCACCTCTCCCAATCCGTCGTTGCTTAAATACTTGCAGAAGTTGAGCCATGGAATCATGCCATCACACTGTGCAAGCAACTCTGTGTTGAACTTTGATGGTAGCTCATACACATATACCCCTCCCCCTTCACATGATCTTGCACCATTCGCATCCGAAATCCAGGACCGATGCATCTGTAGCTGCCCCTCGACTTCCCTGTTAGCATAATCCACTGTTTCTGTCCCTCCTTCTCCACTGCTATTATTGACAGCATGAATCTTGATACCAAAATCGCCATTTTCTTCGTCATTGACAAGTGAAAGGGGGATTTCGGAACTCGGTCGAGCACCATCAGTCAGGCAATAAAGATTGTTTAGTTTTCTAGCCGATATGCAAATTTGAACAATGTTGTTAGAAAAAAATGTAGCAGAAGAACAAATGTAGATCAGTGCTAGGAGCAAAACTGCTGGTCGAATTCTCAGCAATTTTTTTTGCAGAAATGAAGCAAAGACAGCCATTTCCAATGTTTGTTTTGTTCAACAGATCATACAGTTAAATTTCTCTGTTGTCTTTTTAAAGTACTCGACTTCACCAGAAACAAGGATGGATGATGCATGGAAAGTACGTTGTACACACAGTGAATTGACGGATTGGATCCTTTATTTCAATTCGTGTTTCATCTTGTATTCCAAAATCACTACAATAAAAGTGATCTTTTGTATAAGACCTTTTGACACCACAATTGTGGTCACTAATAATAAGTTATTTGTGACTCTCTCTACAAATTATTTGAGACAACTTTAAGACTATATTTAGAGACAACTAGTTGTTACAAAAAATATTTGAGACGCATTTGAGACCACTTTTGTGGTCACAAATATATTATTTGCGACCGAGTTATTGAGACCACAATAAAGTTGGACAAATACTCATAAGTTGTGACAAATACTCATTATTTGAGACCACTTCTCATAAGTTGTGGCAAACACTCATTATTTGACACCACTTTTTGTGGTCTCAAAAGACCATTTTTGTTGTAGTGAATAATTACTACACGCCATGTATTAATTAGTGATGTCATCATATACACATGGCGTCTAGTGATTGTTTTGAAATACAAGATGAAACATGGATTGGAATAGAGATCTTGGAAGAGCACGGACGGAGTCAGGAATTTAAAATTGGGGGATAAGATTAAATTTTATTTTCATCTTTTAATTATTAAAGTAGGACAAAAAAAGTAGTCGAGAATGATCTTTCTGTTGTTGCAGTGCAGTGGAAACTGCAAGAGTATAAATATTTACACATATATAGTGATTGGGGTAGAAAAAGAATATTTACATATATAAACTTTATTATACGATTTTTTGCACTTTACTACCTACAACAATATATTTCGACATGTATAAACCTTGTTCAGCACATGCCAAAAGAATCAATAAAATGGCAAAAACTTGGCCACCAATAAAAAAATTAAAAAATATAACATGTAAAAGTATAGTTTTAAAAAATCCAAAACCTTCATTTAAAATCCATAAAGTGAAAAAGAATATATCTGAATATTTTAATACTTTCCCTCTCTCTAAAAACACACACATATATAGAAATAAATTCCAAAAAAATTAAATTAATTACACAGTTTGTTTTTCAGTGCATTCTGGTTATCTCGACTATTTAGGGACTTCGGTCACTTCGATCGAAATTAGCCGAAACGAAATGACTTCATAAGTGTTCCGTTTTTAATGGAACATCTCGACCATTTCGACCGACACGGAACGAAATAACCATGACTCCATCTATTATTTATTCATTAATTTAATTGAGATTAATTATATATTGGATTACATGCATGTTCTGCTTTAATTACACAATATTCAAAACTGTCATTATCACTACATTATAAATATACATGTTGTTCTGTATCGATAAATAATATAACAAAATAATTAATTAATTTGTATAACAAATTATAATATATTGTAGCCAACTTAGTTTTGCATCAAGATGTTGACTTGGGACCTTGAAGTGTGATCTTGTAATGTACTCCTCCCGTCCTATCCGAATTTGCATACTTTCATTTTTGGTACGTCCCATATCAATTTGCACACCCTTAAAAAGGAAAGTTCTCTCACAATCTTTACCTCTAAAATCTCAATCATCAATCTGCATCTTAAAATAGTCAACTAAAAAGTAAAAGCAGATTTTTCTTAATATACGTATCGGGTCAACCGTGCAAACTCTCCCGGGACGGAGGGAGTATGGTTTATCATTTTCTATGCAATTTACTAATGCCACATGCTAATGAGCATTTCAATATTAAAATTCAGAAATAAACTGATAGTCAATGGTTTTCTGATATACTTAATGAAATTTATTATATTATATAATGTAGAAACAAGAAATCTCACATGGAACGAACAATATGAGATTCTTGAAAATTTATTTTATTATACCATGGGATTGGTGCGTCTACAATGTTTAATTTATTCCTCTAATTAAAAATTATCAAATTATTTGTAGAATATAAAACCAAATAATGGAAGAGTGAGTCTTGTGTGTGAACGGTTACACGTGTGACGGAATACACTTTTACAGAAAAACATTGATCCTTTTACAGGAAAAAATAATATTTTTACTACATTAATACTTTTACAGATAAAGGTGATACTTTTGCTACAAAAAGTAATACTTTTTTTTGTTCAAAAAAGGTGATACTTTTACAGATAAACGTAATACTTTTACCATAAAAAGTAATACTTTTCCCGTCACACCGTGTGACGATCACATACGAATTTTTGCCATAATAGAATTGGTGGGTACAACCCCATGACAACCATAACTATTCCTTCATTGCTAAATAAGATGCTCTGCAAGTAATTAATGTTATTTTTATACAAATTGTTAGAGACAATTAATTATTGAGGAAGGTTTGTGTGCCTCATATGCACGAATTCTTATTATGTATACAACGATGAAAAAAGAAAAAGAAAATAAGTGATACTTTTAAGCAAATCAATGATACTTTTGACACACGTTTTTGTAGATCGGGAGTTTTCCTTCGTAATTTTTGGAGTTTTTCAGGGAGTTCCGGTGGTCATCCCCGATCTACTTCTTTTCCTGAAGATGAGACGTCTCTGGTCTTCGAAGGTTTCAGATTTGAAGTTTTAAGGTCGTTTTCCGGCCACGGCGGCCTGAATCGACCATCCTCTTGGCCGTCGCCGATCCACCATGGAAGGACAACGGAGCGTTCAATGGTTTCTTGGATCTGTTTGCAAACTCGGGCTCTAATCTCGCGAAGGTCTTTTGCAGAGCTTCATGGTCCCAATTTCCCCTTTTCTGCCGCAACTGGTTGACTTCGGTACAACCAGCCCTATTCCTCGAAGCTCTTCCCTCGCCATGGCGGCTCTCTCCCATGACGGCTTTCTGCATTACAAATGCATTATCATTGATTTGGCCAAAAGTATCAATTATTTGTCCAAAAGTATCACCTAATTGACATATATTAAAAAGAGGTATCACTTATTTGGTCAAAAGTAACACTGATTTGACCAAAAGTATCACCTAATTCCATGGCGAAGTTAAATGGGTTGGACAATCCGACCCGTTGTATATAAAGGGATCTATGCATCTGTTGTATGTAAGTTTTATTTTTAATTATTACGAAAAATGCTTATCTCAAATAATATTATTTCCGACTGAGTTATTGAGACGATTAATTAGTAACAACATTCTAGCACTAATTAATGATTTTATGTCTGAAATTGATTGTAGCTCAAGTGATCGAACACCTTGTAACCCTAGCCAGCCGCCAGTAGAACAATCAAGATGGTCGGGTCGGGCTAGCCCAGTCGAGCCAGCAGACAAATTCGGGGCGGTTGGGCCAGATATTTTTGGGCTACAAAAATCCTAGTTCAGTCCAGCCTATCCTCGAACCATTGAGTTATCGTGCCAATTTCGGCACGATACTTTTCCTAAAGGAATTGTTCTGTACCAAATTCAACAAACATAAATCAAAACTATTAAAAATTCAAATTTATAATAAATACACTTATATAATAAAAAAAAAAAAAAAAAGATGATGGACTTACATTATTCAAACTTTTAAAATTCATTTTTACTATTTTGTATATTAAAATTTAAAAAATTATGAAGGGACTTTTGCCTCTAAAAATTTAATTGGAGCAAAAAATACTTTGTCATCTCAAATAAGTTATGTATGTAATTGATAGAGCTAAAATGGATGTTGAGTCTTCTATTAAAATAATAATAAAAAAAATTAATAGAAGAAATAAAGTCAGCCATTTTCGAGCCAAATTAGATTGAGCCCATTTGGCCCGTCGGGCTGCTCGAGTCGTGTTAGATGGGCCCAACTTTTTCGGGCCAACATAAGGTCGGGCCAGCCCAGTCTTTTTCTCCGAGTTGGGCGGGCTGGTCCATCGAGCCGGACTCATTTTGACAGCTCCAACGATCATTGATCAAATTCCACAAATCCCACTCCTACTAAAATTTGTACTAAAAAATAATAATAGTAATAATAAAAATAATATTATCGTGGCATATGCTTATTATTTAAGATACTTTTTATCGCCTCAACACATCATTTTTCTTCTAATACATGTGCTAATTAATGAGCATTCAAATATTAAATTATGAATTTCTTCTAGTACACGTCCTAATTAATGAGCATTACAATATTAAACTAGTTCTTCATTCGTGTAAATTGCCCGGATTAATTAATTTTTTTATTATTTTAAATAAAATATTATAATCTTAAATCATAATAATTATAAAAATACTAAAAAAAAATGAATAATTTTTTCGTTGAATTATATTCAACATTATCTTCATCATAACTTAAATATGTCTTCGACTCGTTTCCAATTCTGCACGATCATCAACTGCCACATTTTATATCCTAATGTTATTCGTGAGTCGTAATACTCTGTGATCATCCCATAGATAAGATGAATTTATAGTTGAATGGACGATATCTTGTCTTGAACCCGTTGGTATAATACGAAAAATATATTTAAAATCCCCTTCAAGAACAACTGTATTACCCACAATTAACTTGAAAACGCAATGATCACGCCATGAGTTCATTTATTTTCAGTTCGATCAAGTGCTCATCTATTGAATCAATCTATTTTGCAAAAGGGATGGACCGTCAATGATGTTGCTGAAATTAGGGTAAGTGCTTTCAACAATGGTACACATTAAAGGAGCAAAAGGGTCGTCCACGGCCGCGTCAAAAGTGGCTTAGAAAGTGCAAAACACGCTGCCCAACCATCGCGGTCGCGATGGAAAGTGTCCCGAAAGTGAAGTTTTTTGTCAGCTTGACACATCTATAATATTTTGGCCATATCTTGAAATCTACAACTCCGATTGAGGTGTAATTGGTGGGGTTGGAAAGCTGATTCAAAGGGCTACAACTTTGCTTAAAATAAAATTGTGCGTAATATGTGATGTGTAGTGTGGTGAAGTGTGTGGAAGGTGTAATTATGTGGTTATATATGTGAGGCGTAAGAAAGGATTTCAAAAGACTATATTGTTGTATGATCTTAAACTCATTAAAAATAAACTAGAGACTCTTACGAGAATATAAAATCTATTTTCTTGAGTACAATAGAAATATAGGGGTAGAGATTGAGTTTAGACACGTGATCTCTTAGTTTTATGTCAAAAGTATTGCCGTCGATCTATAATATTCTTAGCTTGTGCTAAACAAAATTGAGTGGATTTGATCATTATGGATTTTAAAACCATTCCACAAATTTAAATTCAAATCCATCAATAACAACCTAAACCATTTGGTGGGCTGGGCTGACCCATCTCCAAGCCGAGTTTTGGGTACGAGCCTGTTGGATTTTAATTATATTTATTCTTTTGAAAAAATTCAGATACGGACCGATGTTTCGGACGAATGTAGAAGGTCGGAATATGGTGATAACATGTGAACGAAAAATCAACCAAATGATTTTCCAGCAGGCAGAAAATTTAGTTGAGTATTGATACGTTGATCGGCTGAGAAAGCTGTTTAAGAAAGTTTGGGAAAATTGTAATGATGCTTGCTCTATTCACAAGTAAATGAGAGATTCATTAGGTATATGTTGCAAAATAAGAAAATAATCAATAAATTAAGTAGATTAGTTATGATAAAATTAAAAGAATTGTGATTTTTTTTGCGCTAAAGCAATATTTTTTTTAATTTTTTTTAAAAAGATGCTTATTTTAAAACGGATATAATATAATTAATAAAAAAGGAAAATAAAACAAAAAGGAAAAAGTTTAAAGTATCCACAGCAAATTCAACCTCTTCATTACTCTGCCACAAAAGTAAAAAATCCTCCGCCCACGATTTTTACCGACGACGCAAATCTCACCACCACCAACCTTCTCCGCCTCCGTCTGAAGCGCCGCTGCACCTGAATCCATCGGAATTTGCTTTTGGAAAAGGTACTAAGCTGAGCATTCGACTCTTCTGGTGAAATTTGTGATTCTAGGGTTACATTTGTGAATGTAGTAGGCGAATTCTGAGATAATTTCTACATGTCCACTTTGTGTTCAATTTATGTCCACTTAATTTTGGCTAAGGAAGGCGGAACGAAATGCGCATCTCTGAAGTCCTCAGTACTGATTTTGAAGCTGTTTGCAGGATAAGAAGAGCTTTCATTGTTTTATCCCGTTCTATTTGTGTGGTTACATGTATTTGCAGCTAATTTTGAACTAAACATATGTTTCTGTTCATTCTGGAAGATTAATAGTCTTAATATCTGTTATTGTTATTCGTTAATTGATTAATTTGCAATTACCTACATTTCTTTGCTTGCTTAGTGTTTTGGTTGTATTAGTTAAGAAGTTCAGTAGCTTTGAACAATTTCTCGAATAACTATGATCTACACTCCCACTTATTTGCAATGTTGCTCAAATAATATTGTGGAGAAGTTGATGAACAATTGTGTATGTGTTGGATATATTCCAATCATTTGGGACCTTATGAGATATTCCACAGAATTTATCAAGATCAGGACTTTTGTAGCTGTGTGATTCAACTTTTCGATAATCCAATCCGGAAGAGCATTGGTTCTAGTTGCCTGAGATTGATGGGTTACGTACAGAAATCTTAACATAGGCCAAAAGTGTGTCAAACCCAGAAATATCTAGAATTTGATTGGTTAGGATACTTAAAGGTGTTGATGTTGTTAGTCGAGTTGGATGTTTCATCATTTTTTTGTAATATTATCACAGAGTAAACGAGCTCCAAAGAGTTATCTTCTAGGGGTAAATTTCACAAACTTCTCATTCATAAGAACAACAATGGGCTTTTATTTTCACTCCCTACTTTGCAAGTGATGTCTGTGTGTGTGTGTGTTTTGGTGTGGGGATGTAATCAAACCTCTTCTAATTTGCATTTGCATCTTTTCGGGGTGAGGTTGTAATTGCATGCTTATTCACTACTGAGTGGACTATCCAATTGGGATGTTTTTCGTTCATCATGATATATTGTGTTTCCATAACCAATCATAAACCTTCATTTGCATATAACCAATCCTTTTGGTGAAGAAAATAATGCATATTCATACTTGTTACTTGTAAAGTTACAGCGAAAAGAAATGGGGTTGGGAAAATTGTCTCTACCATCGTTGTGCATGTACTTCTTGTTGATTATGAATTGACTGGGAATTCACTAACGAGGGGTTCCAGCAGGGGAAGAAGTGCAAAAGCAAAATCACGACCCAGAGGAAGATCTCGAAAACCTAAGGAACTATCAGAACGAATTGACAACTCAAGTCTCTAAGCTGTCGATTACAGGCCTTGGAATGGTATACTATTAATTTATAGATTTATAGAATTATGGAAACATTTTCATTTTATTTTTTTCTTTTGGTAATTCTGCTCGTACATGGCAGGTGAAGCAATAGATGCCCCAAATTCTCTGTCCACATCTGTTCTCAAAAATGAAAAGAAGAAAAATCAAAGATTCTAAGCTGAAAAATCCAATCAAATTCATCTGCATAATCGTCTCCGTTGCATTCATCATCGTACAGATTATTTATGCACTTCAGCTCAGAAACATCTCCCAATCAACACTTTCCAAACTCCCGAACAGTAACCTCTCCAAAGCCTCAAAAATCGGCGAATTCGGCGAAACGGTGATCGGAATGTTACCTGAAGATCTGGCGTTTACTCTGTTTCTGCCGTCAGAGAAAGCGATCCAGCGCGATCTGAGATTGAAACGGAACGACAGCAATTCATACGCAGTATTGACGCAAATACTCGGATTTTCAGCTGTACCGCGATGGATTTCTCCGGCGGAATTGGAGCTCGGGAAGAAGATTATCTACGATTCGATATCGGGATTCAATTTGTGTATGTTGAAGGATTCGAATGAAATGGTGGTGGTTAATGGAGTAGTTTCAGAGGAGGTGGATTTGAGATTTGGGAAAATATTGGTCCATGTTATGGATGGGGTGATAATGGATGCTGAATTTGAGCAGTCGGTGAATCCTGATGATGAAGATGAAGTTGGATAGTTCAAATGGCTGAGCATCTACTACTTAAGGTCTTTGGTCATGAATTCGAATCACCGTAGGAAGGAAATGATTTTTTCTTTGTTCTTAAATTATGAGAAAAAAAATAAAATCACAATGATGAAGATGATGATGGTGATAAATTCAGTGAATTTTAGTTTGTTTCTAGTGCTCATTCAGAAAGTGTAAAAAAATTATTTGACACTTTTACTTTGAAACGATAAATATGCCCAGAAAGTCGGTTTTATCTCCACTTTTTCTTCGGCTAAATTAAAGCTATTACTGCTATGACTCACAATCACCACTACCGAAGGAGATTAGGGTGAAATTTCTGTATTGCTACCCGTTCACGGTCAACGTGAGAATGATATATTATCATAAATAAGCTAACCAAAAAATTTATCCCGAACATTATTTATTTAAATCATAAAGATATCTAACTCAATAACTTAATTTTATGGCACTTGGGATAAAAAATTCTTACAATAAATACATCTTGTTTGAGGATTTCTGTTATTACATCTCAGGATTGCATCTTCAAGTAGACCTTTTTTATCGCTGTCGGATTATTTCTTCGGAATTCGTCTTCTGAAGCTTCTAGAAACTTCTCCACTTCGGAATTCGACTACTAAACCTTCTAGAAACTTCTCCACGGGATCTTCTACATGTTTAGTTCGAAAATCAGAACTCGGTCGAAACCGGGCTCGTAATGCGACCCGGCGATGGTTGCAGATACATGACGGAGAAACATCATGGTAATGGACACTATAAATCGGAAGGAAAACATGCTTATACTATACCCCTCGGTCCCAGCTAATTTGCATATATGAAGGGATACGTATTTTAAGAAAAAATTGTTTTTTACTTTACAGTTGACTTTTTCAAAGGTGAAGATCGAGGATGGAGATTTTGAGGATGAAAATTGTGAAAGAAATTTTATTTTTAAGAATGTGCATTAATGTAACACTAAATAAAAATTGTGAAAGTGAAGGGATTCATGTGAAGTATTTAGCATTTATACTCATCAATAAACAGTAGCACTAAATAAAAATTGCTTAGTTTTGCATCAAAAAGTTGACTTAGATTTTTATTTTTTAATGTGACATGCTAATGAGCATTACAATATTAAAATTAAGAAATAAACTGATTGTCAATGCAATAATATATTCAAGATTCTTGAAGAATTCTTTTATTATTAATTTATTACCACAGGGTTTTAATTTATCTTTTAATTAAAGATTTACCAAAGATTTGTAGAATATAAAACCAAATAATGGTGAGTTGGTACCTACAACCCGATGACAACCTTAACTACTTCATTCGTTCTTAAATAAGAGCAACTTTATAGACGAAGTTGGATAGTTCAAATGGCAAAGCATCCACTACCTAAATCTTCAATTTTAGGTTTGAGTTATCTAGGGGGGAAGATGAGGGTTTTTCTTTGTTTTTAGATTAGGAGAATTTTTTTTTAACAAAATAAGAGCAGTTTTACAAGTAATTTAAAGTTAAAAGTGGTCTCAAATAATAAATATTTATTATAATTTTATTATTAGAGATACTATGTCTAGTAATCTCTTGAGACGATCAAAAGTGGTCACTAATTAGTCGTCTCAATAACAATGATGGTATTTATTACAATTTTATTATTAGAGATACTATGTCAAGTAATCTCGTGAGACAATCAAAAGTGGTCACTAATTAGTCGTCTCAATAACTACGACGCAAATAATATATAAAGAGTTTTGTGACAACAAGTAGTTACAAATAACTTATTATTAGTGATCAAAATTGTGGTTTAAAAAAATGTATCACACAAGTTTTTTTTTTAAGTGTTGGAACTTTTTTTATAGAGATAATCAGTTGTTACAACAATATTTAAAATGATTTTTTATTGTTTTAAATAATATTATTTACGATGATTGATTAGCCATGACATATTATCACTAGTAATATTTAAATTAATTTTTTGTCCTCTACAAAGAATATTTTTCTTATACGTGCTAATTAATGAGCTTTACAATATTAAATTTTGAAATAATCTGATTGTCAATGGTTTGACCATTCTATGTTTCGACTTTGGTATATAAATTTTGTTCTAAAATTATTATTATTATTATTATTATTATTATTATTATTATTGTTATTATTATTATTATTATTATTATTATTATTATTATTATTATTATTATTATTATTATTATTATTATTATCATCAATTAATGTATAACTTGTCAATTTCCTTATTACCTTATATTATGAGTTTATCTTGCCATATTTTCATATTAGGAAAGATAGTAAAAAGACAATTATTTTTCACTTTTACTTTTTACTTTTTATCAAAAATTACTTTTATTAAAGCTGAAAATGTTTTCAAGCTATAAAATAAAAAGTACTTGGAAAAAGTAATTGCAGACAGTCCCTATATATATACTTTGGATTTTTTTTCTCCACCCGAATTTAATTGGTAAAAACTCGTATGTTACCGTCACACGGTGTGACGGGAAAAAGTATCACTTTTTTTTAACAAACAAAATTATCACTTTTTGTAGCGACATTATCATCTTTATCTGTAAAAGTATCAATATAGTAAAAATATCACTTTTTTCGTGTTAAAGTATCAATTTTTTCTGTAAAAGTATCAATGTTTTCTGTAAAAGTGCATTCCGTCACACGTGTGACTGTTCACACACAACACTCACTCACAATTTAATTAGTAGCTTCCATAAACTCAGGATCATCTCCCATCGCCTGTAATATCTCCGGCGCCATGCAAACTTCTACGTCGATTCCACCGGCAACGGCCGCCGCGTAAAGCGTTATCTTCCCGTCAAATTTCGCCATTTTTCCACTTCGTGCAGCAATCGGCTTCCCCCATCCGAAATCAACACCATATATATCGAATCGGGGCGAACTTGTGATTATCAAAGAATATGAACCCCCTTTTCGGTATAATACTGGATTTTCGACCCGAGATTTCTCCGCTGCTTCGCTAGTTTGCTGATTAACTAACTCGTTGATCTTCCGCGCAACGTAGCCTAATCCTTTCTGCAACACCTCGTCTTCATTAATGGCGGTGAAGGCAGCGTAGTTTGCATTCCCGAAATACCCCTCTCTTAAAAATGATATTCTTTCTCTTGCACCAATCATCATGATCAAGTTGCTGCTTCTACTCTTGTTGTTGTTGTCACACTGCAAGAAAAACCAATTCGGATTCACTGTTACAGTTAGAGATGGCAAAATCGTTCCGGCCCAACGGATCGACCCAGCAAGTCCGATATCTTAAGCGGATCGCGCCATAAAAATGTAGGTTCGAAGTACTATTTGGCCCGATCGATGGGCCAAAAGCCCAACAGGCCCCGGATCGACCCAATAATCTTAGTATATTATAGGAGAATATCACAGACCGGACCGACTAATTCTAGGCCCGATCAAATTTTGGTCTGGCTTAATCCGGTCCGAAATATGGCGTTGGATCGGGTCAGGCCACCCGAATTGCCACCTCTAGTTACAGTAGGTGTTTCATCTTTGTTATATTTAATTTACTACGTGACACATATTAATTTGTAGTATCATACCATACACGTGTCTGTTAGTGAATATGGTGAAACACAAGATGTAACACTAAAGTGTAACAGATGATCTTATGGGAAGAAAAATGATTTTTTGAGATAATAAAATGTTATCTCAAATAATGAGTGTTTGTCATAATTTTATTAGAATCTAAAATTATTTTAGTCCAGTAACATTTTGCTCGTACGCTTTTAGTCCAAAATTGTTGTGTTTTCAGTTTAGTCTTGTAACTGTTGAAATTGTTCGATATTAGTCCTATTTTTGGGTTTCCGGTGACGAACTACGTGTCTGTTAGTGTCAGTGCCACATAAATCAGCTAGAAATTGTGTATCAAGTGACAGACACGCGCCATTTTTCAGGCAATTTAATCACCGACGGTGAAAATAGGACCAATAATAAGCAATTTCAACAGTTACGGATAAATTGAAAACTCAACTGCTTTTAGGACTAAAAGCGGTACAAGTAAAAACTTATGGACAGAAAATGATTTTAGTCCATTTTATTATTAGAAACAACATGTCATCACTAGTTCGGTGTCTTAATATTTCGGTCTTGAGACGATAAAAGTTATCTCAATTAAGTTTCAAATATTTTTTGCAAAATTAGTTATTTTTAAAAATAGTCTGAAAATTGTCTCAAATAATTTACAAAATTTTATGACAAAAAATTATCATAAACTCTCCTTTCGTCCCGCTCAATTTTGCACGTAAGGCCAAATACGTATATTAAGAAAAATTATTTTTTGCTTTTTGGTTGACTTTTTCAAAGGTGAAGATTGAGTGTGGAGATTGTAAGAAAAATTTCTTTTTTAAGGATGTGTAAAACTGAGTGAGACGGATCAAAATGTAAAGTATGCAAGACTAAGAAGGACGAAGGGAATATTATTAATGATCATAATTATGATCTCGATAGATATATGATAAAAGACCTTTTCTGTCATAGCGTCACTAGACGAATATTGTCGTAGTCGGCGCCGGCATCGTGTATTGCTCCGCCATAGATGAGCCGAGAGTGCTTGTAAAGATGATACGCTGCTAATCCCAGCTTCAGCATTGGCCCTGCCTTTGAGCTTAGCCAAACTCTCTTTGCTGAAGTGGAAAACCCTTTCCAATACAGGAGGGGCAATAAAGTCTTTCCACGGATTTTTCTCCAGTTGCGAAAGACGGATACTTTTAGAACAGAGTCGTTCAAATATAGGAACCTTTGATATTGCATCTAAACCGCGTGATATCTCCGACCACGACTCGACAAGATGCCAGAACGAAGCGCCGTCAACGACTGCATGATTCGCCGTGACGCCGATAAAAACGCCGTCGACAAGCTCCGTCACTTGAACCCCGATCAAAGGCTCTGAAGTGCCTTCGTAATTGCAAACTCCGTTAAGTGGGAAAAATGTAGACACTATTTCAGGTACGTAGGTGGGTCCCAAGACGTCGGAAATGGATACCGTAGGGGCGACTGCGTGAGTGAATAAAGCTCCGGCGTTGTTGCAGTCGACGGAGAAACACGTGCACTGCAAAAAAAAGGTCTTTTGAGATAATAAAAAGTGATCTCAAATAATAAGTATTTTACAACTTTATTATTGAAAATATGTCAGTCATTATTTAGGTGTCTCAAAACTCGGAGACAATTAATATATTTGTGACGACAAAAGTAATTTCAAATAATTTTAATTACTAATTATCCCTAAAAGTAATGTAAAATGGTACCAAGTACTCCCTCTATTCCTTTTTATCTGTCACATATTATCCATTTACACAAACTGATTTTTTCATTAATTAGGATATGAAAACACATCCGCCACCTTTTAACGATGCCCTTAATTATAGGAACTCCTTCATTTTATCAAATCAATTCTTTACTTATTATTTTGGATATTTTTGAAAAAAAGAAGGGAACCTGACATCAATAATGACGTTGTCAATAATAACATTGTGATAGTTAAAAAGGAACGACGTTTTGTATAAAATGAGACGATTAAAAAAGGAATAGAGGGAGTAATTTGTAGAAATATTTGTGACAGTTAAAAAGGAACGACGTTTTGTATAAAATGGGACGATTAAAAAGGAACGAATGGAGTAATTTGTAGAGATATTTGTCGCAACAGGTAGTCATAAATAACTCATTATCATTGATGGTCTAAAAACTGTTATACAAAATACCTCTTTTGTTACAGTGGTGGTGTCGACTCCGGTGATGGCTAAGCGGCCGGCGAGCGGAGGAAAGAATTCGAGTGTGCGAGAGAATGAGTGTTTAAGATTGTTGATGAAATGTTGGGATTTAGGGTTGTGAAATAGAAGGCCTTTTTGAATAGGATCAAGTAAGATTACTTGCAAATCCCATGGAGTTAGCTCTAATCTAGATACAGGATTATTTGCATTTTCCATTCTTACAAGACATGAAGAAACTACTTCAACTTTTCCCATGTTGTTCACTTTTTAGAGAGAGCAAAAATTTCAAGAAATACAAGAGTTTAGTTGAGGAAATCACTTTTTAAAGATAATGTATCCCAAGCTAATGCCCATTGTAACACTTCATTTAGGGACGGACTCAGAACATCTGATTGGGGAAGGGAGGCGACATATAAAAAACTCGGATCAACATTAATATGCACATGATAATAGATACTTCATTGATTCTGGCTTAACTTGTCTATTTTGATTGTCCACGGACATTAAGAAAAATAAATTTTGTGGATCTTTTATTTTTTTAAAGGTGGAGATTGAGGGTGGAGATTTTGAGGATGGAGATTGTGAGAAAAATTTGTTATTTATGGGCTGGCAAGTTAAGTTGGGACAAACTAAAAAGGAAAGTAGGCAAGCCAGAACGGGACGGAGGTAATATTATATTTATTATTTAAATAGAAAACTAATACTCCCCCCGTCCCATCTTATCTTGCACATTTTCCGTTTTCGTCCGTCCCAGACAAACTTGCATACTCTTAAAAAGGAAAGTTATACCACAATCTTCACTTTCAACCAACCTTTGAAAAAACAAAATCTCAAAAAAGAACTTTTCTTAATATATTATGAAATTATCTGAATATATCGTGTGCACCAGTTGCACGGTGCAATCTAGGTTAAATATCATCATTTATGTCTAAAGGTATTACACGTTCTATGTAAATATATTACACAGAACGTGTAATACCTTTAAGTATAAATGGTGATACATTTTCACCGTTATATATTTATCCATCACATGTAATGCATTTAGGCATAAACAGTAATATCATTTGACTCATTATCCGAATTGCACAAATTTAAGATCCGTACAACTAGTGAGACCACCCTAATTTTAAGAGAGAAAGAATAAAATACACATTGTTTAAAATAAATACATAATATACATATCTTTTAAGTATAAAATTAGTGGGGCAAACCCCATTTATTTGTTTATTTGAGAATAATTAATTGTATGAATCATATTGCCTGTGAAACCAGATAATGTAAAGTAATTGAGGATTCATAAATTGGGTCACCACTGAATGTTCATTTATAGGCATAATGCATGTACAAGTCTTTTAATAATCGATAAATGTTTATATAGGTCCCTCAATTATTGCAATGTTTATTCAGATTTCTAAATTATAAAAAATCGATTTGTTCAAGTCCCTATGCGACTGAAGGTAAAGTGGTTGGATCTATCTATTTTGCCGTCCAAATATTTACAAGTCAGTTGTTCTTTTAAAGATAAGTACATAGAATATGCTAGCGGATTCGACTGCTTTCCTTTTCTCCAGTCGCGTAGGGACTTGAAGACAATAATTTTAAATAGTACATTGACCTGAACACACATTTTGATAAGTAAGGAATCTGCATAACCATTTGTCAATAGTTAAAGAACCTAAATAAACATTTTAATAATTGAGGGACATATACAAATATTTACCTATAGTTAAAGGACCTACACGTGCATTTTGTCCTTATTTATATTCAACTTTAATTTATGAAGAAACAAATTTTTATTTAATACATCACGGGTATCGTAGAACGAACTTAGAATATATATGCCTTAAAATTATAATTAATATATACACCCCCCTAAACCTTAAGTTGAATATAATTTTATTGTCCGGACTGCTAGCAGATCCACACATGGCGGAACGTACACATTTATTCAGTTATGATCGTGTTCCATTTTAAAATCGAGTCATATAACATGAATCGTAAACCCCGATCACATGAATAATGAACCCTAAACTATGAACTATTGAATTATAAATAATGAACCATTTAATCATGAACCATGAACCGTGAATCGTAAGTGTAGAATAGAAAATATATCCTAGTTCAAAAAAGTCGACCCTAGACCTTTAACATGAAATCTAAACATGAATCCTGAATTCTAAACATAACGTGAACTTCAAATTCACAAATCGCAGAAGAATAATTATAGTTGACTCGATTTTGAAGTGGGACAGGATAAAAGTGGGATAGAGGATTCCATATAGGAACTTAAGGGCTAAACTCATTTTTGGTCATGTAACTTTTCACTTGTACAATTTTAGTCCCGAAAAAAGTTAAAAATTTAATTTAGTCCTGTAACTTTGGAATTGGTCCAGATTTAGTCCCTTTTATTTCCGATAATGACCAATCTGACCGGAAAATCGCATGTATCATTCACATGAGTCATTTTTCCAGCAGACTTTTAATATGTGGCGCCAACAAGTGATGAGAAACTAGAAACAATGAAAAAATAAAAAAAATCCTTCTTTCTTTTAATTTTTTAATTTTTAATGTTAGTGTCACTTCAAAGTCACTTGCCGATGTCAGGTATTTAAAAATTGGATGGAAAAATGAGTCTAGTGGCCAACACGTGCAATTTTCCAGCCAAAATTGATCATCGGCAGCGAAAAAGGGACCAAAACCAAACCAATTCCAAAGTTATAAGACTAAATTAAATTTTTAACTTTTTTCGGGACCAAAATTGTACAAGTGAAAAGTTACGGGACCAAAAATGATTTCAGCCCAGGAACTTAATGAGGCCACGCTCGGAGTAAAATGTATGATCTCATTTTTAATACTCCCTCTGTCCCGAATGAACTTGCACACTTTTCGTTTTCGTCCGTCCCAAACAAACTTCCACACACCTAAAACTGAAAATTATAATACAATCTCCATCCTCAAAATATCCACACTCAATCTCCACTCTCAATCAACCTTTGAAAAGTCAACAAATCCAAAAAAATAACTTTTTCTTAATATGTGTGCTGACCTCATGTGCAAGTTCATTTGGGACGGAGAGAGTACTATACTTTCTATTACTTTAGTTGTCACTTACTCAGTAACTTAACTAAGCTCCCATCATTTATTTTTTTTATTTTTTTGGTTTTCCCATTTTGTCTCGACCACATATTATCTCCGTTTTCTTTTTTAGTTATCATTTTACCTTTTGATAAGAAAATTAAGGGATCTAAGGAGTTGATAAATCAACTCTCAACTAATTTCCTTAAATTCCTTAATTTTTTTAATCATTTCGTTAATATTTTCCATAATTATAGGATTAGTATTGTAAAAAAATGATAAAAAAACTAGAATAACAACTATTTATGAATAAAATAAATAAGTTAGAATGACAAATAAAAAAAACAAAGGTAGTATATGAAAAAGTATCTCAAACTAAAAACCATGCACTATTATCTCACTTCAAATTAATTTATTAACTGTTTAGTATTTTTTCTACAAAAATCAACATTCTCTTAGATTCTATTTGGGTTTTACGTCTTACCCCATTTTATTACTAAATTCCAAATTCCACTTTATTACTAAATTCTGAATCCGTTACTATATCTAAATAGAAGCTACAATAATATCATCACTTTCTTTCATCTTTGACTTTTTATTTCTTTCATTCTTTTAATCTCCGGCATGTGTTCTTCACGCTCCTTACAAAAGACTAATAAAAAAGTTATTTAATTCTCTAATTATAAATTGACGAAGTTGGATAACTCAAATGTCAGAAGATCAACTACTTAGACTTTTGATCCGAGTTCGAATCACCTAACATTTTTTCTTTATTCTTAGGTTAGAATAAAAAAGATTAATTCCCTTATAAGTTGGCGATAGTCAATCATCCTTTATGAGTTGGCGTCCAATCTGAGCTACATATTTAAAATTCCAAATCCAGAAACGCAAATGATAGATAACTTGAGAATTAAGTGTATGTTTGTCTACGCAGTCCAGATTTGACAGCCCAAGCTTAGATTTTGTGACATAGAGCAAGACGCTTCATTTATATAGTATGTCAGATGACGATCCTGAACTGTTGTTCACTTTGGTTTTTACTATTATTATTGCTCGGTGTTGGATTGTATAGATTATTCTTTTATTCACCGAGCTTTAATTAATCTCTAGGTTTTTACTTCTATATCTGTCAACTTGTGGCATGAATATGATTTGTTATCTTGGTATTTCTGCATTCTGAGGGATCGGTTAGTGGTCTCCACATTTCCTTCGTTCTTTTTGTTTTATTTTCCTTTTATTTATAACATCACCTATTAGTCTACTGTCGGTGCGTGAAAATTTGGATATAGATAACTTGACAACTAAGTGTATGTTTGTTTACGGGTGGTGTGTTAAAATTTAGATTGTATGAATTTTAGATGTAATATTTATTTTAGGATAAAATATTATCAATTAATTATTGAAAACTGATAAAAAAAATTAGAAAATATATATAATAATTAATATAACTATGTGAATTAAATTGTCACATCCTCCATCCGAACGGTCAATTATTTTTTGAATTATTTGAGTATGCTTCCAGTCTGGCTTGCACTTCTTTGATTTCAGCAAAATTAATTAAAGAGATCTTGGGATTGAAGTATTGGTGTAAACAAGATCGTCTGAGCTGCATAAAAATATATATTTTATTTGAGAAATTTATAAACAAGTATCTAGATTAGAGTGATAGCTATAAACAAATTATTTCATAGCTGTCAATTAATTATTGAGTATTTATTAACATTTTATACTACTTCAACCCCGATCAGTCCGGCCTAAGCCCGTTAGGCTGAGTCGGCTAGCTCAAAATTTTATTGGGATGAAAATAGTAAGCTCGGACTTGTCGATTTCAATATATCACTACAACCGGTTGAGGTATTAACCCATCATGTCGGACCTAGTGGATTGAAATGGTGCTTCGAATACGTTAATTATAGTTCAGTCTATCTTAAAATGTTAAATGGACGGGCTGATTTTGCCACTTCTAGTCATATAGCACATGACTATGAATCAATGGTTACATTTTTCTTGATTCAAATTACTTTTGCCATTTGTTGTACATTTAATGGGGTTAAGGTACTAGCTTACAATTCATTTCAAAGTTCGACTATAAGGTTCCATGTCTGGATAGACTCAAGATACCCTCTTTTTGTTGGAATTTGACATTTGATAAGTTAAGTTTATGCTTAATTTTGTTTAAGCTTTTAGTGGTGGTATGCTTGATTTAGTAGGATCAAGTTGTGGATACAAAATCCTTATTTTGTTTATCTTAATATCGTGTACTGACTTTCTCAAATTCAAATTGGGTAGGGTGAGAAATTAATGCATAAACCACTTAAAATATGAAGCGGATGTGGATGAGTATCCGACCCACAATATCAAAAGAGTAAAAGTTCATGATGTGGATTCTAAATTTTAATGTAGAATACTATTTCAAAGGTGTTGAATGATTACATTTGCGGGTGGACAATGAGCATTACATAGGTGCGTGCACCTGCTTGACTCGACTCAATGAAGGTTAAGGTTAGCCACTCGAATTCGACCCGATTGACCTATCTAAAATGACTCTTTGAATACCCACATGTAACCTCCAAGAGCTGTAACTTCTAGGTGTTAATGGGACATATTTGTCTTGGATGTCCTTGTACAAACTTGTGTTTTGTAGATCATGGAGATCTTATTTTACATGTTACGTGGAGTACAACAATATTTGAAACAAACATTGTAGTTGTACAAATCCATCCGTGATGGAACGAATTATGATTTCATAAGATTTTCTTTTTCCAATTACTGTTCATTTTGGAACAAATCGTTATACTAGTAGTGTCAGTATACAAGATATCAGTTATAACGTCATTGTAGCCCTATATATTTAACACTTTTACTGTGGTGAGATTGATTTGTTCATATCTCCTATAAATATAGAATATTCATTAACTTGTGGCACTCATTGTACAGGTTCGAAGAAGTGGGAGATCGACATAAAGATTGTGGAAGATTGAAGAAAATCATGCAGGTCAACTTTTCCATGTTGAAGCAAGGAACACATCCCTTGAATCAAGGAACAAGTCAAACTTACTTAATCAACTCTTGAATCCCAAAGACAAATTGAAAACTAACGGAAATCAAGCAAATATTAGAAGAAATTCAGTCACTACAAAGAGAAGAGAAGTCATAAAGACCAGTATCGAGTTTTGCAGGAGAGATATAGAGATTGTAGGATAGTGTGGATAGAGTTACGGGTACATGAACCGATTTGTGAAGTTAAAACTCATGATTTAGCTTTAGGATTCAATATTTAGGATTCATGTTTAAATTTCATGTTTAAAGTTTAGAGATCGATTTTCTTGGACTAGGGTATATTTTCTGTTGTAAATTTGCGATTTCAAGATTCACGGTTCAAAAAATAATTTGTGTGGAATTTTGTGACATCAAGTGATCACAAATTACTTATTATTTGCAAAACTAGTTGTTAAAAAAATGACATATATATTATTTGCAACCGAGTTATTGAGACAATTGTTTCTAATAATAAAGTATTGACAAATACTCATTATTTAAAGTTTTTTTTTTATTTTATAAAATAAATTAACAGGCAAATAATTTTTTAGCCCTTTTCTTACGTAAAATATATCAAATCAAATTTTTTTATGACCTTTAATTTGTTTGTTGGTTGATTATTGTGCTTAACATTGAATATTTATTGTGAATTGAGCTATTTATATTGGATATGAGTTGCAACTAAAATTAAATGAATTAATTTTATTGATGAAATGATAGATAATTTAATATTCTTTATTTAATTTAATAAAGAAATAAGTTATTAAATTATTTCATTCGATTTTATTTTGTTTTTCTTACAACTTTTAAAATGTGGAATTGTAGTATTGTCTAATACTCTCCCAAGGATCCTCCGCTCTCCATTTACTCTATTCCAATCGTATCTCACTTTAAAATCGAGCCATACAACATGAATTGTGAACCTCGAATACATGAATCATGAATTCTAAATTATGAACTATTGAATTATAAATACTGAACTATTAAATATTGAATCATAAACCATGAATCGTGAAATCGTAAGTTTACAATAAAAAATATACTCTAGTCCAAAAAAATCGATCCTTAAACATTAAACATGAAATCTAAACATGAATCCTAAATCTTGAATCCCGAAGCTAAATCATGAGCTTTAATTTCACGAATCGCTTCATGTACCCGTAACTCTATCCACACTGTCCTACAATCTCTCTCTCTTATGCAGTGACGGAGCCAGGGGGGCTGGCGGCGGCCGTCGCCCCCAAAATTTTCCGACCGATATACTGTATATATACATATACAGTGTAATTATAGTTAAAAAATTAATTTCGCCATTCTCAAATTTTTGAACACGTTTATATATATTTCAACAAAATTATTTCGCCCTCCTCATTATAGAATCCTGGCTCCGTCCTTGGTCTTCTGCAACAATGGCCGGTAACTCCACCATGTCATCTCCAATGGACTCCTACACGAAGGTACTTGAGTTTATCGAAGAAATTACGAAAAATGCAGACGCAGTACAGAGAAATGTATTGGCAGAAATCCTCGAGCAAAATGCACAGACTGAATATCTGAAGGTTTTCAATCTCAACGGAGCAACCCATCCAGAAACATTCAAATCAAAAGTACTAATGTCGACGTATGAAGATCTACAGCCGTTGATCCGACGGATAGCCGACGGCGATTGCTCCCCCGTTCTTTCTGCTCTCCCCGTCTCCGAATTCATTGCCAGGTGATGAGCTAAGAAATTAATCAATTGAGTTCAAAATATGAAATAATTAATACTCCCTTCGTCCCGATTTAGTTTGCCTATTTTGGTCCGATATGGAGATTAATAAAAAATAAATTTTGTGGAATTTTTTACTTTTTTAAATGTGGAGATTGAAGGTGAGAATTTTGAGAGGTGAAAATTATAAGAGAAAACTGACAAATTAAAATGGGATCAGAGACGGATCCAGAATTTACTAATGCGTGGGCTGAAACGTAAAATTCATATACATTAAAAGTTTTTTAAAGTCAAAAATTTTGTGGCCTACTGTAAACTTTAATTTTTTTTCTTTAGCAATAATAAAGTCTACGCAGTAGTTTTCTTTTTTCTTTTCTTAAAGAAAATTTACTAAACAATTAATAGATGGATTTGAAAATAATAGGACAAAATTTTGAGTATGAATCATTTATTTATATATACGTCACAGACTAGAGTGTGAACAAGGTGAATGGGGTGGACTTAGATAAAATTTAGAGTGAGTAATAATTAAAATAATAAAAATTATAATACTAAAAATAAGATTCTACAAATTTTGCAGTGGCTAGAGTCCGGTACTGACCTAATGTAGCTTCGTCTCTGATTGGAACAAATCGAAAAGAAAAATAGACAAGTTAAACAGGAACGAAGGAAGTACTTTAAATTGAATATATATATTTTTTTTACAGTTCTGGAACTTCATCTGGTGAACAAAAGCTGTTTCCGATAAACGAAGAGGAAAAGGATCGGCGTGTGGGTTTTTACTGTCTTAGCATGCCTATTATGAACCAGTGAGTACACTCCTCTTCTCTCTCTGTAGGCTGTTAGACGAAACAAGGCGAGTCGAGCTTTGAGCTGTTTGAGTAATATTTGTTGAATTTTAAGTTTGTTAATTTGGTAATTATTTATGTTTAAAGTATTAACAAATTGCAAATTTATAAATATTTAGTGTCCGTGAATGCCACTATTAAATACTAGGGAAAATTGTCATTTTCGTCCAGTAATTCATCACTTTTTCATTCACTATTAAATATTAGGGAAATTTGTCATTTTCATCCTGCAATTCATCACTTTTTACAAAACGTTATTTATATTATATTATTCCCAAAGTTAATAGGCTATGTAACTCGTAAATATAAATCAGAAACTTCATTTTACCTGCTATTGATTGTAAAATGACGATCTGAAAAAAATTCAAGTTACAGACTAATTGACTTTAAGGATAACATAAATGACGATTTGAAAAATATATAAAAATTACAAGGCGAATACGATAATTGTTCCTAAATATTATTCAAGTTTCCCAAGAAAAAGAGTTTTATTCTTTTAACAACAAGTTTATGCTTCGTTCTAAATTAAATGAGTTAGGTGAATACTATTAAATTCATTAATGAACTAGTCATTCATATCCAAGCTATTTCGTTTATTAAACGAACATAAATAAATTAGGTTGATCGAACTCGAACACGAGTAATTTTATCAAAGCTTTTGTCTCTTTTTCCTGATAAATGGAATAGGTATGTGAAGGGACTGGACAAAGGGAAAGGGCTTTCTTTCTACTTTATAAAGCCCGACACAAGGACTCCGGGCGGACTTCCGATACGATCCGCAACAGCTAGTGTGTACAAAACTAACGACACGGTGATCCAACGGGTGTTCAATCGGTACACCAGCCCGAGTGAAGCCGTGGTGTGTGTCGACACCTTCCAAAGAATGTACGTGCAAATGCTTTGCGCACTGTATGAGCGTGAAAGCATTGTTTGGATCGGGGCAGCCTTTGCCCCGAGCCTCCTTAGGGCAATCAAGTTCCTCCAACTCAACTGGCAACAACTGACACTTGATATCCGAACCGGCTCACTCAATCAAAAGGTGACTGACGCGTCTGTGCGTCAGTTAATGACCCGAGTTTTACGGCCTGACTCGGAATTAGCGAACGTTATTGTCCAAGAGTGTGCAACGGAAAATTGGGAGGGGATCATCAAACGAATTTGGCCTAACACGAAATATCTGGATATAATTATTACCGGGGCGATGACTCAATATATCCCGACCATTGATTACTATAGTGGAAAGCTGCCCAAAGCAAGTATGACCTATACATCTTCCGAGTGCTTTACCGCGATTAATCTCAATCCAATGTGCAATCCATCGGAAATTTCCTACACGATCATGCCAAACATGGCCTATTTTGAGTTCTTGCCAGTACTCGAATCGAATTCATCCAACTGTTTCCAACTCGTCGACCTAGTGGACGTCGAAATTGGAAAAGAATACGAACTAGTAGTCACCACATACACCGGTTTATACCGGTATCAAGTTGGTGACATCCTTCGAGTCGTCAGTTTCCACAACTCGGCGCCACAATTCCAATTCGTCGGGCGCAAAAATGTGCTACTTAGTATTGACATGGACAAGACTGACGACGCCGAGTTGCAACTTGCCATTGACAATGTTTCCCAATTCCTCTCGAGTTTCGGCACAAGCGTGCTCGACTACACGAGCTACGCGGACACAACAAGGATTCCAGGTCACTACGTGATGTACTTGGAGTTGCTAGTCAGGGACGCGGCCAACTCACTGAGTGATGATGTGTTGGACCAATGTTGTCTAGTGATAGAAGAATCGCTCAACTCGGTGTACAGACGATGCCGGGTTGCGGATAAATCTATCGGCCCATTGGAGATCCGAGTCGTCGAAACAGGGACATTCGGGGAACTCATGGACCACTCAATTTCAAGAGGTGCAACCAGTAATCAGTATAAGGTGCCGAGGTGTGTAAGTTTGAAACCCGTGGTGGATCTACTTGACTCGCGAGTTATGTCGAGACATTTTAGTCCATCACTGCCACATTGGACCTCTGAACGTCGTTTCTGAGAAAGTTGTTAGGTTTCAATTACGTCCTGTAACTTATGATCGATTCTAGAAGTTGTTATTTGTCTTTTTAATTGCGCGAATTTGTTTCTTTACCTTTTTTATTACTCGAATTTGGTTGATTTTAAGGTGAAATTTGAATTTCTAGCTATATAATTGTATGTACATATGATCGTGTTAAATTGTGATTTTTCATTTTTCTGGCACTGTAAATAACATGGATATGACATAAACATGTACGAAAATCCCTAGACCGATCATGTATGATGCACATACAATTATCCAGAATTCCAGCTAAAACATGACTAAATTCTACCAATTAAAAAGTAACATAAATACTAATTTTGGAACCACCTTTGAATTACAGGACTGAGTATTGTGGTTTTTCTATTTCAAAAATGATGTTTTTCTATAATTTACAACCCCCCTCTCCCCATTTTTATTACTTGTTAGGCAGCACTACAACAACACTACAATGGTTCAAACCGTTGTCGTAGGGGGTCATCAATTCTCGTCCAAAAAGGTGCTGCCGTAGACCCCTCCTACGACTACGGTTTTAAACTATCGTCTATACTAGCTACACAATGGTGTCTAATCAATATCAGAACTGTTGTGTTTAGTTAAGTTTAACGATCAAGATTAGTTGTAAACTGAGGACTCCAACAATAGCATTTTTGACAGCGGTAGCTGACCCCTTCAGCAACAGGGTTTAATCTACCATACCTCGTGGGTAATACCCGCATACACCATACACTATTGGATTGGTGTGTAGATGTAAATCAAAATAATATTAACCTTTGATTTTATATCTACACACCAATTCAATGGTGTATGATGTATGGTGTATGCGAGTATTATCAACGTGGTAGGATAGAATCAGTTATAATCGTTGCCTAAGTATCTACAACGGGGTTTACCGTTGCTGGAACTGTTGTTTTCACTTAAGGCAACAGTCAGATACCGTTGCGTAAAAGGTGTTCCACGACAACACCTCTATAGACAACTGTAACTGATACCTACGGCAACGGTTTGCAACCGTTGTTTGATACATAATGCCTTGTGTTTACAACACCGTTGTCTTATATGTTACTTCACCACATTTTCTTACCAGCACTTTAGCAAGATTTATGAAATCTTCACCACATGTTCTTACAAATAATTTAATTCAAATCAAATCAATTAGATAACTTCGAGAATGATTTCCTTTGAGTTGGCAGTTTCTGATCTCCATATATTCAATTGGACAAGAACAAAAAAAGAAGATATGTTTAATTGAATATATTAAACCATCTACTCCCTTCTTCCCGACTAACTTTTCCTACTTTTTATTTTGATCCGTCTCACTCAACTTTTCACACCCTTAAAAAACAAATTTCTCCCCAATGTCCACCCTCAAATTTCCACACTCAATCTTTACCTTTAAAAAATTCAAAGAAAAAGCAAAATATATTTTTCCTTAACCTCCGTGCCTAGTCAACTGTGAAAAGTTAGCCAAGATTAGAGGTGGCAATTCGGACGACCCGCTCGATCGGGCCAGGCCCGTCGGGGCAACGCCATATTTCGGGCCGGCCCAAGATTTGGTCGGACCTAAAATTAGTCGGCCCGACCTGAGATATTCCTTATAATATACTTAGATTTTCGGGCTGGCCCGGAGCCCATCGAGCTTTTGGTCCATCAGGCCGGCTTAATCAGGCCAAATAATATTTCGGGCCTATATTTTTATGACCCGACCCATCTAAAATATCGGACCTACTGAGCCGGGCCGATTTTGCCACCTCGGGTCGGGATGGAGGGAGTAATATTCAAACTTCTGTTAGCTGTCAATTAATTTTTTATATCAGACACTTCACATGAATCCTTTCATTTTCTGGCCTAAAATATTGTCAATTACCCTTCCACCAACCATCCATCTCTCTCTTTCTCATGGGTGACGCAAAACCGCTTGAATTTATCGAAGAAATTACAAAAAATGCAGATACAATACAGAAGAATGTATTAACAGAAATCCTCAAACAAAATGCAGACACAGAATATCTCAAGAGTTTCAACCTCAAAGGAGCCACCGATCCGCGGTCGTTTAAGTCGAAGATTCCGATGGTTACGTACGAAGATTTGAAGCCGTTGATCCAGAGAATAGCTAAAGGCGATCGATCTCCCATTTTATGCGCTCAACCAATTTCTGAATTCATCACCAGGTCATTACAAAACATGTTCATTTCCTCTTAAATATTTATGAAGGGATAGTTACAAGCAGTCCAACTATTAGCATTTTTTCACTTCGCAGCATATAAACTATTAACATTGACTAAATCGCCGTCAATCTATTTGAATATTATTACTTGAAAGTTACCGGCCATAATATCGTCCAAATTCTGTCCCAAAATATGGTCTTACAACACGGGGTGTCCAATGGATTTGGGCGGTATTATGACCGATAACTTTCGAGCAGTAATATTCAAATAGATTGACGGCGGTTTAGTCAATGTTAATACTACCTCCGTCCCGGAGCACAGGGGAGGTTGAAATAAATATTAAGAAAAATTATTTTTTAAGTGTTTGTTGACTTTTCAAAGGTAGATTGAGGATGAAAATCGAGAGTGAAGGTTTTGAGGGTGGTGATTATATAATAACTTTCCTTTTTAAAGGGTGTGCAAGATTATTTGGGATGAACAAAAACGAAAAGTTGCAAAATTAGCTGAAACAGACGTAGTAGTATATATGCCGAAATGAAAAAGTGCTAATAGTTAGACGACGATCATAGTGAATATATATTTATGCACCTCCTTGATTATTATTTTTCCTAATTTTTTGAATCAGCTCTGGAACATCAGGTGGTGAACCAAAGCTGATTCCTATTGCGGAAGGAGAATGGGATCATCGTCAGATTGGTTTTAGTCTTACCATGCCTATCATCAACCAGTAAGTATATTCATGTAGCTTCACATACAGTTTGCATTTGCTCGTTTTAAGTAGATTTCTGCTTTTGATGTAAGTTCGAATAAAAATGAGTGTTTGCATACTTCTGTTCTACTGAAATTTAGCACGGTTAAAAGCAGTATAAATGCTGCTTCAAATTACTTCTTCGTAAAAAATATTAAATAAAGTAATTATTTGATAAACACTAGTTTACTACGATTACTTTTTTTTTCAAACATTACCCACTTTAAATTTTAAGTAATTTTATCATCTCTAATTTTAATCACTATATCAACAATAAAAGCAATCACGAACATTCCCTTAATTAATCACGAAGAACTTGTATAGGTGGCAGACCTAGAAAGTTGATCAAAATTATGAGATCAAGGGTTCAAATTAGGCATGTCAACGGGGCGGGGAGTTCTAAATTTTTTGACCCGCCCCGTGGACGGGACGGGGCGTGCCCCGTTCTCCACCGGGGCTGATTTTGCCCCGCCCCAAAGGCCTCGGATCGGGGCGGGGCAGATTGATTTTGACATTCCTAGTTCAAATCAATGTTGTCGAAATCTCGAGTAACTCTTACGGTTTTACGAGTTTACGAGTTATTTTTTCCTAAACAAGTTAACTCGTGATAAAATCGAGATTTGATAAAATCGGAGTAAACTCTCGACCTTGCTCATGCGATTTTACGATTTTATGTCCGAGTTTAACGGTGTTATAAAATACTGATTGTTATTCTATTTTGACAATTAAAACACATACAATATGAATTATAGAATTTATACCAACATAAAATTGGTAATTTAAAAAATTTCTGGAGCAAATTATACACAAAACCAATTTAATTTGCTGGAAATCATTTTGTTCTGACAATCAAGTTATAAATTAAAATCTAAGCTTCATAAAAATATTTTTATACATGGTACTTAATTTCACTAAGGCTATTTTTAAATTTTCTCTTAAAATTAAAGTATTCATAATTATGTATATTATATGTGATGTGCATTTTTTTATATAGGATATCAATTCAGAAATTGTTATATAAATATATAGAATAATTTATATATATATGATTATTTTGTATAAGTTGTAGAATCTTACGATTTTACGGATAATCCACTGATTCTACTTAAAATCGCTAGGTTGACAACCTTGATTCAACATTTGAATAGAATGAAATTAGCCTATATCTTCGCAATTTTTAATAAGTTAGAAGCTCTCTTTAATTAAATTGTAATACGTCAAAGACCAAATTAGATATTTCACTAGGAGGAGTCCACATTGTATAATACTATCCACTATTAATTTGATGTGTGTATGATTGTGTGTAAATTAAAGGTAGATACTACGTACAAATAATGTACTACATCAAATGTAGCATTTAATTGACTTACGAGTCAATCCAACAGGTATGTGAAGGGGCTGGACAAAGGCAAGGCTCTTTACTTCACGTTTACGAAGTCGGGGTCAGTGACCCCGGGCGGGCTGGTCGCACAACCCGCAAGCACAAGCTTTTATAAAAGACTCAGCTTGAAGGTCCAGCCCAACCGGCCCAATGACCCGAACTATCTTTACACGAGTCCATTTGAAGCTGTCCTTTGTGAGGACTATTTCCAAAGCTTGTATGCTCAAATGCTTTGTGGACTTTATGACCGTGAACAAGTACTTCGAGTTGGGGCAGCTTTCGCCTCTAGCCTACTCCGAGCTATCAATTTCCTCCGGCTCACCTACCAAGAATTGGCACATGATATTGGAACCGGGTCACTCAACCCGAAAGTCACTGACACATCACTCCGTGAGTGCCTAACTCGAGTAATATTGCGGCCTGACCCAGACTTGGCGGACTTCATTGGCCGCGAGTGTGCAAAGGATAGTTGGGAGGGAATTATCACCCGGATTTGGCCCAACACTATATATCTTGATGCAATAGTTACTGGCGTCATGGCTCAATATATCTCAACTCTAGATTATTTTAGCGGGGGATTGCCGATAGTGTGCACAAGATTCGCATCTTCGGAGAGCTTTATCGGGATCAATCTTAACCCGATGTGCAAGCCATCGGAAGTTTCCTACACCATCATACCAAACATGGCCTATTTTGAATTCTTGCCTAACTCGCCCGATTCCCCTGAACTCATTGACTTGGTGGACGTCAAAATGGGCGAGGAATATGAATTAGTACTCACCACATACACCGGTTTATACCGTTACAAAATGGGTGACATCTTGCGCGTCACAGGATTCCACAACTCGGCGCCACAATTCCAATTCATAAGGCGAAAAGACACGCTACTGAGTATCGATATGGACAAGACAAATGAAGTTGAGCTACGAATTGCGGTAGAGAATGCTTCTCGAATGCTCCATAAATACAACATTAGTGTGGTCGAGTACACGAGCTATGCTGACACAAGTACAATCCCAGGTCATTACGTCATTTATTGGGAGTTGACCAAGTCGCCTTGTGACGATCAAAAGGCCGTGTTAAACCAATGTTGTCTACTAATGGAGGAGTCGTTCAACCAGGTGTACCGTAGATGTCGAATCAAAGACAAGTCAATCGGACCATTAGAGATTAGGGTTGTGAAAAATGGGACATTTGAAAAGCTAATAGATGATGCAGTGTCAAGGGGTGCTTCTATTGGCCAATATAAGGTCCCTAGGTGTGTTACTTTTAAGCCCATTTTGGATCTTCTTGATTCCAAAGTCATATCCATACATTTCAGTCCCTCCCTGCCCACTCTCGATGTGTAATGATCTTATTTCTAAATCCGAATAAAATTATTAACTTTGTTTTCTGATATTTCGGAGTGTACACGTACTCATAATGGGTAGTAGCGGTATTTCTTAAGATATATTTCCGGCCTAATTCGCCTACTTTGGTCAAACATGGAAGTAATGAGAAAATAGATTTTATGGAATCTTTAACTTTTTTAAAGGTGGAAAATTTGAGAGTGGAGATTGTTGAGAGAAAATTATCATTTAAGAGCATGGCAAATTAGATTGGGACCCAAAAAAAAATGTAGGCAAATTAGAGCGGGACGAAGGTAGTAATTGGTATGAATAAATGGTATAATATATGAACAGAGTCTTGTTTCAAAATGATTCTTATTTCTTATTTTAAAAATCAATGTTATATTTTACTAGTCCAAGTTAAAAAAATAAATTACTCCTCCATTTCATAATAATTGACGCTCTAACTACTTATTATTTTTCTAATTAATTGACGTTTTGGATATTTTTCATAAATTCTACCATTTTTTTCTTTGGGTTCAATCCTAAAGTATCTCTAATTTTTAACCTATCACAAATTTGGCAAAATCTTTATCACTTAAAATAGATATTAGCTGAGGCCCGAGGGTATATTTGTCAAGTTATTTAATTTTTAATTTCTTACCTTTCACCCTAAAACGTCAATTATTATGGAACGAAGGGAGTATTTATTTTGACAAATTATTTAGATATGATTGAATAAGTCAAACAAAAATATAAAATAAGTCATGTAAGTGCATAGTAATAGTTTTTGGAAGAGTGTACCTTCATAAAATGATAAACAATAAGAACTTGTCCATTTTTCTAAACATGACATTTTTTATGGGACGTAGATAGTATAATGTTTATGTATCCATTTTAAGAATGGGAATGGCTTTAGATTTGTGTGAATCTTAGACGGTTGCTTGAGATTTATGTGAGTCTTGGATGGTAAGTCAAATAGAGTTCACTGGATAGAGGTGGCAATTTGAACAATTGCAGAGTCAGATTCGTCGGACCAACATTATATATTAAGTGTTGTATTGTTCTAAAATTTTATCCGATTGAAATTATGAGTAAAGTTCGATCCGTCCTTCTAAAATATACTAATTTTCGAGGTGTCGGACGTTTAACCTATCAAATCCATTTAAAATGTCGGACCGAACATATTTTGTCAGTTCTACTAATATGTACTTATAATCCGTAGATCTATATGAAGGGATAAGTGATAGTCTGATAAAATATATAATAAGCTGGGATCCATCTTTATGAATGATTACTTTTTATTTAATTATATTATCCTTAGGACTCAATGTATCTTTGGATATGATGTTGACCCGACGAATTAGAGTACGACTGATCAAATTGCCACCTCTGTTTGTTTAGTGCGTCCTCTAACATACAAAATATTACTATTTCAATTCTTTTTCAGATATCTTATTTTATTCATTCACACAAACTTAACTTTTTATTAATTAGGATATTAAAACGCATCCCAAAATATCAACCTTTTTAACCACTTCGGATTCATTGATTTTATCAAATTCACAATTTTTTGTTCATTTATTATTATTATTGATGGAAGAAAGATGGTAAAATGACATCAATAATAAAAATAAAACAAATAAAAAAGAACGGTTTTTGGATAAAATGAAACACATAAAAAGAAACGAGGTAGTTTCTGACTTGCATAATTTAAATTTCAGAAATAAAGTACAGATTAGAGGGTACCTATAAAAAATTACTCCCTCCGTTTAGGCCTAATTTGTCTATCTTGATCGGGCATGAAGATTAAAAAAAAGTAAATTTTGTGGAATCTTTAACTTTTTCAAATGTGAAAATTGAATGTGGAGATTTTGAGGGTGATGATTGTGAGAGAAATTTGTCATTTATCTATTGACAAATTAAATTGGGACAAATTGAAAAGGAAAATAGGTAAATTAGAGCGGGACGGAGGGAATATAAATTTTCCACGAAGAATAATCCAGCTTTTATTAGTTGTCAATTTAATTTCTACATTACTCCCATCACATGAATTCTGCCAATTCCAGGCTTAAAAATTATGGGGATGTTTGGTTATGTTTTCAGTTTCAATTTTTAGTTTTTAGGGGATTATTGGACAGGGATGGACACATCCGGATGTGGGATGGTCCATCCGTAAACAATTTCACTTCAGGCGGATGTGGCCCATCCACCCACATCCCCCCCTATAAAGTTATCACATTTCCCAATCAATCAATCATTACCTTCATCACCTATCACAATATTTTAATACTATCAACCACCCTAAAACCTACTGATGTGACATCTACAGTACACATCCTATCCTACACATCCCTTTAAACAAAAATACATTTTCACTATTTAAGTGGATGTACCATCCAGGACGTGCCACAGCCGACGGGGCACATCCCACTACATCCCTGTCCAATAATCCCCTTAGTGTTGTTTATGAGATTATTTGATATGATTTGATAAGTGTGATTGAAATTATTGTTGGAAATTTAAAAAATTCCAATGAATTCATGCTTTGTTGAAATTTTTCCGTTTGAATTTGGCAATTTTCTTATAGTGGTCAGCAATTAATGTCCTCAATAACCGATCGTAAATAATATTATTTGAGACAAAAATAAATATTTGAAATATATTTTGCAAGAAGTCCAAAAAATGACCTAAAATAATTTAAAGAGCATATTGTGATGATAAATCGTCACATAAATTTATTATTAACGGCAATAATTGTCATCTTAAAACATGTGTAAAAAAATATTTTTTTATTGTATAGCCCCAACTTAAAAATTATACTTTATTTATCCATTTTCCCAATGTAGAATTTTGTAAAACTTTTTTATTACAAAGATAACTTTAGTCTTACAACGTGGATTGCATGTTATTGACTAACGTAACATGTCGTTATCAATAATTAATCATTTAGGTTTTATTAAGATTAAAATATTTGGCAAAATCTTTTTCATTGAGATATATTTGCAACAAAATCTCAATAAAAGAAGTAACCAACATTTTTTAAGTTGTCGTTATCCTCGCCCATGAAATTATCTGTTACAATTTGTGTTTCATCACATTCATTAACCGACATTCACTAATCGGTACATTTTGGTCTTGTAATTTAGGGTTGATTCAGTAAAGGTCCAATGTTAGTCTTGTATGTTAGAATCAGGTTCAATTTGAGGACAAATTTTGTTGGAAATTATAAATTCTTCGGAATTTGTCACGTGCACGTGTTCACAAATTTTGAGAATTTCTTATTAATTATCACCCGAGACAACAATATTAACATTTCTGCCCAATATGGCTCGTAATTTGTCGAGAGGTGAGGTGAGGGGTCGGACTTCTGATATGAAGTGAGCGTAGAAGAGTGCGTTGATCTTTTGGGGTGCATTGCGCCTATTGAGTAACATAGTCCAAAATTTGTTTTCAAATTGGACTCGATCTTAATATACAAAAATGAAATTGATAATTCAAAACAAACAAGATTAAAATCGGACTCGATCCTAACATACATGAATAACATTAATAATTCAAAACATACAAAAAAATTATTTTTTACCTCAACACTTAATTATTGCAGCATCAACCTTTGTTTATGATTTTCCTCAATAAATTTAAAGGATAAAAATTTAATAAAGCATTTTGATTAATTTTCTCAGTCAAATTAACTCATGATTCCCGAACCTTCGGCAAACATAATCTAAGTGCATGTTTGGTTGGGGCGGGAGGTAGTTGGGGTACTGTTGGCTGGGATAGTGGGTGGAGTTAGTGACTGAGAGAGTAAAAAATTTGATGTTTGTTCGGGTGATTAAGGTAGTAATTATAGTGTAGGATAAAATTTTCAATTATAAAATATGTCGTGATGTGTATAAAAGTTTATTAATAATAATTAATTTTATAATTAAAGTAATATTTGAATTTGCGGTGATTTATGGTGATGGACCAACTTATAAAAACAACCATAAAAAGGATTGGGTCATGGAGACTGGACCGACCCCGACCGAACATACCCTAATTCTTTAGTATGTGGCCTTTGGAATAATAAAAGGTCGAGCCAAGAAACTTGTGCATTAAATAATTTTTTTATGATACAGCTCAGAAATATTATAGTCAAGCTGATTGATAACTTAATTAATTATTTTCCCAGTCTATTCACACACATCCTGTCGCACCTACCATCTCTGTCACACACGCTACATAATTTTGATCGAATTGGATGCAGTTACTTCACCGAATTTAAATTTATCAAAATAAAATTTGATAAAAATTTATATGTGACGATCACACAGATCTTATTCCACATAATTAATTAAGTTAAGTACAGTAAAAGAGAAATAGGTAAATGAAACTCTACCTTCTTTTCTTTAGTTTTGATAAATAAGGCACCACACGGAATGAAATCCATATGACCATCAAGTCCTTCACGCAAAAAACTCACTCAATATCTCTCCTCTCTTTCACTAGCATGGATGCACACATATTTTCAGTGATGGACCCAACAATTTAGGTGAATGAGACTCATTTATAGATGGATCTAAGAGTTCGTCTGATCCATTTCTTTTACTATGCTTATGTAGCTAATTTTTACCAAATAAGAGGCAAATGCTGAGTAGGCTAAAAATCAAATCCTTTTATATAACATGGCCCTATACTTAAAATTATTGGATAAATTATATTAAAAATAATATCTTAGAAAATTAACGGAGGACTATCGTTGTGCGCCCCCTAAAAATAATCAACTGTATAAATAAAAACTAGAAAAATACTAACAATATAGATATAGATCAATAAACTGATTTATCAAAAAAAGAAAAAAAAAATCAAGATATAATATTTTTATATTCATTATATTTTTTTAACATCTTTTTCTCTATTACTTATACATAACAATAAATGCATCTACTTTAAGTTAAAGAATAGAATTATTTTTTTATTTAATTAAGTTATATTAAAATCGACTCAAATACACATACATAATAACACATTGTGACGGGATAAAGATGAACCTACATATATACTAGCATTATGACTGGGCCGGGGTTCTAGTGCCCCCTTTGCCAGATTCGGATCCTCTCCCGTAGCCAACCTCTTCATTTGGTCAATTTAGGCCACCCATTATGAATTGACAAACGTGGGGCTGCCACCTATTCTTTGTAGTCTTTTTATTTGTCCTTTTAGTAAAAAATAAAATTTAAAATTAATAATAACTATTCTTATGGAATTAATTCAATTGATATGATAATATTCCAACTTATACTAAATTATGTGGACAAAAATACAATTAAAAATTTATAGCGCAAAAAGTACGTGCAAAATTTCGACAAAATATGGTAAATAAATAAGGTCAGTGATTTATTTACTAAACCTATATAGTTTGTAAAATATGATAAAAAAAATTAATAGTTTATTGTAAATATGCTAATAGTACGGTGCAATTATAATTAACACTTAAATATAACAAGCTTCCACTCTTTGTGAACCGTAATATAGTCGGATTGTGTCAATTGAACCGAAGGTAAATAAACTATTAGCATTTTGCCCATAAATTACTAAATTTTGTTTGTATCATATTTACAAACTATATTGGGTAAATACTCCCTCCGTCTCAGTTAACTTTTCTTATTTTCCATTTCGATCCGTCCCACTTAACTTTCACATCCTTAAAAAGGAAAATTCTCTTACAATCTCTACCCTCAAAATCTCTACACTCAATCTCCATCTTTAAAAAAGTAAAAAAAAAAAAAGGTAAATTTTTTTTTTTTTTTGTAACATCCGTACCTAGTCAATTGTGAAAAATTAGCTGGGACGAAGGAAGTAAAAACTGACTTTATTTTTTGGTTTTTTTTACCAAAATTCCGCACGTAATTTGTGCGATAATTTTTTTTGGGATATTTTTGCTCAACACAATTTAGTGTAAGTTTGATTTTATCATCCAATTGAATTACTTCCATAAAAATAATTATTGTTAAATCTAAATTTTATTTTTTACCATATTTATATCATGTAATTTAAAAAAAGAAAAGAAAATACAAAGAACTAAATTAAGTGAGGTGGCAGCCCCACCGTTTGTCCATTCATAATAGGCCTAAATTGACCAAATGGAGAGGTTGGTTACAGGAGAAGATCTGAATCCCCCCTTGTCCCAACGTGAGTCCGTCCCTACATATTTTTCCCCTTATCTCTTTCTCTCTCTCTTTAAGTTTTATTTATAGATAATTCAATTAAGGAAAAATTGCACCAAATACCCTCTAATTTTACCTATTTGTATACAATGTACTCTAACTTTTACACTCGCCTAAAATGTCCTCTAATTTATAAAAAGTTGCCCGCTTTATCCGTCAAGCTGTTATAGCCGGTTACACAACCGGTTAACAGCCTAGGTGGTGTTTTCTTCACATGTGGCAACCTATTTTTTTTAAATGGTTTAATTAATTGGTGCCACGTGACATTTATTGAAAACAACAAAAAAAGGAGGAAAAACAAAAATCTACAGACGTGAAGATAAAACATCCGATTTTTCTCTTGGTCATCGTCAATTCAGGTACTCAGCTGCAACTAATAGCTGCGAGGCGGACGACGATGAGGATGAGGAAGTACAAGTCTATGAAGGATAATTAGACTTACAGACTCTCGCCTTACTTTTCCTCTTGTTTTATTGTTTTTAATAAATGTCGCATGACACAAATTAGTTAAAATATTTAACAAGACAAAAATATGCTGCTACATGTGAAAAAAATGTCATCTAAACTGTTGACCTGTTGCGTTACCGACTATAACTGGTTGAAGGATAATGCTGACAATTTTTTATAAGTTATAGGACATTTTATATAAGTGCAAAACTAAAAGGACATTTTATGCAAATAGAAAAAATTAAAGGATATTTGGTGCAATTTTCCCGTCGATTAATTCGTTTCACAGTACTATATAATATCACATAATGCTGCTTATATTTCCTCTTTCAACTTCCCTCTAACATTCTGATCTTTCTTTCACACATAGCTTTAATATCAGCAACAATGGTGGCAAACTCATCGTCTCCGTTAGACTCTCCGGCGTCCAACGAAGACGCCAAAGCGCTTGCATTTTTCGAAGAAATTACGAAAAATGCAGACGCAGTACAGAACGCTGTATTGACAGAAATCCTCAAACAAAATGCAGAGACTGAATATCTCAAGAGTTTCAACCTCGACGGCGCCACCGATCGCCGGTCGTTTAAGTCGAAGATTCCGATGGCTTCGTATGAAGATTTGAAGCCGTTGATCCAGAGAATAGCTAATGGCGATCGATCTCCCATTTTAACTTGTTAGCTCATTTCTGAATTCTTGATGAGGTCATTTTCAAAACATGTTTGCTTGCTGCTTCCTCTTAAATAATTAATTATTTATCCACCATAACAGTCGCAAGAATCTCATTTTGTATGACAGAGTAAGACAAGTGCGGCCGCCGTCATTGCACATGGGATTCACTCTCCCACTTTTACTCTGCCCTAATTCAAATTCGAGTCAATTATAATTATTTTTTTGCGATTTGTGAATTTAAAGTTTATGATTTAGGTTCAAGATTCATGTTTAATGTTTAGATTTCATGTTTAAGGTCTAGGGTTCGATTTTGTTGGACTAGGGTATATTTTCTATTTTATACTTACGATTCACGATTCACAATTCATGGTTCATGATTATACGGTTTAGCGTTATAATTCAATAGTTTATAGTTTAGGTTCATAATTCAAGTGTTTAGAGTTTGTATAGTTCGATTTTAAAGTGGTACGCGATTGAAATAGAATAAATATAAGAATGAGGATCCGAACTACCATCATTGATCATATGCCTTCTAGGGGAACCAATTTATATGCTTATTAGTTATTTAGTTATTATTTATGTGGAGTGCCACATAAGCAACAGGTCCCATCATCATTTAATTACCCGTGCGCTATAAAGGAAAAAGATAAAAAATTGTATGTGACGATCAAACGAAACTCATTGTGTGACTGGAGGAAATAGGTAAATGCGGCTCAGCCTTCCTCCCTCTTTTATGGTAAATAAAGTCCCACCACCCGAAATGAGATCTATGTATCCGTCATACACATGACTTAAGAGGAAAATAGTGGGCTGTGCTATTTATATAATATATTGCATAAATGATGAACATATAAATTAGTGCCCACCGTATAATTTGAGATCTTTTTTTTAGCTCTGGAACATCAGCGGGTGAACCAAAGCTGATTCCTTTTGTGGAAGGAGAATGGGATCGTCGTTGGATTGGTTTCAGTCTAATCCAGCCTATCATCAACCAGTAAGTATTACTCCCTCCGTTTCGATTATAAATGCTTATATTTTTATTTTTTTATGTTTCAAATATATAGTTCAATTTCTATATATAATAATATTTATTTAACCTCTTCACTAATATACTCCTATTCATTGAGCATTTGAGATAGTATAGTATTCATTAAATATGAGCATCTTAGGAAATTAATTATATATTCGTCTTTTCAAACGACTTTTTTTTAATTGTTGCGTAAAAGGCAACAAACCCTATATAACTGGAAGGGAGAGAATATTATAAATATTTTCGACTAGCTTGGTCTAGCCACTTCTCTTTTCTAAATACGCTTATGTAAGCTCGTCTTTTGTAAGACGTAAGTACTATTCTCATAAAAATAATTATTTTCGACATACAAAAATATTAATTTCATCAAAAAAATTGTTACTTTTTCTTATCGGTTACTTTTTAATTTTCTTTTTATATTTGTTTAATAACTTTCATCGATATCACTAATATATAAGAATTTTCCACTGTAATTATAAAATTTTGTCCAAATATCTTATAATATAATTAAAAAAATTTGCCCTCTTAAAACGATATTCTAGATTTATCCTTAATAATAAAAGTAACTCAAGTTTTACGAAAACAAATCTGTAAGACGGTTTTATTTCAATAAATATTGGCCCCTTTAATTTTTTTTAATCTTTTCCCACAAGTGGTAGTTAAAGAAAAGGGGCATTTTATTTTTTGCCGCTCATGGGTTTCCACCTCCTCCTTTCAGTTCAGATTGGATCCTCTATTTCAAATCGTATACCTTTTAGTATTTTATTATATCTAACACACGTTATGTATTAATTAAGTGATGTCATTATATACACGTGACGTGTAATGATTATTTTGGAATACAAGATGAAATACATAATGAAATAGAGCATCTCATCTGCTTTCCGGCTACACCTTCGTATTTTCCTTTTGATTTTTATTATTTTTTTCCTCTATTCATATTAAATTCCTCCACCCTAAATTGAGTTCTCTCTATTCTTTCATAATATATCGTTATTTTTAAATGAATATTGTTTCATGTAATTCGAGAGACTGCAACTTTTATATTACGACTGAAATAGGTTTTGAATCCTCGAAAATAATTCCTCGTAAATCATTTACACCGTAGTGGGAGAGATTAATAGTCTAACGAGTGATTTGAACAGGTATGTGAAGGGACTGGACAAAGGCAAAGCCCTTTACTTCGAGTTTACAAGGTCCGAGACAAAAACTCCATGTGGGCTCATAGCAAGTCCTGCAAGCACAAGCTTGCACAAAAGTCCGTGCTGGCAGGCTCGAGCTCGTGACCCGAACACTCCTTACACGAGTCCGTGCGAAGCCATCCTCTGTCCGGATCTTTTTCAGAGTATGTACGCTCAAATGTTGTGCGGACTTTATGCCCGCAAAGAAGTACTTCAGGTTGGGGCATTTTATGCCTCGACCCTTGTTTGGGCCATCAGTTTCCTTAAACTCCACTGGAAAACAATTGGCACATGATATTCGAACCGGATCATTCAACCCGGACATCTCTGACACATCAGTTCGTGAATGCATGACTCGGGTTATGCACCCTGACCCGGACTTGGCCGACTTTATTAGCCAAGAGTGTGCAAGTGATAGTTGGGAGGGAATTATTGCACGGGTTTGGCCTAACACGAAATATCTGGATACGATTGTTACTGGTATTATGACTAAATATATCTCGACCCTTGATTATTATACTGGGGGATTACCCATCATAAGCATGGCGTATGCATCTTCGGAGTGCACGGTTGGGATTAATCTCAATCCTATGTGTAATCCAGCCGAAATTTCCTACACCGTCGTGCCAAACATGACCTACTTTGAGTTCTTGCCAGAGGAACCCGACTCATCAGGAATCGGTCAACCGGAACTTATTGATTTGGTGGATGTCGAAATTGGCAAGGAATATGAAATAGTAGTCACCACCAATACCAGTCTATATCGATATCAACTAGGTGACATCTTACGCGTCACCGGTTTTTATAACTCAACTCCTCAATTCCAATACGTTAGGCGAAAAAATGTTCTACTTAGCATCGATGTGGACAAGACAAACGAAGTCGAGTTACAAGTTGCAGTAGAGAAATCTTCCAAATTGCTCGTTGATTTTAACACAAGTGTGTATGAATACACGAGCTACGCGGACACAACAACACTTCCGGGCCATTACGTTATTTATTGGGAGTTACAAACAAATGACTCAACCAATTCAGCTCGGGATAAGGTGTTGGAACAATGTTGTGTTACGATAGAGGAGTTGTTCAATTATGTGTACCGTTATTGTCGGGTGAAGGATAAGTCGGTCGGTCCGTTAGAGATCCGAATTGTGAAAAGCGGGTCATTTGAAAAGTTAAAAGATTATGCAGTCTCAAAGGGTGCTTCAATTGGTCAGTACAAGGTCCCTAGGTGTATTGGTAGTAAACCAATAAAGGATACTCTTGATTCTCAAGTCATATCATCATATTTTAGTCCATTAATCCCACATTGGGCCGTGGATATCTGATTCTAATAGAATTTGTTGGGTTGGGTCGGCCCAATATTCACATTGGGTAGTGGAATTTGTTGGGTCGGGTTTTTGGTGGTCCAATTAAAACCTAACAAGACCTAAAGAACAAGAAAGTGAGAGTTCTTTAGGTATGTTCGGTTTAAGTCTCCCTTTCAATTTGTGTTATACTGTACTTTTATTTGCAAAAGTAGTACTTATGTTACTAATATATATACTTGTTTTGTCAAATATTGATGGTTCATCGCAACCATCCAAGAACACGTGATCATTGAACTTGAATCCTGACTCGTCTTAAAAAATTGATAGTCAATCATAACCATCAAGAATAACCTCCAAAAAAAACTATCACCATTCATCTCGTAAATAATGAGTGGACCATTATAATCACCTTAAATTCTATTTTTTCTTGTAGGAAATTGAAGAGAAAAACTAAAACAAAAAAGACACGTGGAATGGGGTGGTATTAAAAGAAAATGGACCGAGAGAGGGTGGAATGATGTGTTGAAGAAAAAAAAAAAAAAAAACTATATAAATATATAAAAAATTTATTATGTATTCATTTGAATTTATAAACCGTACATCATACGGAAATCCTGCTAGTAAAAATAAAAAAAACGTGGATGATAAATACAGACACCAACCACATCGACAACAATAAAGATGTTCTTTGGCTCTTCTTTTATCTTTTTGACTCAGCACCTAGCATCCACAATGGTAATAAATTGTTGCTGAGTTCTTTTGAGTCGTCTATTTTATTTTGACTTGAAAATGAGTATTCCCGATGAGTTCGCAGTTTTCCACTTGCACACTTTTTATTTCGAAAAAACGGAGTTGGATAGCTTAAGTATCATAGCATTCATTACTTAGCTCGTTCCTAAACCTTAACCATTTGTGCCGCTGTAGCTTAGTCATTTGTCTTCCGTGATCATTTAAACCCTTTGAGTTAGCTTTCGTGTACCTCTGTTTTCACCACGATCTGATAAGTGTAACCCAATATATTATCAAAGTAATATAGGTGTGTTGGGATGGACCCACAAGTGCGCTACTTTTACTTCCTTGGCGATTTATGCACGTTTTTTGTGTGAACTGGGAAATTTTGTCAACAGAAAAGTTGTAGCCCTCTAAGTCAGCTTTCCTATGCCTCTAATGCCACCATGATCTGATATACGTAGGTTGAGATATGATCAAAATACTAGAGAGATGTCAGAGCGGACCCAGAAGTGCATTACGTTCACTTCGTTGGCGACTTGTGTAAATGTTTTGTATGAACTAGGAAATGTTGTCAACAGAAAAGTTGTAGATATCTGTCTTAGCTTTCCAAAGAACCAAAAATCACCTTATTTCAATTTCTACATCACACGTTATGCTCATCCAAACTTGAACATGTATATTTCAATATGTTTGGCTAGTATCCATCGAACATTCGTCAGATGTTCGGCAAGTATCCACCGAACATTCATCAAATGTTCGGTGAGTAGCCACCGAACGTTCTTTTTTTTTTTTTTTTTTTCACTTCACTTATCTCCTCCTTACCCGCAAGTAATTTCATCAAATGGGTTTAAGGCCCAACTTTTATAAAAGATTCAGCTTGAAGGTCGGGCCCAATAACCCGAACAATTTTTACACTAGCCGATTTGAAGCTATCATTTGTTTGGCCCAACCCGATGTGGATAAAATCCCGATGAACAATCAACTAGTCCGAAAATTTTAATATATTTAGGGGATGGTTGAACTCGGACCAATAATATTTGACCCCACGAAATATTAGACCGGCCTTACTTATGTTGGTTCGACGGGCTGCACAAATTGTCACCTATAATGATTATAAGATAACAGAAAAGATGAAATATTGTTAAATAGTGAAAAGGGAGAGATAGCAATTGGAGCGGTTCAGTCCTGCCCTGCTAGACTTAGTTCATTGGAACAGTGCCTATTTTGGACTGAAAATTAGTGAGCCTAATCCAGACATCCTTCTAAAATATATACTAAAATTTTAGGGTCAACATACGGTCCATTGAACCGTTGGTTCATCGGGTTAGACCTGTTGGGTTCGATGGTATTTCGAGTAAGAGTAAGCAATTTATGATAATGAAAGATCTGTTAGAGAGAAAAATAGAATTTAAGATTTTCTAGAGATAATTTTATCCATCTCCTAATTTCTTAATTTTCACTTGAAAGGCTAAAATGATTTTTTTTTTTTTGTGAACGAAAGGAGTGTTACATTATATATGTGTGTTAGTCATAATTGAATGATTGTGAAATGCTTATTTATGATTATTGTGAAATGAAAATTTGGTTAGTGGTATTATTGGAAGAGTGAGTCTTGTATGGCGGTCTCACGTGTGACGGAATACAGATTTTATTCGATTAGAAAATTCGTATAAAATTTTCAAAACAAATACAAATTAGGTCATTAAAAATGAAGCTAAAACCAAACATACATAAAGAGCTCTTTCCCCCTAATTCACTTTCTTAAGTTGGATATTGAGCCGAGAAAGCCCAACCCAACAAATTCTATCAGATCATAAAAATCGCACCCCTTACAATGGGTTTCAAGGTCCGTCCCTACTATTAGGCCGAGGAAACCCAACCCAACAAATTTGATTAGATCATACATCCGCGGCCCAATGTGGAGGTGAGGGACTAAAATGTGACGATATAACTTGTGAATCAAGAAGATCCAATATTGGTTTACTACCAACACATCTAGGGATCTTGTATTGACCAATAGAAGCACCCTTTGAGACTGCATAATCTATTAGCTTTTCAAACGACCCGTTTTTCACAATTTGGATCTCTAACGGTCCGACCGACTTATCTGTCACTCGACACCCGCGATACACCCAATTGAACGAATCCTCCATCGTAACACAACATTGTTTCAATGCCTTATCTCGAACTGAATTGGTTGAGTCATTTGTTTGTAACTCCCAATAAATGACATAATGACCCGGAATTGTTGTTGTGTCAGCGTAGCTCGTGTATTCGCGCACACTTGTGTTGAATTCGACGAGTAATTGGGAAGCTTTCTCTATTGCAACTTGTAGCTCAACTTCGTTTGTCTTGTCCACATCGATACTTAGTAGCACATTCTTTCGTCTAACAAATTGGAATTGAGGTGTTGAGTTATGGAAACCAGTAACGCGTAAGATGTCGCCTAGTTGATATCGATATAGACCAGTATGTGTAGTGACTATTAATTCATATTCCTTGCAAATTTCGACATCCACCAAATCAATGAGGTCCGGTTGACCGAGCCTAGATGAGTTGGGTTCGTTTGGCAAGAACTCAAAGTAGGCCATGTTTGGCATGACGGTGTAGGAAACTTGGGTTGGATTGCACATAGGATTGAGATTCATCCCAACAGCGCACTCCGAGGATATATACACCGTGCATACGATAGGTAATCCTCCGCTATAATAATCAAGAGTCGTGATATATTTAGCCATCACACCAGTAACAATCGTATCAAGAAATTTTGTGTTAGGCCAAATCCGCGTAATAATTCCCTCCAAAGTATCACTTGAAAATACTTCACCAATAAAGTCAGCCAAGCTCGGGTCAGGTCGCATAACCCGAGCCATACTCTCACGGATTGATGGACCGGAGACTTTAGGGTTGAGCGACCCGGTTCGGATATCATGTGCCAATTGTTGCCAGTTGAGCTGGAGGAAACTGATGGCGCGGACAAGGATAAAGGCAAAATAGGCCCCAACTCGAAGTACTTCTTCGCGGGCATAAAGTCCACTTAACATTTGAGCGTACATGCTTTGGAAAATATCTGGACAGAGAATGGCTTCATACGGACTCGTGTAAGGGTTGTTCGGGTCCCGGGTTCGAGCCTTCCAAGGGAGACTTTTGAAGAAGCTTGTACTTGCAGGATGTGCTATGAGCCCACATGGAGTTTGTATCTCAGACCTTATAAACCTAGAGTAAAGGGCTTTCCCTTTGTCCAATCCCTTCACATATCTGCTCAATTTACTCTTTATTAAAAACCAAAGGCGTAAACAGGATTTAAAAATCGGGGGTACGATACATAAAGAATAAAAAAAAATCGGGGATAGAATTAAGATTTGGGAATACATTCTTGTTTTTTTTTTTTTAAATACCTACTAATATTTTTTTTTTTTATTCAAACTTGTACCCCACATTTATATATAGTTCCACCACTGTTAAAAACAATAAATACCCATAATGTATTGAAATAAAGGGAAAAATTACGGAACTCGTCGTGTAACTTATGAGCGATTTCGAATTGTATTTGGTTATCTTTCAGTGGGAAGCCGATATTTTCATGGACTTATTGCACTTCACATGACTGCGTCTAATTGAAAATTTTATTTTTTTATGAATTTGTAGTACCCCTGGTCATTTTTGTATGTTTTTTGTGTCACGTTGATTATTAAGGTGGAAAGTCCACATCATTTGCAACGTCGGAAAAATGAAAAAACCTAATTTGACACAATCATATGCAATGCACATGCAATTATCCGATGAGAATTTCAATTTCCAACTTAAAAAAACAACCAAATATGAGCAATTATTCGTTCATAACTTACATAACGACTTTTGTAATTTGCCCTGAAATGAAAGTGGCATTTTCTGAGTGGAAACTCATGGTCCTCAAGTTGGACCTCCTAGTACAAATAGTATTACATCTCTTACAACTTTTGCACTATTATATTGACACATATAGGTAACGTCGTCAGTCCACATGTTACTTGTATTTGTAAAACTGTAGCAGAATATGTCAGTGACATCATATGTAGCAGATGATCCAATTCGTTTCATCCCCAAAAGAAACCTCTATTCGCAACTCAAATTTAATAGGGGAAATTGCAATGAAATCCTTTATGTTTTAGCTGATTGCATTTTTTGTCCTCTCCAATTAATTTTTTGCAATTTTAGTTCTCTAATGTTTTTTTTCGCGATTAAATGACTTCTTTCGCTGGAAAGTTTTTAACTCGCCCTAATTTTTCACATGGCTCCCACACAAGGTACTAATTTAGACATTAACATTCATTCAAATCACGTGGCGATATCTCATCTGTTCAATTAAAGGAACAATGATGCCCTAATAAATACCTCATGTGAGAGTCACATGACAAATTCTGGCAAGATAAAAAAAAATCGACGAAAAAAGTCCTTAAACAGAAATGGCTAAAATTACAAAAGGGCTAATTGGAGAAAACAAAAAATGCAACTAACCCAAACTTAAGGGACCCACTAAATTATATAATTTTATTTTTATTTCACAGTAGTATCGATACCACAGTGGTACTGTAGAATCACCGATAGATTAAATATACTTACCGGTTCATCATAGCTTTAACAAGACCTCCAGAAATCCGATGACGACGATTCCATTCTTCTTCCACAAAAGGAATGAGCTTTGGTACACCACCTGAAGTTCCAGAGCTGAATAAAAACACCCAAAAAATTAAAAATAAATAATAATTATTATAAAACTCGTCCGATAATTTATGGATGGTTTCATTTTCTCAATTTTCGAGTTTTGGTATATCTTTGGTTGGAAATCGAAATTTTCATTATAGAATTGCATGTGTATCACACATGACCGCGTTAAATTGAAGATTTTCATTTATATAATGAATTTGTGGTCACATGATCAATTTTGGTATGTTTTAGTGTGATGGTGGCAAGTCCATGCCATTTGCAATGCTGGAAAAAATAGAAAACCCTAATTAAACGCAGTAATATGCGATGCGCGTCAAGTTATCTGGCGAGAATTTAAATTCGATTAAAAAAACAACCAAATTTGAGCCATTACAAGGTATATGACCATATTCCAGAATTTAAAAAGATAAATGACTGATTTTGGAATAGCCAAAAAGCTACTAAGATGATATAAATAATACTACCTCCATTTTTCAGATTTTTTTTAGGTTTTTTATTTGTTTATAAATAGATGTCTTTTTAATTTTTTTCCACATTTTATTCCAATATTACCTATGTAGTTATCTCTAAAAAATCTCTAATTATTTAATCTACCCTATCTAATTTATTTGATTTGAGGGGAGACGCTATAACAAAAGAGATTTTTTATATAACATTATTTGCGACCACATTTGTGGTGCTAATAATAAAGTTATTTGTGGCCTGTAGTTGTGATAAATTTCTTTGCAAATTATTTAAGATTATTTTTAGAAACAACTAGCTAGTTGTTACAAAAAAATATTTAAGAAGTATTTAAGATCACTTTTGTCGTCACAAATATATTATTTGCTTCTGAGTTATTGAGACAATAATAAATTTGTGACAAATACTCATTATTTGAGAGTCGTTTCGTTGTCTAAAAAACCATTTTTCTATAGTGAGAGACGGGAACTTATTTGTCCTGTTAAGATGAAGCAAGTAGCCTGTTTTGAGAATGACCTGATAAGGAATTCAGAGATGGGTTGAGCACATAAAATGGGAGATTGATCGCCATTAGCTATTCTCTGGATCAACGGCTGAATATCTTCATACGTAACCATCGGAATCTTCGACTTAAACGACCGGCGATCGGTGGCGCCGCCAAGGTTGAAACTCTTGAGATACTCAGTCTCTGCATTTTGTTTGAGGATTTCTGTCAATACATCTCTCTGTATTGCGTCTGCATTTTTGTAATTTCTTCAATGAACTCAAGCGCCGTTGCGTCTTTATCGCAAGGCGAAGAGTTCGTTGAAGATGGCGGCGAAGTCGAGTTTCCCGCCATTGTTGCAGATATAAAAGCTCTGTGTTTTAGAAAGAGAGAGAGAGATTGTGTTTTGGAGGAATGGGAGTGACAATGTTAGACCATCTCCAAATTTATAGGGTATTTGTAAACACATATATCTGGGTTGAAATCATTTTTGGTCCCGTAATTTTTTAATAGTATATTTTTTGTTTGAAAGAAGGTAAAAGTTCAATTTAGTGTCGCAACTTTGAAATTGGTTCAGATGTAGTCTTGTTTTGCTGTCAGTGACCATTTTAGTTGGAAAATTGCATGTGTCGATCACGTGACTTATTTTTCTAGTCAATTTTAAATTCCTGGTGGGTAATGTCGAAGTATAAAAAATTAAAAACTTAAAAATAAATATAGTTTCTTAAAAAAAATTAATTCCTCGTCACTCGTCGATGTCATGTATTTAAAAATCGATCGAAGAAATGAGTCACGTGATTGACACATGTGATTTCCGGCTAGAATGGTCACCGACGGTGAAAAAAAGGAATAAATCCGAACCAATTTACAAAATTACGGGACTGAATTAAATTTTTAATTTTTCTTGGAATTAAAATTGTACGAGTGAAAAGTTACGAGCCCTAAAATTATTTTAGCCCCAACTACGTTGGTTTAAAATCAGATCAGGTGTCTTATATACCAGTTGCACGAATCTTAAATCGATACAATTTGAGTGATGGGCAATTTTTTATAAAAAATTATTAGTATTTATGTTCAATATATTATTCGAATCGAGTATCAAGTAACTTGATTTGATCTCCCGTCTTAGCAGTTGGCGACAATTACTTTACGAAATTATCTATTATTCAATACAAGAAAATCTAATCAAGATTTCTTGGAATGTGTTTATTTTATTGACATGCTTATTTTTCATTTGACAAAATATTAAAAGTAGATTGTGTACAATTTTTTTTAATAACTTTTTTCACGTGGAAATAGATTATTAATGAGAAAAACCCTCACTTTACATGCATCACTCATTTTCTGGCTTAAAAAATAAAAAAATAATTGTGAAACTATCCACGAGGTTTATTATTTTTTAATTTTATCCATGAGGTTAAGTTTAATTGCAAAAGAACTCATTATAGTTTGAAAACTTGCAAATAACCCCTCTAACTTTTTTATTTAGAGTTTCCGTTAGTTTTTCTGTTTACCAAACTTTAACTAAGAAGATTACCGTGTTTGGAGATCGAATTCTTTGACTCGGGAGTCATCGGTTCGAATATCATGTGTCAATTGTTGCCAGGGTCGGTCTTGACAATCTAAGGGTCCTTGGGCAATAACGAAAAGTGGACTCTTGAACAATGATGAAAAATGAGCCCCTAAATAAAAAAAACAATGTGTACAAATAATATAAGCATACATTATCATTTATATTTACATAGCATTACAACAATAAAATATGTATGGGAGAATGATACAAATATTCATTTCTCATTCTTTATAAGGGTATTATGGTTAATACGAAATATGTACAAGTTATCGGGTTAACTTGATTCTTACTTGAAAATATTGTCAAGTTGTTTCATGTTCCGACCACATGTACAATATTGAAAACGTGCAACACATGTATTTGCTTAAAGCTGGGAAGCGCTGAGCCAAACTTGGCTGAGGGAGTTAATAAGTATTTTTTATTGGGATTCGGTCCTCTAAATCTACTGAGGTCAGCCTAAAACAAACACACCCACAAAAAATAAGGAATATATATAGCATAACCAAAAAATGTGGTCTCATACGTACAATGTTGGAAACATCTTGTAAAATACATTATGGTTTCTAACTTAAGTTCTCACCTTGCTGACCTATTTGTACTATACTAGTATTTAATATATATTATGATATTTGTAAGATTGTTAATTCTTGGATATAAGGATTTGGAAACTAATCATTATCTTGATATCATTTTATTAACTAACAAACTTCCTCTGGAAGATTTTCGATTGGTTTTGTTTTCTCTTTCTTTTAGGAAACCGTCATCAAAAGGTATAAAAGGAGAGACAAGTCATTCTAATGTGGTACGAAAAATAGAGTGAAGAAAGGTTGTCGGAAAGTTGGATCATCCACAAAGTTGAAAGGTTGTTCTCACATAGACTCACTTAACGTTGTGAGAGTTGTAGATATTTATCTCAAAAGACATTCTCTTGTGCATGTTAGATTAGTTGAGAGTAAAGATTTTGATCGATTATCTTGTTTGATCAATATCTTAATTTTGAGTGCTATGTATAAAACTCTGTATTTCGTTGTGATCAAGAAGTTTATTATGCCCAGACTTTTGAATGTCTGAGTTTTAGTTATCTTCTCTCTGATTTATCATTTATAGTTTTGTACACTTCTATTTCAACTTTAATTGGTTTATCTTAGTATTGCAATACTTTGTGCAACACTTATCGAAATAGGGACATAAATTCTTTCACTTGGGATTTTCATTCTCCAATGAAGAAAGGAAAAGTGGAGTGATGCAAGAGATACACAATCTCTGTAACTTTGACAAGATCAAACACTCTGATGTATATCATAATTGAAATAGAAACCTTAAACCCTAACCTGAAACGAAACTAAACTAAACTGAAAAAGAGAAACTTAAACCAAAAATACAAATCAAACATACACAAAGAACTCTCCTTTTTTTCACAAACACACAATCATCCTAGTTAATTAAGTTGAATATTGGGCCATGGAGGAAAGCGAGCACAACCCAACCCAACCCAACCCGACACAACACATCACATATCGCGGTCGGCCCAATGTGAAGATATGAGTTGGGAATTGAGAAAGATCTAATATTGGTTTAGTGGCAACACATATAGGGACCTTGTATTGACTAATAGAAGCACCCTTTGAGACTGCATACTCTATCAACCTTTCAAATGTCCCCATTTTCACAACTCGGATCTCTAACGGCCCAACCGTCTTATGTTTCACACGACACTGCCGGTACATCCAATTGAATGACTTCTCCATCGTAACACAACATTGTTCCAATACCTTATCCCAAGCTGAATTGGTTGAGTCCTTTGTTTGTAACTCCCAGTAAATGACATAATGACCCGGAACTATTGTTGTGTCTGCGTAGCTCGTGTATTCGCGCACACTTGTATTGAACTCGATGAGTAATTGGGAAGCATTCTCTATTGCAACTTGTAGCTCCACTTCATTTGTCGTCTCTATATCGATGCTTAGTAGCACATTCTTTCGCCTAACAAATTGGAATTGAGGCGTTGAGTTATGAAAACCGGTGACGCTTAATATGTCGCCTAGTTGATACCGATATAAACCGCTTTTTGTGGTGACTATTATTTCGTATTCCTTGCCAATCTCCACATCCACCAGATCAATGAGTTCTCGGGATGAGTTTGGCTCGTTTGGCAAGAACTCAAAGTAGGCCATGTTTGGCAGGACGGTGTAGGAAACTTGGGTTGGATTGCACATAGGATTAAGATTGATCCCAATAGTGCACTCCGAGGATATATACCTCGTGCATACGATTGGTAATCCCCCGCTATAGTAATCAAGCGTCGATATATACTGAGCCATACTGCCAGTAACAATCGTATCAAGATATTTTATGTTGGCCCAAATCCGTCTAAAAATTCCCTCCCAATTATCGCTACAACATACTTGGCTAATAAACTCCGCCAAGTCCGGGTCAGGGTGCATAACCCGAGCCATGCACTCACGAATTGATGGGTCAGAGACTTCCGATTTGAGTGATCTGGTTCGGATATCTTGTGCCAGTTGTTGCCAGTTGAGTTGGAGGAATCTAACAGCCCGTACGAGAGGAGGGGGAAGAAATGCCCCAACTCTGATAAAGCGCAATCCGTTCTATCACCGAAGTATTTACGAAAGGTATTAAACAGGAAAATAAATAAGCAATGAGACACAAGGTTTACGTGGTTCGATCCGGAGATCTACGTCCACGGGAAGATAATGTCCCAACCGGGCTCCTTTCTCTTTCTCTATTGGTGTTTACAAGTATGCTTTTCTCTTTCAAAAGTTCCAACCCCTATTCTATTCCTCATTCTACTATTTATATTATACAAATTACAGCCCTCAATAAATTCCTACAATCAAGGCCATGAAGCTCGCTTTCGTGATTTAGAGGAAATCGTGGGTCAGATCTTTTCCTTCTCTTGTGCTGCCGTTACAATCCAATTATCATACTTGGGCCAATTCTTGGGCTTCCAACTATAAACAATTTGGGCCGGCTTGTAACTTTAGGTAACTTGGGCCTTACTTACCAGAAATTGTTTATAGTTGGAAGCCCAAGAATTGGCCCAAGTATGATAATTGGATTGTAACGGCAGCACAAGAGAAGGAAAAGATCTGACCCACGATTTCCTCCAAATCACGAAAGCGAGCTTCATGGCCTTGATTGTAGGAATTTATTGAGGGCTGTAATTTGTATAATATAAATAGTAGAATGAGGAATAGAATAGGGGTTGGAACTTTTGAAAGAGAAAAGCATACTTGTAAACACCAATAGAGAAAGAGAAAGGAGCCCGGTTGGGACATTATCTTCCCGTGGACGTAGATCTCCGGATCGAACCACGTAAACCTTGTGTCTCATTGCTTATTTATTTTCCTGTTTAATACCTTTCGTAAATACTTCGGTGATAGAACGGATTGCGCTTTATCAATTGGCGCCGTCTGTGGGAACGTAGAAGCGATTGGATTTTTAGTATTGATATTGCACTTGAAACCATGGTAACTACTCGATTGAATCACTCTCGTCAAGGTGATCAAGTCAATCAAGATCCACCCGTGGATCAAACCTTACCGACAAGGCAATCGATAATACGGGACGCCTCCCACCACCAGGGCCACCGAGATCCGGTTGCAAATCCAGGTGACAGATTTTTACCCCTACCCCCTCAAGATGTACAAAACCCTGGTCCTGCAACTACACAACCACAAGTTAATATCCAGATGACTCCGGAACTACTTCAGGCCTTCTTACAGGAACATGCTCATGTTCTTCAAGATTGGGCTGTCAACCGGTTAAACCATGATGGCCATGTTGGGCATAACATTAACCCCGTAGTGCGACCACCTCGTCAGAATCTGTCCAACCAACAAAATCCCGCACACCACGAGAGACAAGATCGCCGACGAGAACGACCTGGTTCTCCCGAGGACCATGGGAGTTCTAACGGATCGAGACAGCGCAATGACGAACTTGTTGATGTTGATCGTCGCCGCCCGCTTAACGCAACCAAGAAAGCTCGTCATACTGATCCCTATACTCCAGATCTTCATGAGTATGAGAGGGTACAGCGGAATGCTGAATTGGACAGAATCTTAGGCCTTGATGCCAATGGAGATATTATCACTCCATTTTCCCAAGAAATTCTAGCTACGCCTCTTCCTGAAGGGTTTAAAAGGCCCGCCATACCACCTTATGATGGCACCGGAGACCCGGCCAATTTTCTGGGGGCTTTCAGGCATAACATGCTCAGTAGAGATCACACTGCATCTCTTCACTATTGCAAGATCTTCCCTGAATACCTCCAGGATGAAGCACGAGTTTGGTTTGACTCTCTTCCTCGCAACAGCATATCCTCTTTCCGGGAACTTGCTGAACACTTCTGGGCACGTTTTGAAGCACGTGCAAAGCCTATGTCCACTTTAGCCGACCTGATGAATGTCGAACAAAAAGAAGGAGAAACCATCTCTCAATTCTTAGAACGTTTCACAACTGAAAGTTTGAAGGTAGGAAATCAGCCAGATGATATCATTGTCACAGCTTTCATGAACGGATTACGGGCTGGACCGCTATACACCGAGCTAGTCCGTAATACCCCTGTCACCACCCGAGCTCTTTATCATGTGGTTGGACGGTTCGCTAAGGCAGACGAGCAGACCCGACGTAAGAGGGAAAAATATGTTGCCAAGAAACAATTAGATAAAGGACCATCTGGGTCTAACACCCGTACCAGTGCTTTTAACCGACTGGGCGGAGGTCGATCCAATACTCACCACGATCTACCCCAACTAACACCCTTAAATCGGTCCCGAACCGAAATACACGCCATTCACAAGGCTGATCTAAAGCCTTGTCCTCGTATGACAGCCCCGGCTGATAAGCGGAACCGTGCCAAGTGGTGTGAATACCATTATGACCATGGGCATGATACTGAAGAATGCCGAGAACTCAGCAAAGAGATCGAAGAGTGTATAAAGCAGGGGTATTTCCGTCAGTATGTGACTCAGTCAGACAATAGAATACAACACCGAGGTGGAAACCAACATCAGAACCGAGCTGGCAATAATAATCGTGGTTTCCAACAAGGCCGGTCACCATGGCCAAACAACCGCTCCGGGAACAACCATTACCCGAGACAAGATCAGGGAAGCAGACGCAATGTTCAACAGTAACAACCTCGCTGTTGCCTGCTCCTCCTCCCCAAGAAGAAGGGACTAATCCCCCAGCTCGCGTTGTTAATAGCGTTATTCATATGATCTATGGTACACAGCCAGCAGGGGTATCCCGCAAAGCTCTTATTGCAGAAGCTCGCCGATCTCCTCCCGAGGAACCCCGTCACAAACGTTTCCACAATAATGAAACAGTAAGTTTTACTGAAGACGACCCTATTCCTGAACGCACACCTCACACTGATGCTATAATCATTGATATGACTGTGGCGAATATTATCATCAAACGGGTGTACGTTGATAATGGTGCAGCTGTAAGTGTTATTTTCTCAGATTGTTTCCAAAAAATGGGTATATCTCGAGATTTGCTTCGGCCTGCTCCGGGACCTTTGCAGACATTCACACAAGGGGAAGTTCGCGCAGAGGGGATTATTAATCTACCAGCTTCGGTAGGTACCCATCCCGCAATCAAAACAGTTTTTGTTGACTTTTATGTGGTGTCATCTCCGTCTTCTTATAATATGATTCTTGGACGGGATTGGCTTACCCCTGCCCAGGCCATATGTTCCACATTTCATTTAACGATGAAATGTCCTTCACCCTACGGAACCATAGCCATCCGTGGCGATCAGAAGATGGCTAAGCAATGTATGCTTGTTGCCCTCAAACCACGAACTGCACAGACGGTTCAGCCACAGTTTCAAATAGATACCCCCGAGCTTGAATCAATACCAATTCAACCTCTTGGTGAAGAGGTAGTAGAAGTCCCTCTGGATCCGAATGTACCCGAGCGAACTGTCAAAGTCGGTGCTATACATCTACCCCTACTTCACAGTGCCATCGTTCAAGTATTGCGAGAATATTCCGAAGTCTTTGCCTGGTCACCTTTAGACATGCCTGGTGTCTCACCAGATCTTATTACTCATAGATTGAACATTGACCTCCGGGTATTTATCATGTACGGCTTCCAATAGCTCGCTTTTGGTGGCCGTATCACCTGCAGCCACGAACGTGCTCAGAAACTTCAGGAACGTCTCTGTTTGCATCAGTTTCTCGGCGAACATTTCTAGTACAGCTCCCTGGCCCACGATCGCCTTGTTCAGCTCCTCCCGCGTTGCAAATAGGTCGCCTCTCATAACGGCAACCTCGACGGCCTGTTCGCGTAATCTAGCCGCTTCTCTCTCGGCAAGTACTGCCCTGTCTCGAGCCGCTCTGGCACTTTTTTGAGCCTCCACAAAGCCAGCTCTTAATTTGGCAACCTCGGCCTCTAGCTCAGAGACTCTACCTTGGGTGGATTCTTTCTCTAGTCTACCCACTAGCCCGCGGATAGGCTCCAATAGTCTCTCAAGTTCGGCTCCGGCAGCCGATATCTCTACTCCTTGCCCCTGCATTGCCTTACTATTATGATGGGTATGTGCAAAGAATAACAACATTATTTACGATGATACCTCGTGAGCCGGGGTCATGTGCGCCTTTTTGGCAAGCGGTGGTGTTGTCGGAGAGGTGACCCTTCTCTTGGTACTTGGTGTCAACCCAGAAAGGGGAATGTTGTCTTCGGGGTCAGCTCCGTGGCTACCTTCAGGTGTTGTTCTTTGTAGCTCCGGGGTTTTCGAACTATCACCTCGTCCCCCTGAGCCGGCTTCTGTACTCTTCTTGGCGGCACTCTTGAACTTACCCACTGCACATGACAAACAAACATTCAGGGAATTGACAAGATTATCTTATACAACTTGTACAGGAATAAAAGCCTTACCCTCTACTTCTGCCCCGGTTTTTGTTCTCTCCCCCTCAGATATGCTCGGTGTCCTGTCAGAATCAGACTCGGTGGGGGTATTGCTCTCTTGGGAATCCGAAGTCCCACCAGCCCATCTGGAATAATATGGACTCAACCCAGCTTCGTCTAGGACTTCTTCCGGGAATCTGGACTCCAATACACCGACCTTCTTCAGAACATTCACACCCTTGGGTTCCCCTGCCGGGGCACTATCTACCACCTCTAACGTTTGCCATTTGGGCAATGTGGTTTTTTGCCTAACATATATGAATTTCCTTCTCCATCCTTCAATTTTACTCGGATTTTTAACCTTAAACCTTTTACCTGGCCTGGGGTTAAGGTAATACCAACCTTTATTTTTCCCCATCGTTTTCAGTTGGAAGAAATGCCTAAATAAACTAATACTAGGCACTAATCCTCCCTTACTACACTCCACTAAAAAACCTACCACCTGCCTTACAGCATTAGGTCCTAATTGTCCTAACGCTATTCCATAATAATCCAATAATTTTATTAAAAACTCCCATAGGGGAAACCTCAATCCTACGGCCAGTTGATCTATATACACGGATATGAATCCTTGGGGAGGACAACAGGCTTTGTCATTACCTTCGGGAATAATGAACTCCAAGTCAAAGGGTAAGAAGAAATTCGGCACCCATCGCCTAATCTGAGTCTCAGTTACCGTGGGTCTTACCCCTGCTACCTCGAATCCCTCTATTTCCTCTTCACACCGGGGAAAACTCACTGCTTCTACTCTTATTTCACTAAGGTCACCGCGATGGATTTGTCTGCTCTCACTGTTCACGGGATATATCACTCGTATAGGAGGTGCTCTGCAAGGCACCCCTTTTGTGCCTACTTCTTCTACCTTAGATGAAGACGAAGATGAGATAGACATACTTACTTGTTTTCTTTGGTTGATTGTTGGGAGATGTTCTATCGTCACAAGGTGGCTCAATAGCGGATTTCTCTAACACACGATTCAGATAACTGTAAAAGAAGAAGGTGAAGGGTTTTTGATTTCCCTCCTTTTCTTATACACTCAGCAACGGTGATGATTTGATGGTTTAAAATCAATGATCCTGATCTTCACGTGCTGCACACGCGCCTCGAAATAAGCAATATACGCCGCTTCACACGCGCTTACTCGAATACCGTGTACAGCTGTTTGCCACGCTCCCCATTAATACTCATCACTCGTGTTGAGGAAGTTTTTCAACCCCGGATGAAGGACTTCGGCGTTTTTACTTCTCCTCAATCCCGGTTGAAGGACTTCGGCGTTTTTACTTCTCCTCAACCCCGGTTGAAGGACTTCGGCGTTTTTACTTCTCCTCAACCCCGATCTAAGGACTTCGGCGTTTTTACTTCTCCTCAACCCCGGTTGAAGGACTTCGGCGTTTTTACTTCTCCTCAACCCCGATTGAAGGACTTCGGCGTTTTGGAAAAGATCCGAACAGAGTATGGCTTTGCACGGGCTCGTGTACGGAATGTTCGGGTCACGGGCCCAGGCATTCCAGAGGGGAGTTTTGTATAAGCTTGTGCTCGCAGGATGTGCTATGAGCCCGCATGGAGTCTTTGTTTCGAGCTTTATAAACTTGAAGTAAAGAGCTTTGCCTTTGTCCAGTCCTTTTACATATCTGTTCAACACATACAGATGTATAAATACTACTCTCTTCGTTCGTCGGGCACGGAGGTTAAGAAAAAACAGATTTTGTTGAATCTTTGACTATTTGAAAGGTGGAGATTGGACGTGAAGATTTTGAGGATGGAGATTGTGAGAGAAAATTTTCATTTATGGACTGTCAAATTAGATTGAGACAACCGAAAAGGAAAAAATGCAAATTAGAGCAGCACGGAGGGAGTACTTCATCCGTTCACGAATAAGTGTCATTTTATAAAAAGTCATTTTTTCATAAAAGAGTGTCATTATAGCAATTTTTATCTATTTCTTCCAACATTGCCCTTAGCTCATTCAAAAGAAATTTCCATACAAATTATATAATATTATATAAATAAAGTATGTAGAAAAAAATGGAGGAATTTAAGGTAATAAAATGGGTAAAGAGAAAAATGCAGGGGTGGTGTTGTTCATTCCATAATCTCTTAATTTCACCTGAAAATCTAAAAAGACACTTATTTGCGACCGAATAGAGCATTTTTAATGTAAAAATTATAATTACTTGGTAGCGTCGTTTCCGACTACCAAATTAAATCGTGTATGAAGATACACTTAAACCTTACCGACTACTCTAACTAGTAGAGTGGCAAGCAAGGGTCGATCCCACGAGGAACGGTCGAACAAATTTTGCTTCATTGTGTTAAGCTATTATTATGAAGAAACATAAAGTAAATAAGCTAGAAAACAATAAAGAAGTGGGGGGAATTTAATGAAATAACAACTAACACCTAAATAAACAAAGACAAATAAAGAGATTTGTTTTGGTTTTTTGGTTTTTAAATAACAAAATGATTCACCCTTGATCATGTTTCACCGGGGTCTTGGACGATTTATGCAACTATTGTTAATGCCCTATTCAATTGTGATTCTAGCCCTTATCTCAAGGCTATTAACAAGCTCTAATAGCCTTGTTGTCCCTTAATCTTAGTTAATCAAAACAAGCTCTTCGACTAACCCTATTCAGTTTAACCGAATCCTCGAACAAGCTCTCTTAGATTCAATCACCAAATGCATTAAACACTAGGACAACGAGATAAATTCAACATAAAACTCGCAAGCTCGGTTTTAGAGGTTGAACTTTGTGTTATCACCAATAAATAATTATTGTTTGCTACTCGGGAATCGGAAATCCTACAATTACGGATAGTAATCTCCTATTCTAGCAACACATTCACAAATCCCTTAAAGGGTGATCAATCCAATAATAAATTCATAAATGTGAGTCAATAACAGCAAATAACACAAAACACTTGAATACACAATATTTTCGGTAACATTAACCGTAATAATCACATAAATGTCTTGGACTCAAGGTTCCACAATAATCAAGAGTGAACAAAAGGGTGCTAGCCACCCATTTTACCTAATACAAAGATAAACTAACAGAAAATTAAAGAACACATGAAAATAGGATAGAAAGAACCAAAGGTTAGGGGTTGAAGATCAAGATCTTCAACCCCCTTCCATTTCCTTGCTTCCAATGGAGAAAAGTGGCTGATTATGTGTGGGGAATGGGTTCTAGGTTGTTCTAAGTTAGGTTAAATTCGAATGGGATGATATATATATAAGGAGAGAAAGTGCTAGTCAAAAATAGGCAAAATCGCATTCAGGATTTTAAAACAGGGTAAGGAATCTCGGCCGAGATGCAAGTGTGTCTCGGCCGAGACGTGAAAAAGAGAAAATTTGGAATTTTTAGGATTTGACTCATCTCGGCCGAGATTGGATTGCATCTCGGCCGAGATCTCCATTTCTGGAATTTCTGAAATCCCCTGCAGACTCATCTAGGCCTAGACGCATTATCTGTCTCGGCCTAGATTTCCATCTCGGCCTAGATGCAAAGTTGTCTCGGCCTAGATTTCCATCTCGGCCTAGATGCAAAGTCTGTCTCGGCCTAGATTTGTAATTTTGCAATTCTTCATGAAATCCCCTGGAGACTCATCTCGGCCGAGATTTGCATCCTGTCTCGGCCGAGATCTTCAGGTAGCCCTTCCTTTTGTTGCCTCGATCGATCCCTCGACTCCGCGGTCGTTTGATGTTCTTTTTCGACCCTTTTTCACCTGTCTTAACACAAAAATAGCACAAACGCATTATTTTGCCCATGAGAGTATAAAAGCACTAAATACACGTGATTATGCACATTATTGACACTAAAATGACACTAAAAGTGCCCTAAAGTGCGTGCACGAAACACGTGTACCATTACTCTAGGAAAAAATTAAATTTACTTCTGTAAATTAAGGTGTGTACAAAATTGGTCATGTATATTTCATAGTTTCAATTTTAGTCTTTTTATGTATTGGTTTTGTTTAATTTGAACAAAACATATCACCTAGTAGCCGAAAATTATCATGTGAGCCATATATGACAAGCTAAATTATATTATGTATATTCCATTAGTACAATTTTAGTCATGTACGTATTGGGTTATGTCTAACTTGAGAACAAGTAGCTCGTCACGTACAACTCACATGATAATTTTCGACTACTAAAATGACTGCCGACTAGTTTGTCCTCAATTAGACAGGACTCAATACATAAAGGACTAAAATTAAAATTATAAAATATACAGGGCTAGTTTTGTACAAATCTTAACACGTCGGACTAGTTTTAGTTTTTCCTCAATTACTAGTGTTAATACAAAAGGCAACAGTATTTTTTTTTATGAAATTGAACACTTTTCACGATAAAAATAACTTTCGTCTTACTGTTAAATGACGGGCATGGTAAGATCAAGACCAATCTGACGACGACCCCATTCTCCTTGGACAACAGGAATGAGCTTTGGCACACCAGCTGAAGTTCCATAGCTGATTAAGAAAACATGCAGAAATGATTATTTTTTTTAGTACAAATCGTGGTTGAGATGGGATCGGTCGGAATAGATTCTAAATCTATTATCTAATTACAAAATGCTCTACCAACGAATCATATTAATAAATTAGTATTTCCTCCGGTCTCATATTAATTGTAACGTTTTAAATATTTTTCACCAATTCTACCAACTTTCTCTCTGGCTCAATGCTAGAATATCTCTACTTTTCAAACATATCATAGATATTTTATTTGGTCAAATCTTTATGCTATAATACTAGTTGAGGTTATATCTGACAAAATATTTCATCCTTAAGATATACTTCCTCGGTCTCGAATGAACTTGCATATTTTTTTAATCGGGGTGTTCCACCCCTTTTGCACACTTTCTATTTCAGCAAATAAAACTTTACATCTCTATCCCACATTAATCACATAATTACAAATCTGTCATCACATAAAGGTAAAATAAAACAGATTTGACTAAATCAATATTTTTCAGAAATCAACTTTTCTTAATATGTGTGCCGGGGGCCAGTGCAAGTTCATTCGGAACGGGAGTATCTGTCAGAATATTACATTCTTAGTTCTTTTATTCTTTTCTAAAACGACAATTAATATGAAACGGGGAGTATTTAGTTACTTAAAAAAGCAGGTAGCTAGCATGCTTGGAGTTGAGAATAACCTCATAAAGAATTCAGAAATTGGTTGAGAAGATAAAATGGGAGATTGATCGCCATTAGCTATTCTCTGAATCAACGGCTGAATATCTTCGTACGTAACCATCGGAATCTTCGATTTAAACGACCGGCGATCGGTGGCGCCGTCGAGGTTGAAACTCTTGAGATATTCAGTCTCTGCATTTTGTTTGAGGATTTCTGTTAATAAATCTCTCTGTATTGCGTCTGCGTTTTTCGTAATTTCTTCTATGAACTCAAGCGCCTTTGCGTCGTGATCGCACGACGCAGAGTTCGTTGAAGATGACGACTGAGTCGTGGTTTCCGCCATTGTTGCAGATATTAAAGCTCTGTGTTTTAGAGAGAGAGTGTGGTTTGGAGGAACGGGAGTGACGATGTTAGGCCATCTCCAAATTTATAGTTTGAGGGTCTTGTAAACAAGTACTCCCTCCCGTCCCAGCTTGATTTGCATATTTTGATCGCACACACGGATGTTAAGAAAAAATAAATTTTGTGAAATTTTTAACTTTTTTAAACGTGAAGATTGAGGTGGAAATTTTGGAAAAAGGACAGAAATCAAAATTCCAGCCCTAAATTCAGTCGGCGCATGTGCTAAGTTCTTTGTAGGGTCCGCCCGCGTGGATCAAATATTTGAAAATATTTGGATTCATAATAAACTTTGATTATTTAAAAAATGCGTCCACCACTAATGGAGACGGTACAGTGAATTTTCTGTTTCAGTACAGTTCGTTTAGAATTTCGGATATAACGGAGCGGTTCAATTCAATTCACTTCGATAACTGAAGATTTTTTATCTTTAGAATAACAAATTTAATTTGAACAAAATATATTAACATCTAACTAATATAAATAATTTTATTACATCAAATGATCAACGTATTTTTTCGATTCGAAACTAATTCGATCCGATTTTAATAATCTTCAAACTCCGTGCACAACCCTACTTCTTTGACCAGCGTCCTTTAATTTACGAATTATTATCCAATACAGGAAAATCTAATCAAGATTTCTTGTAATGTGATTAATTTTATTGACATGCATATTTTTTATTTGACAAAATATGAAAAGAAGATTGTGTACACATTAGAGTTATATTTATAAATTTTCACGTGGAAATAGATTAATGAGAAAAAATGATACTTTTTCGGATAAAAGTGATACTTTTTCTATAGTGATACTTTTACAGATAAAAATGATATTTTTTTTTTCAAAAAACGTGAAACTTTTACGTCACACCGTATGACAATCGTGTGACGGTATCGTATAAAATTTTGCTGAAAATAATTGTGAAACCATCCACGGAAACGTGCAAATGACCCCTCTAACTTGTATTTGTTTCATTTAGAATTTCTATTAGCTCTTTTCCTTTTACCAAACCTTTAACTGAGAAGATTATCGTGTTTGATCTTACGTTTCATCATATCTATCAAACGACATATATATTAGATGATGTCATTAGTTAACATGTGTCGTGTATTAAATTTAATGTAACAAAAGATAAAACACCTAGTATAATAGGCATGGACGGATCCTGTATCGGTCAATACCAAGCTCCAACTCATAAAATTTGTAGAAGTAAGTTTTTTGCATTATAATTTTTATTTTTCTAGTTATCATTTTTTATTAAGCCCACCACTATAAGATTTTTTTTTGTTCACATTCGTGTCTCTATCTCAGTGAGGAGGCTCGTTGGTGGCATAATATGCTTGTAGTTAAAATAAATTCTACAATTTGTATTATATATGTTTTTATAGTTAAAATAAAATAAAAATCAATATTTTATAAAGTTGTTAAACTCTTACATAAATCGTAAAACTAGTAATATCGCATGAGCAAACTCGAGAGTTTACTCTGATTTTATCATGAGTTCACTGGTTTAGGGAGAAATAACTCGCAAACTCGAAGAATTGTAAGAGCTAACTCGAGATTTTGAGGCTTCTCTCCGGTCGATCCCTCTACTTATCGTCAAGTTCTTGACAGTCTGCAGCACTTGCTCTTCATACCGCCGGATATTGCTTATGCGGTGAATAAATTGTCACAGTTCATGCATGCCCCGACTACTTGTCACTGGGAGCGGTCAAGGGGTTTATCCGCTATCTTAATGGCACTCGCGATCTTGGTATATGTCTCCGACGTCACTCCTCTCTCTCCTTGCACTGTTTCACTGATGCTGATTGGGCAGAAAACTCTGATGATCTTACCTCCACCGATGCTTATATTATTTTTCTTGGCCCCTAATCTTGTATCTGGGGCCTCTTTGAAACAATGATATGTTGCTCGATCGTCCACTGAAGCAAAATATCGGTCCATTGCCTCGACCGCAGTAGAGGTACAATGGACCACGTCACTTCACTCCGAGTTGGGTGTTACTTCTTCCTCAACTCCGGTTATTTACTTTGATAATATTGGGGCCACTTACTTATGTTCTAATCCAGTATTTCACTCCTTTATGAAGTATATAGCAATTGATTATCATTTGTTCGAGATTTTGTAAAGACATCTCACTTACGAGTCTCCCATGTTTCTTCTGCTGATCAATTTTTAGACGCCTTGACCAAACTGTTGCCTTGGACCCGCTTAAAACTTTTTATGGACTGGTCCAGAATGCTTCCTGATAATGCGGAGACCCGCGTTATCAAGACAACACCGTAACCAACACAATCCAAACACCCTAAATCACAAAGGAGTAAAGAACACGCAGATATACGTGGTTCGATCCGGAGATCTACGTCCACGGATGAAGGCAATCACTTCGAAGATGTTTCACTATCACCGTTTTAGGTCTCACCAATTACAATCTTCCAAGCTACTATTTTTTAATCAAGAATTCGAACCATAATCTAAACAATATTTTTCCTATTTATACTACACAATAACAACCCTAATAGAATCCCTAAAAATCCGGCAAACATATCTGCATGGCTGTTTAGGAAAAGATCATGTAGATCTTTTCCTAACTTGCCAATCACGCCGCGCATGGGCTTCGTCCAGCTGTGCCGCGCATGGGCTTCGTTAAGTTGGACTCGTGCTCGCACACTTGGGCTCAACTGATCCGGTTGACGAATTGGATCGACCCAGGAAGATGGGGGAGATTGGGCCATACCTATCATTTCCCAACTACTTCGAGAATTCAACAACACAAGTGTGGTCGAGTACACGAGCTACGCAGAGACAACGATGGTTTTGCGTTACTATGTTATATATTGGGAGCTGCTATTAGCAAAGGATTCGGCTAGCTCGCCCAATGACGAAGTGCTGAAACAATGTTGTCTAGTTATGGAGGAATCGTTTAATTCGGTGTACTGTAGATATCACATCAGTTCGACCAATAGAGATTCGAGTCGTGAAAGAGGATACGTTTGAAGAGTCTAACACAGAATCAGAATATGATGAATTACCTCCATTCAAATCATTGACTAAAGCTCAAATAGAAAAGCTGAGTTAACTACAGTTGAAGGAAGAGAGAAAGCTCAAATGGAAAAGCTGAGTTAACCGCACACTTTAAAGGACAAGAAGGAGTAGGGGTGGTTCAGTATACCACCGTATCGAATTGCCCATATCGTTATCGTACAAAAAAATTCGGTATGTCAAAAATCCATATCGTTACTGTACCGAAAATTTTGGTATACCGAAATTCGACATATCGAAAATTCGGTATGATATCCGTAAATATCGATACCGTACCGAAAAATTCGGTATACCGAATGTTGCATCGATATCGGTATATACTCATTTATACCATTGATTTTGGTATACCGAAACTTCAGTATACCGAAATTTATAGTATACCGTTAGGAATTTGGTATACCGAACTACCAAGATACTGAAAAAAATTCGGTATACCGATATATACCGAACTTTTTTCTGTATACCGAAATACCGAATTTTTTAGATTATCATACCGTTATCGTACCGAAAATTTCGATATTTTCGGTAATTTTTCGATATGGTATGTGCGATATTTCGGCATTTCGATTCCCAACCCCTCACAAGGACACTAACCTTCAAATGGAAATTGCAAGCTCATTGGGAGATTGAAGAACAAAGAAAGTGCACTACTTTCACTTCCTTGGCGATTTGTGCACAGTTTTTGTACGAATTGGGAAATGTTGTCAAAAGAAAGTTGTAGCCCATCAGGTTAGCTTTACTATGCCTGTGATTTCACCATGATTTGATATGTTTATCCCAAAATATGATCGAAATACTATAGGTGTGTCGGGATGGATTCACAAGTGTACTACTTTCAGTTTCTTGGCGATTTGTGCATATGTTGTTTTGTATGAATCGGAAAATGTTGTCAACAGAAAAGTTGTAACCTTTAGGTCAGCTTTCCTATGCCTCTAATGCCACTATCATCTGATATGCGTAACTCGAGATATGAGCAAAATACTAGAGAGGTGGAAAATTTTAAATCCTAGTTGTAACACTTAAAAAATAATGTGGAAAAGATTTGGTAATAAATAATTAAATGGACCAGATGAAGCCACGTGGATATAATGAACGGAGATCCCCAATTTCGTTATCCGACCACTTAAACAGATTCCGGTCAAATTTGTCCTGAAATTACGAAAAAAAACTTGACTTACAGAACTAAATGCATGTGCAAATCACTCAACGAAGAGGACTGAATTACAAGTAGTTAAAAGTTAGTGGACCAATAATGCGATTTCCCCCCACCCCACCCACATAATTGGGACAATTCTACTAAGACACGTAAATAAATAAAATGAATAAATATTTGCTTGCATAACGTGTACGTGTGTGTGTGAGATACTGCCAATTTTATTTGTGTTCACTTTATTGAGGTTGGTCCCTTTCATGATATTATATCGATACAGATATAAAATTCGAGTTATCAAATACCATATTCAATTTCGGTATATTAAAATTTCGATATAGTAAAGATATAATTTTTTGTATATTGAAAATTTTAATACAGTAATGATATGTACGTTAACTATCAAGCTCACATGTGGTATTTCTTCGTTCACAAAAGAAAGTTTGCGGAAAAAAATGAAATTCTTATTATCAACAATTTATTTTATTTAACTTGTAATCTTGAAGTGGTAAGTTCGCTCTTACACGGATGTGAAATATTGTGATATGGAGATAAGTGTGGTATATTAATCCACGAATATCCGAAAAGAGACACAAATATAGACGTTTTAAATATAAAATTAACCATTTAAAATAAGTAAGAACATTTATATTAATAAGCAATAACCTCATCTCCAAACTCAATAATTGTTTTCACGCAAATTTTTATGTTCAATGTACACTAAAATCCGTGTAATGGTTCTTGAGTTCTGTAACAGAACAAAGTTGATAATTACAAGACTTGATACACACGTACTTGAAGAGAAGTCATGATTGAAACTAATGTAAGTATAAAGGTGTTAATTCCAAGATTATTATTGATTCCACCTGATGCATGTGAAAGTGTGTTTTAAATTCTAACACCTTCAGTGACCTCTTATAGTTTCATATGATATGACGAACAAGAGTAAAAAACAACCATTCTGATGTAGGGCTCTACTTGCGGAAACCATTTCTTAGTCATAGTTAATTATATATTATTTTGCCAAGAGTTACAAATTAACATGGCTTACTGATCCTCGTTTTTTATATAGAGAAACAACATGGCAATCCAACTATTGATGTTGTATATAGAGAAGCTTTCCATAACCTTTAGTCTTTTAACTCTTTTCTATTACTTTACATTTTATGTAGTTTAAAACAATTAGACGTGTGTTATTGTTATATCAAACTTTTACTCATTTTAGTACAATCTTTTACACAAGTTCTTTATAACATCTTACTCCCTCCGTTTCAAAATAAGTGTCGCTTTAGCGAAAAAACAAAATTATTCCATTTTTACCCTAAACAACCTACTTAATGTAGTAGCTAGATTATTTCCTTATTTCGTAAAATATATCCTAATTAAATAGATTCTGTATGGATATATTGTCTTTTTTATCATCCTTATTTTTTCCAAAACAAACTAAAATGACACTTAGTTTTAAAACAGAGAGAGTAGTAATTACATATTTTATTTTTCATTATAATACATAATTATGTTTATATTTAGGGTGATTCTATGGTACCACAGTGGTACCGAAGTTGGACTCTATCATTTAATAACAATATAATAAAGGCAAAAATTTGGGTGCATATGATGCATAATCGTGCTTAATGTACACCCGGATTTAAAATTGCGCGTGGGTCGAGCGTGACCCGCATCATTTTTATTTTTTTTTCTTTTTCTTACAGTAGACTTATTGTGTTCTTACAGTATAGTAATTTTGTGTTTAGAGTAGACTTATTGTTCTTACAGTACACTTATCGTGTTCTTGCAGTATAGTTATTCTGTGTTTAGAGTAGACTTATTGTGTTCTTACAGTAGACTTATTGTGTTCTTGCAATATAATTTAAAAGAAAAAACGGGCACGACCCGCGCGGACCTGGTTCGCGGACGCGTTTTTTTTTTTTAAATCATATTTGAGCGATTTTTTGGAGTCCACGTGTTAAATTGTAATGATGTACAGTAAACCTATTATACATCACATGCACACAAGTGTTACTCTATAATAAAACAATATCTAACTCGTGCATTGCACGGATGAATATCTAGTAATAACGATGATAAGATCCTCACAGAAAATGATGGGAAAACAGGAAGTATATATCATCAATTGGCCTTCCTCCAATCCACACTTATAATGCAACAATGGCAGCTAACATGGATTTATCATCTCCAATGGAGCACCCAACATGCAAGAATGACGCAAATGCCCTTGAGTTCATCGAAGAAATTACGAAAAATGCAGACGCAGTACAGAGAGATGTATTGACAGAAATCCTCAAACAAAATGCAGAGACTGAATATCTCAAGCGTTTCAACCTCGACGGCGCCACCGATCGCCGCTCGTTTAAATCGAAGATTCCGATGGTTACGTACGAAGATTTGAAGCCGTTGATCCAGAGAATAGCTAATGGCGATCAATCTCCCATTTTATCTTCTCATCCCATAACTCAATTCCTTTACAGGTGACTATATATTCTTGTGTTTCATATTAATTGACGATTTACAATAAAAGGAAAGAATTAAAAATTGAATATTTTGACAGATATCTCCTCTGTTAAAGATTTGACCAAATCAAAAAATCTATGATAGATTGAAAAGTAAAGATATTTTAGGATTGAATCCAGGGAAAACGTCAATTAATATGGAACGGAGGGAGTATATGTTTTTTGCATGGCACCGAAACGAAACACAAGTAGGACCCTGTTTAGTAAAGTTCGATTTTGTCCTATAAACTTAGGACCGGTTCAGAAAAACTTTTGTATGTTTTGAATTATAAATTTTAATCTTGTATGTTAGATCGAGTTCAATTTTAGTCGTGTATGTTAGAATCAAGTCCAATTTACAGACGATTTTTGTCGGAAATTGTAAACTTAGTCGAAATTTGTCACGTGCACTGCACGTGTCCACAAATTTTGGGGCTTTCCGATCAATTGTTGCTGATTTGTCTAAAATCGTTGATACAGTACACAACATCATTTAAAATTAAAAAAAAAAAAAAAAATGACTCGGATATGGAATGGGCGTAGAAGAGTGAGTCGATTTATTGGAGGTGCATTGCAGCCTATTGAGTTATGTAGCCCAAAATATGTGATCACGTGCATTGTACATGATAAATTCCCGCCAATTTCACATTTTTCAATAAAATTTGTCCTTGAATTAGACTCGATCCTAACATACAGGATTATAAATTGGACTTGATCCTATAATAGAGTATTAAAATTGACAATTCAAAACGTACAAGATTTTTTCTGGATCGGTCCTAAGTTACACGTCCAAAAACGGAGTTTTCCTGTATTCAGCGAAATAAAATATCCATGATACTTTGGTTTTTATCGATTTCGATATCTATAATGTACTATTTTCATTTTTTTAGTGGTCATTTTAGTTTTGTATAAAAATGTTAAGAGACATAGAAAATGAACAAGTAAACCCTCAACTTATTTCCTCTATTTCCTTAAAAGCAAACTTATTTGCACCAGACGCACAGTGCACTACGTGATGAGTATCATGATTTATATTTAAAAGTATCACATGTTCATGGTAAAGGTATTATAAGAACAAGTGATATCGTTAAACATAAACAATAATACATTTTCATTATGATATATTTACCCAGAACATGTAATAACTTTAAGGAAAAATTGGTAAAAATGTCACTTAAATTTGTCATAATTAAGAAAATGCCCTTTAAATTTGACATTTTTTAAAAATGCCCCCTAAGTTACAAAAAAATGATAAAAATGCTCCATCACCAGCTACCACTTGTTACCCAGCCGGTAACGGGCTAACATGGCATTAATTTTTTTTAAAAGCTGTTGTTGTTTTTTTATATTATGTCGCATTAATATTTTTTTATTTTTGTTTTGTCTTTTTTAAAATGTCCGCCGAAAGCCTCATCGTTTCGATTTGGGGCTTGAGGCTTACTTCTTTTTCGATTTGGGGGATTTGAAATGGCTAATAGAGTAGTCGGCTAATTTGAGTTGGGTACATAAATAGGCAATGGTTTCGGAGGCGGCGGCAATCTGAGGGAGAAGAAAATAGGAAAGAAGAAGATAAGGGTTGGGAGGCGTGAGCGGTGGCTACTGTAGATTTTTTTATTCTTAAAAATGTTTTATGATTTTTAAAACTATTTTCTATTTTTTAAAATATTTATCGATTTTTTTTTTATTTTATCATATTTTGGAAATAAAATTTTAATTTTTGAATTATTTTAATAAATAAGTTACTATTTTTTTTAATAATATTCATATTTAAATGTATATTTATTTCTATTAGATTTTTTTAATATATTTTGTAATCTAAATCAGCTATAAGAAGAAAAATAAAACAATGTCACATCACATAAAGAAAAAATCACATTAGCTTTTTTAAAAAAATTATGTCACGTCAACCCGTCATCTGCCGTGTAACAGGTAATAGCCGGTGACGGGACATTTTTATCATTTTTTTGTAATTTATGGGACATTTTTAAAAAGTTTTAAACTTAAAGGACATTTTCTTAATTATGACAAACTTAAAGGGTATTTTTACCAATTTTTCCTAACTTTAAACAGAAATATTAGTACATCTTTGTCTATGATCCGGATTGCACAGATCTTATTTCACAAGAGATCTCCTCTTCCTTAAATTCCTTAATTTCCTCCTCATTTTCTCATTATTGTTAACACTTTTCATGAATATAGCGTTACTAAACAAAGTAAAAAAGCTAAAATGACAAACTTAAAAAGACGGAGGTCGTACATTTTAATTTGTTTTAATATTGTCGATATTTCATGGTGAAATATCGGTTCTTTTCAGTTTTTTTCTTTTTAATTCTTCGGTGAAAATAGTGACGGGTGATTGATCAAATCAAAGATTAGATCCTCTATTACAATTCGTGTTTCATCTTGCATTTCAATCGTTTTCCGCCATTTTTTAACGATACAAATATTTCTACTGATACGAATATTTTCGTAACAATTTAGTGAGGTGTTTTTTTTAATCAGCTCAGGGACTTCAGGTGGCGAACCAAAGTTGATTCCAGTTATCGCAAAAGACTGGGAACGACGTATGTTCGGTTACAAACTCCTCATGCCAGTTATGAATCAGTATGTATATATATACCAGATGACATCATTAATTAACACATGACGTGTAGTGGATATAATGAAATATTAGATGAAACACAAATTGAAATAGAGGATCCAATCCTATATATATACAGATATGTTATATGCATAGAAAATGAAGTATATAAATATAGAGGCCATTTGCCAAGTTTATATACAATGGGAAAATTCATTTTCCGTTTTTTAACTTAGGACGTGTTAAAAAAAAATCATGTATGTTAAGAAATATCAACTTTAGTTCAGCATGTTAAGAGATTATTCAATTTGAGAACATCTTTTGCTGGGAATTGTCACGGGCCACGGCAACAAAAAATGTTTTTGTGATACATTTTTTGAGATCATTTCTAGACTACATTTTGGAGACAACTAGTTGTTGCAAAAAATGTTTGAGACGCATTTAAAACATCTTTTATCAGTCTCAAATATATAATTTGCAACCGAGTCATTGAGGCGACTAAGTGACAACATTTTGCCTCTAATAATAAAGTTGTGATGAATGCTCATTATTTGAGACTTTTTTATTGTATTAAAAGGCCACTTTTCTTGTTATGTGCGGCGCACGTGTACTGTAAAATTGGGGTTTTCCGGTCATCGCCTGTAGTCGAGTCTAAGAACATCTACGTGGCACACCACATATTATGTCTTAAAAGAAGTAAAAAGAAAAACTGAAATAAATAATTAAATTTACACATCAACAACGTATATTGCAATCTGGATCCTCTGTTACAATGAGTGTTTCATCTTCTGTTACACTCAATTCACTAAGTGACACATATTAATTTGTGACATCATACTATACACCTGTCGGTTAATGAATGTGGTGATATATAAGATGTAACACCAAAATGTAACAGGTGATCTCACGAGCATATATTGATGTTATTTTGCATTAAATAGGTACATGAAGAGATTGGACAAAGGAAAAGCACTATATTTCAAGTTTGTAAGGGCCGAGACAAAAACTCTGGGTGGTCTAGTGGCACAGCCAGCAACCACGGCCTATTATAGAAGCTACCACTCCGAGATCCGACCCTATGACCCGTATAATGTAAACACGAGTCCTGATGACGTCATTCTCTGTGCGGACTTTTCCCAAAGCATGTACACTCAAATGTTATGTGGACTTTATGAGCGCGACCACGTACTCAGAGTTGGGGCAGCATTTGCCACCGGCCTCATCAGAGCCATCACATTCCTCCAGCACAACTGGCAACAATTGACTCATGATATACGCACTGGCTCACTCAATGCGAAAGTTAATGACACATCAATCCGTCAATGCATGACTCGAGTTGTGCAACCTAGGCCGGATTTAGCAGACTATATCGCCCACGAGTGTGCGAAAGACAATTGGGAGGGGATTATCACTAGAATATGGCCCAACACAAAATATATTGATACGATTGTTACTGGCACTATGACTCAGTACATTCAAAAGCTAGATTATTATAGCGAGGGATTGCCGATAGCGTGCACAAGATACGTATCATCTGAGTGCTTTATCGGCATTAATCTCACCCCTATTTGTAATCCATACGAAGTTTCCTACACAATCTTGCCAAACATGGCGTATTTTGAGTTCTTGCCCGTAGAACCAAACTCACCCGAGTTCACTTCCTCATTACTCATTGACTTGGTAGACGTCGAAATTGGCAAGGAATATGAACTAGTAGTCACCACTTATTCCGGTTTGTTTCGTTATCAAGTGGGCGACATTTTACGCGTCACCAACATCTATAATTCGGTACCACAATTCCAATTTGTTAGACGAAAAAATGCGTTACTTAGTATTGATGCAGAGAAGACTGATGACACCGAACTACGACTCGCAATAGACAATGCCTCCAAACTTCTTCACCATATTGGTACATCTGTGGTCGAGTACACGAGCTACGCGGACACAACAACGATCCCGGGTCACTACGTCGTATACTTGGAGCTACTTACAAATAGCTCATCTAACAACTCACCTAGTCACGAGGATATGTTAATCAGATGTTGTTTAGCCATGGAAGAGTCGTTCGGCTCAATATATCGCATATTGCGGGTATCAGACAAAACAATCGGACCGTTGGAGATTCGAGTTGTGGAAAGTGGGACGTTCGAAGAGTTGATGGACTTTGCAGTCTCAAGGGGTGCTTCCATTGGTCAATACAAGGTGCCTAGGTGTGTCAGCCTTCCGCCGGTATTGAATCTCCTTAACGCGCGAGTTGTGTCGGCCCACTTTAGTCCGTCATAACTAGATTAGTCGGAAGAAAAATGTTGTTTTACATATATTTAGCAGTTTAAGGGAAATCAATTGGTGTTTTACATTTAATAGAATCAACTTTTCTATGATTAATGTTCGGGGTTCACGATTTATGTGTATGACTCAATTTTGGAGTGCGACACGGTTGTAACAGGATAAATGTGGGACAGAGGATCCGAACCGTTATACCGACAAAAGGGTCATGATAAAAAATAACAATTTCTATAACTTTACGTTGAAAACATTTCTCAATTCATATAAAAAGTTTACACAAATCGCCAAGGAAGTGAAACTAGTGCACTTGTGGATTGGTCCCGACACACATCTAGTATTTTGATCATATCTCGGGCTATACATATCAAGTCATGGTGAAATTAGAGGCACGGGAAAACTAACTTAAAGGGACAGCGAAGCAAATCAATATACAAGTGCACTACTTTCACTTTCTTGGCAATTTATGCACATTTTTTGTACGAATTGGAAAATGTTGTCAAAATAAAAGTTGTAGCCCATCATGTTAGTTTTTCTATGCCTCTAATTTCACCGTGATTTGATATATGCATCCCAAGGTATGATCAAAATACTAGAGGTATGTCGGGATGAACCCACAAGTGCACTACTTTCAGTTTCTTGGTGATTTGTGAATATTTTTTGTATGAATCAGGAAATGTTGTCAACAGAAAAGTTATAGCCCTTTAGGTCAGCTTTCCTATGCTTCTAATGTCACCATGATCTGATATGTGTAACTCAAGATATGATCAAATAATATAAAGGTGTCAAGGTTGACCCACAAGTGCACTACTTTCACTTCCTTAACGGTTTATGTAATTTTTTTTTATGAACCGGGAAATATTGTCAACATAAAAGTTGTAAATATCCGTATTATCTTTTCAAAGAATCAAGTGTTTTTTAAAGGTTGTAAATATCCATTTTTAAAGGTTGTATTTTCAATAATATTACCCTGTTTGCTTAAGACTGGAATATTGGGTCAAACCTGACTGAGAGAGTTAATGAGTGTGCTTTATTGGAATTCGATCCTCTAAATCTAATGAGCCAAGTTTTAAGTAAACGGAACCTAAGTTTATTTCCCAATTTAATATTGAAATGCTCATTAGCATGTCGCATTAAAATTGCATAAATTATCAAACGATTTATTTATTATAGCAGTTGCAGGTCACACTTCATGAAAGTCAAAAGTCAACTTTCTGATGCAAATTTTGAGTTGGACGCATAAATAAATAAATAAATTCACAAGCTATCTGACGCACTAAAAGAATTATTCCTTCTCTCTAAAAAGTGATTAGGTGAAGTCAAAGTGCCAACCAAACACTTCCGTCCCAGTTAACTTCTCACAGTTGATCGAACACGAATATTAAGAAAAAATAGAATTTGTGGAATCTTGACTTTTTTAAAGTTGGAGATTGAATGTGGATATTTTGATTGTGAAGATTGTTGTCTTTAATTGCTATTTATTGATGTGAAAAGTTAAGTGAGACGGATAGAAATGAAGTATGACAAGTTAACTTTTCAGCCCATAAATGACAAATTTCTCTCACAAAATTCTACCCTCAAAATTTTCACCCTCAATCTTCACCTTTAAAAAAGTCAAAGATTTCATAACATCTGTTTTTTTTTAACATCCATGTCTCATTAAAATAAGAAAGTTAAGTTGAGACGGAGGGAGTAGTTTTAATATTAGGTTAGCTATTTTACTATTTCAATAGGTCCAATGTAGACACAGAATTAATGGGTGAAACCATTGACAATCAGTTTATTTTTAAATATAATATTGTAATGCTCATTAGCATGTCGCATTAAAAATTTGCATAGAAAATGATAAAATTAAAACTGTGTGATGCATAAGTAAATGATCCCTCTATCCTGGCCTAAGTTGTACATTTCCGACGCGTGTATTAAGAAAAAATTATTTTTTTACTTTTTAGTTGACTTTTTTAAGAGTGAAGATTGAGGGTGGAGATTATGAGAAAAAAAATTAAAGGTGTACAAATTAGTGTGGGACGGATGGGAAAGAAAAGTGTGCAAATTAGGATGTGACAGAGGAAGTAGATGGAGTACTTGAATAAAAAAAAGTGGTAATAGGGTACTGTGGTTTGTCAGTGGCTTAACATTGTCTTTTTTGATAGTTTAACTTTTTAGTTGATAAAGCAGCCACCTCAATTAAGTTTACTGACTGTGAGTGACGATGATGTATTATCTCGTATACATATCGTGTTATTTATTGTGTACTTCATAGTTTTATATCGTTTACGTGATAATTTTTATTATCGTATACATGAAATAGAGGTGGGTGACCATAGTATTGAATATGATCGAAAGGGAGCTTTGGCTGTTTTCGCAGTAAAAAAATTAAACTATGCAAAATATAGTACACAATGCCTCGGACAGGCTACGGCGTCAACTCTCCCTGGAAAAAAAACTCTATAAGGATGAAGCTCATATGCATCATCAGTTGTATAATTCTCTGAGATGGAAAAAGTTGAAATAGTATCTTCATGTCTTGTTGGAATGGCAAATGCAACTAATTCCTTATCAAGATTAGAGCTTACTCCATGGGATCTCAAAGTGATTCTCCATGATCCTATTCAGAAAGGAATTCTATTTCACAAGCCTGAATCCCAACCAATTAATGAGAAATTCATCAACAATATCAAACACTCATTTTCCCGCGCACTCGAATACTTTCCTCCGCTCGCAGGCCGCTTAGCCACCACTGGAAACGAGACCACGTGTTTCTACGTCGACTGCAACAATGCCGGAGGTCTATACAGTCACGCAGTTGCTCATACAGTGTCCATTTCCGATGTGTTGGGACCGACTTACGTACCTGAAGTAGTGTCATCCTTTTTCCCGCTTGACGGACTTTGTAATTATGAGGGAACTTCAAATCCTTTGATCGGGGTGCAAGTGACGGAGCTTGTGGATGGCGTTTTTATAGGCATCACGGCGAATCATGCAGTCGTTGATGGCGCATCGTTCTGGCATCTTTTCGAGTCGTGGTCGGAGATATCACGCGGTTTAGATACAATATCGAAGGTTCCTGTATTTGAACGCTTGTATCCTACAAGTATCCATCTGCCTCCATTGGAGAAGAACCTGTTGAAAGGCTATGTTGCTCCTCCGTTACGGGATAGGGTTTTCCATTTTAGCAAAGAGAGTCTGGCTAAGCTCAAAGACAAGGCCAATGCTGAAGCTGGGATTAGCAGCATATCGTCTTTACAAGCACTTTCGGCTCATATATGGTGTAGCAATACGCGTTGCCGACGACTACTTCAATATCCGTCTCATGACAACACCTTCGGCATGATGATTGGTGCAAGAGAAAGAATTCCAACTTTGGGAGAAGAGTATTTGGGGAATGCAAATTATGTTGTGATCACTGCCATTAGTGAGGATGAAGGATTAGGCTACGTTGCGCGGAAGATCAAAGAGTTGATTGGTCAGCAAAGTAGCGAAGCAGCGAAGAAATCTTGGGATGATTGGGTGGAAAATCCAGTCTTATATCCAAAAGGGTATGGATATTTTTTCTTCATCACAAGTTTGGCCCGCTTATGTATATATGGTGCAGATTTTGGATGGGGGAAGCCGATTGCTGTACGAAGTGGAAAAACGGCAAAATTTGATGGGAAGGTAACGCTCTATCCTGCAACCGTTGCTGGTGGAATCGACGTAGAAGTTTCTATGGCCCCCGAGGTATTGCAGGCCATGGGAGATGATCCAGAATTTATGGAAGCTACTTTCTAGTGGAAATTAGGTACAAATCGAGTGGAAGTTATGATCATAAGTATGGAACACGGTTTGAAGTAAAAGATCTCGGTATTTTAGATATAATACCGGGTGATTTTTTTTATTTAGATGTCTGTATTTGATTTTATCTGATAGGGCAGAGTACTGAAAATGAACATTAAAATACATCTAATGTTTTCACCTATTCGTTGCACGGCTTGTAATAGATCGTCTATTCGAATTTGAAGGCAAAGTGTACAAAGAAAGCAGCAGGGGTGGAGGAAAGAAGAGCAGAACCTGAACTTGGAAGAATCCATCGTCTTGGTTAAGTATTTCGAGCGACAAAATGCCCTGCGAAAGAAAGAAACTAATTCGTGGTGCTCACAATAATCTCACGCTACTTCACCGCTACACGAATAACAGCATTTGAATTCTATATATATAAAATATGTTACACAGAATTTGGGGCCCCTATATGTCTGGAAGAATGGAGATGTAAATTTACATTATTAACAAAAGTTACTGTAAATAATAAGCCATCGCCGACCCAGGGCCGCTCCTTCTTTGAGGTGAAGGAGGCAGTCGCATCAGGCCCAAAAAAGGTTAGGAATTAATGGTTAATGAATAAGAATGAAAACAGAAAATGGTGAAATATAAGAGGCCGGTGTACGTGTTTTTGCCGTTCAAAAGAGCAGAGAGTGTGACACTTGTTTCTTTGCAGAAAGGATGTGATCAAAAGAAAATTCCCCAAAAAGCTGAGCCATCGACTGCGTGTTTTCTCCTGCTTTTTCGCATCTTTGCTTTAATGTATAGTATGGAGTCGTTAATCTACTATTGCATGAGAAAACAGAACTCTTAATAGTTAACATGTAAGACTGCTGATCTAAGATAAATAGAACCTGATGCATTGGACTAAGTAATGATCATCCTATGAGAACCAAATAACTTGAAGCAATTGCATTGCAAGATCATTTTCGAATATTTCATACATGTAACAGTGACACATACAATCAATTCAAATATCCGTCATCCATTCGACTTAAACAGAAAGATGATGGACATGAGCTATATAATCTTGTTTTGTTTTCCAATGCCATAAACAGTACCAACAATGAAAGCTGAAGAATCGTCACTACCTACAGATTGATCACTTGTATTTAACTTTTTTACAGAATGAAACAGAACAAAAAAGTGCCTCGTGTTGTGGTACTCACTCTATGATGCATACAACCAAATCTAACTCAGCCTTCGTCGACTCTAAAATTGATTTTGCTGCAAACGGGATGGACCCACAAGTGCACTGCATTCACTTCCTTGGCGGTTTGTGCACATTTTTTCTATGAACTGGGAAATGTTGTAAACATATAAGTTGTAGCCCTTGAAGTCAGGTTTCCTATGCTTCTAATTTCACCATAATTTGATATGTGTAACCCGAGATACGATCAAAATACTAGAGGTGTGTCAGGGCGGACCCACAAGTGCACTAGTTTCATTTCCTCGGCGATTTGTGAACATTTTTTTTATAAACCGGGAAATGTTGTCAACATAAAAGTTGTAGGTATCCGTCTTAGCTTTCTAAATAATCAAGAATCGTCTAATTTCAATTTCTACATTACACGAAAATAGCAGCCGAACACAACGAGTACGGTTCGGCCGAAGTTTGCCAAATTTCAGCCGAAATCTGTGAAAACTCTTCGGCTCAAATTTCAGCCGAAACCTGTGAAGAGGCTTCGGCCCAAATTTCAGCCGAAACCTTTGAAGCTGCGTCGGCCAGTATTTCAGCCGAGGTTTTTGAAGAGTGTTCGGCTCATATTTCAGCCGGCTCTGCTATCGCATTTTTTTCTTTTTCTGATTAAATTTTTATGCTTATAACTTATAGCTTTTCTGATTTTATTCTCATCTTCCATTTTTTATATTATAGGATAATATATTTTCAATTATTTTAATTTTACGTCACATACTTGGGTCGGCATATAGTTTTGTTGTTCGTTTCTGTTACAATCCAATTTCTTGATCTTCATAACAATCATTTTATGGGTCAGCCAAATGCAGTCCCATACAGCTTCCTATACCCGAACCAGAGCCAATATGCTGTTATGAATCAGAAAGGGGTAGCTGAATCATTGCAACATAAACAACAAGTAGCACAGACCAAGCTTCACACCCAGAATAGCAGCACTAAGAACCTGATGATATCAACGGTGCAACTTCTTGCATGCTTCTGTGGAAATGCAACGATCAATCAAAAAATTAAGATACTATGGGTCAAAATGAACAGCTAAGGAGACTGATCCAGGAAAATAGAGATAGAAGAAATCAGACAAGCTGCATCAGAGCGCGATCGTTTTGACTGATTGCAACTATTTTACTGGCAGAAACAGTGACCAGTAATTGACCACAAATGATGCTTGGGTTCGTTCATCGCTCCAACATGTTCATGCATTCCAGCACCAGAACTCAGAAAGAGTAACCGTCCTACCAAACCACTAGCTTGGCTTGCAGATTATGTCGTTTCCTCCACCACTGCTGATCCTGAGTCAATAGTCCAACAGTCTATTGTTGCTCGGGTACTCTCACCTTCTCCGTGTTCTACTGAAATTTCTTGTTTTTCTCCTACCTACACAGCTCTCCTAAATAACATAGATAATACCAAAGAACCTTCTACTTTCAAAGAGTCTGTTAAGTTCCTAGAATGGCAACATGCTCCTTTAAAGCCACATCTCATGCACGTACAGATGTCCTCTTTAATTTCCACATTACATGATCAAATTATAATTTCTCTCTAACGCTGTTATCTTTCATAGTGGAAGGAACATTGTACGAATTGAACATCTTCACTCTACTCATCAAACATGCATTCCAGGAAGTTGAGGCAATGCAGAATAATAACATGACGAGCAGCTCCTCTAGAGTTCTGCTTGAAGACGAAGTGCAAATAGCTAGTCTGTGAAATTCTGGACCATTTTCTCTAGGCAAACCGAGCTCGGCTCAAACTCCTCCAAACCATTCTCACTATTTAATGTAACAGCTCGGTGGTGCCAACTAGCTTCTGGAGCCAGTGTTTTCCAACTAAAGAACTGCTTCTTGAAAGGCCGCTTCAATCTCGACTCAAATATTAGCTTCACCACCTCATGTTTCTGCCAACGAGTCCGCGACTCCCCTGACGTACTGAACTTTGAGTTGAATCTTCGTTGTGCACGGCAGGACTTGTATCGGAAGTCGTCAACTGACCATGGCTAATTTTTCCACTGCAGCATGGCACCTTAGAAGTTATGGAATTCGGCACAAGTAAACGTCACATCTATTTCCTAAGTTAAAAAATTTCGACTCCATTAGTGACGTGATTTTTTGCCGATTGCATGGTGCTTTTCTTCATTCTTCTGTGCCAGCTTCCAGACCCTACTCTGGAAGGCTCTATATCACTTTTTTTTTTGTAGCTACATGTTACAACTTATTTTACATCTGCCTTGGAAGATACCGCAGCATATCAGAGATCTCATGACTGCACTTATCAGACGTATGCATTCTGCAGAAATTGCAGGATTCAGAGTTCTTCAGTTCTAATTTTCACTAGATTGGTTTGCTTCAAACTGGATTAAAGTTGATTTTTCTAAATATTTTCTGTAAGCTTAAATGTGTGCTTCACTTTATTGCTTTTGATGAAATGTTTTAGCTAGGAAAATTTGTTTTTAGCATTCTTCAAGTGATTGCCTTATTAATGTTGCATAGCGTAATTTGATCTGTAGCTAAATGAACGTAAACGGAGAAAACTGGAACAAAATTGAAGATGTATATAGAAACATATGGAAGTAAACTGTAAAATTTCCTTCTGCTTTTTATTCTTGTCAAGTAACCCTTCAATGTTTACTTTATTAGATTTCTGTACCCAAAACTGGAACTGTGCTAGAGCAAATCTTAATTGATGATATGGCAACTGGCGAGATAATCACTCTGAGAAGCACAAATGATTTTACATGCAACTGAAATATCTTCGTTTTTTAACCGTATATGCCCAGTTGTTTCCATCTATTGCAAAGTTTTCTACTGTGGTAATCAAGATGTAACATTGTCTCCATCTTTCGATGATCTTACGTAGTTCCAATTATTTGTTTAGATGAACAATCAAGTAACATGGCATTTTATGTTTGCTGCGGTTATGATTGTTGCCATGGATGTGTAAGAACTTGAGACTGAATATTTTCTTTTCAATACATTTCATTGGCATGTTGTCTGCTGTTACTTTTTCTAATAATCTGTGAATCGCAAAAAGAAAAGGCTGCAAAAATTTCAGAAAATAAACTCTGACTCATGGGGAGAAGAATAAGATTAGTGCTGCAAAAGTTGAGTACGCGAGAGGATAGACTGACCTACATAAGCATCACTGTATTTGCTGATTTGATTAGAGTATCTGACTGTAATTTGTAGGATTCTCGCAAATAGATAATCTGAAGCGCGATCAAAAGAGCGAAAAATATCATTACACGAGTGAACTGGAGAGGAAAATGCAGAGTCTGCAGACTGAAGCAACAACTCTATCTGCTCAGATCACAATATTGCAGGTTTCTGTAAACAAAAACTATGTGCTGATTATGTGGAGTGTAGCAAAAACTTACTATTTATATTGTTTGGTCTGAATGCAGAGAGATTCAAGTGGATTGACAAATGGGAACAAGAACTAAAACTAAAGCTAAAGGCTACGGAGCAGCAGGCACACCTCAGAGACGGTAAGATTTTACTTCTTTATTAGTTGAGTGAGTTCAAGTGTCTCTAATGTTCGCATTACTTTGTGCAACCAATAATTTCAATAACGACATGGCTTCGGTATGTGGGTTCATCTCTGAGTGAGGCACTGAGGAATGAACTTCAGCATAAGAACTATTTTTGCACAACGAGAACCATAAAACTTGATGAATCTATGCATGAGAAAAATGTGAATAAGACTGAATATGCAACTATCATGCTTGAGTAAGATAAGAAAGCAATATTATTGGAGCAATATGATATACATTCAACTCATGCTTATGGAGCATGTAAAAGGGATAGTAGCAACCCTGACAACGTAAAGAACGAGTGGAGAACAAAAACTATGTGCTGATTATGTGGAGTAGTAGCAACTCCTTGCATTTCAGTTTATTAGCTTGGTTACCATATTGCACACTCTTCCACAACCTTTCTTCCTTTCTATTGTGATGTCACCGTCAGAACAAAGATCCATGTTTCATTCTTTTGAAATGGGTGCTGAAGCGGAGGAAATTCCACAGAGGGTGCTTTCCCGTCTGCATGTATGCAACAGCAACAACATGCTTTATGTCAGATTCCTGTAATTATTTACAGAATCACCCCTCTTACATGCATTCAGATAATAGTTCTTTATCTGATCTGACTTCAGTAAATCCGACATCCTCTGCTTTAAATCTGAAAATAATGACATGAAATACCCATCACCAAGAGATTCATCCCAAGCATCCAGTCAGTTGTCATTAATAGATGGTTTTCATGACTCTTCACTTCCAGTGACTGCTTGCTCTAGCAGGAACTGGAAAAAGAGAAAAGCTTCATAATCACCAAGTTGTTTTGGATGTTGGGCAAGTGGCATTCCCCATTGAGGTAATCGAGGCAGTGGTAACTAGGGAAAAACTGCAAGTCTTATCCTGAAACACCAAAGATCCTGTGTTGAAAACAAATGGAAAGATTCGTACTAAAACGCTTTACATCCCAAGAGTACTAGATGCTGCAGATCTAATAAGATCAATAGCCTAACTTGGTCATCTAATATTTTGAGCCACTCTCAACTGCCCGCTCCTCCCTTCCAGAATGAAATTTCAATTATTTGCAGAAGATCAATAGGGTATGCATGCATTGAAAGGGAATCAGCTCAATCAGCATAGCTCGTCGAGGGAGATTGCTGCCAGCTCACATCATCGGCCACGCAAGCAACTGAACTACATTCACACCATGCACACTATGGTGCGTAATAGCTACCCGGCGTAAGAATCAACTCGTACCATTCTGCAGTACTATGCGGAATTAGTTATCTTCTCTTTTGTATTGCCAATATTAGGAGAATATGTGTTCCTAGTCTAGTAGGATCCACCCTGATAGAGGTGGTTTGTAATTCACCTCTCAACGGTGTTTGAATGTTCAATGGAGCACCTGTGAATTATCCCAAAAGGAATCCGTGAGCTAGGTGCAAATTCCCTCTCCTTTGCTGCTTCTTCCACGTGCCTACAAATCAGAGCCGGGAGTTGCCCCAGCGAAAACCCTCCGACGATCAAGTCAGTGCTCTGCTTGAAGATTGATATTCAAGCAAGAAGAATAGTGAGTTAAGAGTGTGTAACCTTTCTGAAGATGAATGAACCCCTATTTATACTTGAGGTTTACTGGGGTAAAGGGGCAAAAATGTCATATTGGGCGGCCCAATAAAATCGTGCCAACTGTCCCTCTGTACCCGGCGGCGGTGTCAGAGGGTACAGTACTTTTTCAGTATGACTCATAGTTGTCTGTACTTGTTGTCGGAGTTAGGGGAGTGCATATCTTGGTCCCCAAGTAACCAATGCAGGCCCCTCCATCTACAGAGCTCCGGTCCTGTTTCAGCACTTCTCACTGGTGCACCTTGAGGGTCACATTGAATCTTCCCGTTCAAGGCCAATGACCCAATTAACGGGTCATCAGAGCTGAATCGCTACCGGGTCGGCCCCGTCAGAGCTGATACCGACAACAGTCACGACACGAAGGTTCAACCCTGCAGGGCCGAACCATACCAGGTCGGCCCTGAGACTTAGCCCTGCAGGGGTGACACAGCTCTGTTGTTCTCCCGAGGCACCAGAGCTGGCGAGATCTCAAGTCCTCGGGTCAGGAGCACCGTCTTTGACCCATATCCTCAGTGGCCCAACTCCCGTGCAAGGGTAAAGAATATTTCTCCCCTATCAACTCCTCCCCCTACTCTGGATAGTATGGGAGCAAACTAATTCAGAGTAGGTCTCTCCTCAGCTCTGGAGAAGAGATGCTGGACTGAGGAGATATGGCTCCATTCCTTTACTAATTTTTTCCCGCTCATAATTTTTCAAACTTGTGATGGGGTGATCTCAGCAGTCCACGTGTCCTGCCCTTTGGGCTTCCGCTGATCGTGACCCGTACACGTGTCGAGCTCTGGCATAGTCGGTTATTTTTTAGGGTTTTACCCCTCCTATAAATACCCTCACTTGCCTCACTTTACAAACTTTTACCCTCCTTCACTGTTTACTTCCGGCAATCTTCAGGTGCTTTCAGAGGTTTCCGGCGATCTTCAAGCTACTTCTTCCTTCGATCTTTGTTTTTCTTCCAAACTATCCAGGTATTTTCTCTCTCTTCCTGGATTTCGCGTTTATTCTTCATACCCTAGTCTTTTTCCGGGAATTTTCTGTCTGAAAACTCATGTCTTCATCCAAATCTTCATCCACCTCTGAGGATTCTTCCTCTCGCATTCATTCAGAGCAGGAGTCTGCGGAGCAATCCTCTACTTCTGCTTCTGGCTCTTCTGGTAGCGAAACCACCCTTTCTGCACCGCTGGGGGGAGCGTTAGGTCAAAGCTCCCCCCCTGCAACCTTCCAGAACTGAAACGAGCTCCCATGCCTTAGTCCCATATACCTCAACAGATACCCCCGTAGATACTCCGTCCTCCAGCTCTGATAATGATGAGGGGATTCCCCTTCGCCGTAGTAGGCACATACATAATGTTCCTGCCGCGCAGAGATAAGATTGGGACTTAGTAACTAGGGCCTCCACCTTTTCCGAGGAGGATATGACTTTCCTTAGAGACCACCATGCCCTGCACCGCAAATTTCTCTTTGACATCCCCGGCCCTGATGAGCGACCAAACTGGCTTTCTCCTCCCTCCATGGCTCTCTGGAGAGCTCACGTAGATGCAGGGCTGAGATTTCCTGTTCACTCCTTCATTGTCGGGGTGTGTAATCGTCTTAGGATCCCCGTTTGTCAAATCAACCCCTCATCTCTGAGAATTCTAATATCCTTCTTCATTTTGATGAGAGCCAACGGAGGTCAGTGCACCCCTGATTACTTCCTGTCCTGTCATGATTTTAAGAAGGGGGGAAATGGCTTTTTCTACTTCAGCTCTAGGCCTAGTGGCCCTGCACATTTTGTAGGAAAACCCTCCAGCTGTGACGGGAATTGGAAACCCCGTTGGGCTGTAGTTACCCCTCGCCTTGCTGGCTGGCCCTTCCCCTGTGAATGGGTAAACTCTACACCTCGCTACTCTCGTCCCTCCATCACCTGCATCTCTGAGGAGGACAGGGAAGTCATGAGAAAACTGAACTCCCACGTCAGGAGGAAAGGATCTCACTTCCCCGTAATATCCCTCCTCAGAGACGATGCAGTGCTAGCAAAGTTTGGCCTGCTGGGGAATGAGGACAAACCTGTTACGGCCCCTGGTAAATATCAGCTCTGATAATTCCCAGCTCTGTTCCCGTGTTATCTTCTTAATACTTATTTTCTGTGCACAGATATGGATTTCAACTTTCTGCTGGCTGAAGACGAGGGGGCTGAGGTTCAGGATCAGCCTTCTGGAGGAGCGGAAGATGATACATCTGACGCTGTCCAGATCATCGAGCGGGATCCAACTCTTCCCTCTGCAACTCTGACCTCCACTCCCGCCCGCTCTGGACAGAAGGGCACTGCCAAAGGCAAGAGTGCGGGCTCCTCCACAGCTGCAACCGCTCAGGCACCCTCCAAGGATAAGGGGAAGAGACCAGCCCCTTCTAGCGCTGATCCCCCTCCTTCCAAGAAGTCCAAACAGGGCAAGTCTCGCAGCTCTGAGAAAGCCGCGGAGAAGCATCGTAGCAAAGGCAGGGGAGACGTTCGCAGAGCTGCGAACGACTATTATACCCTGGATTTGCCTAAAGGGTTCCTGGCACTCTCCAAGGCTCAGTGCACTACCTTTCTGAAGGAGATCCCGACGGTGGAGGACAACGCGACCATGAGCGCTGACAGCGACGAGTGCAATGACGAGATCATGGATCAGCACCTCGTCTAGGTGCTTTAGACTTCTATTTATTCATCTGTGTCTCATCTTTTGTAAAATGTCCACCTTCCTCTTGTTAATGCAGTTCTTAGCCCGCTATGGCCGTCACAGAAGCCGCACAAGCTCCTCAGCGTTTAAAGACCTCAGAGCTGATTTTGACAAGTCTCAGGAGCAATTGACCAGGCTCACTGAAGACTACTCAGTGCTGAAGCTTGAGCAGGCAGAGCTGCAAAGACACAACAGCGTTCTCACTACTGAGAATGAGAAACTGAAAACCGATCTCGCCGCTGCAGAGGCCAATCACCGAGAGGCCCTAAGAAATCTGAGGGGGAGGGAAGCCGAAGCCTTATCTCGAGGCAGATCTGAGGGGATCGAGGAGTGTCGCCGACGCCTACTCTCCAGTGAGTTGGGCCAGTCTTTTTTGAAAGAGCTGCAGCAGAAGCTCATTGAAGATTATCGGAACAGCTCTGCTTATATCCGAGATATGGCTCCCTTCCTGAGGGGCTTTATCCGTGCTGGATTCAATGCTGCTGCTGCTGACGCCGAAGCCAAGGGCTTTGCAGGGGAGCTACCCTTTGAGCTGTCAAAGATCACCCCAACTCTGCAGCTCCCAGCCAGCTTCAAAGGTGATCCCTCTCAACCGGCTACCGCTCCCTGGTGGGTCCTTGCCATCCGCGCCGCTGCATCCATGGTGACTGCCGAGGATGTAGAGCCGGCAGCGTTGAGGGAGGCAGAAGAACCTTTTGTTGACCTCTTCAATGCAACGGAAGATGCCTCTGTTCCCCCTGCACCGCCGACAACGGGACCATCTTCTTCGACTGTCCCAGCGCCGGCATCAGGCGCTGATCAGAGCAGAGGTGATGTCGAGGAGGAAGACTTAGAAGCTAAGGATTCGCCCTGCAGGGCCGAACCATACCAGGTCGGCCCTGAGACTTAGCCCTGCAGGGGTGACACAGCTCTGTTGTTCTCCCGAGGCACCAGAGCTGGCGAGATCTCAAGTCCTCGGGTCAGGAGCACCGTCTTTGACCCATATCCTCAGTGGCCCAACTCCCGTGCAAGGGTAAAGAATATTTCTCCCCTATCACACCCATTGTACATAAAGCGTATACTGTTGCATTGAATGATGATATACAGAAATTGGCTTCTTCCATTGTTAGCTTCCCTAATCATTTTATCAGCTATCCTAACATGCATCGGAATCGATCACGTATATCACATTAACGAGCTGCTAAATCACCCATCCAACAACACTCAGAGGAAGTAAAGTCATATAGAGCCAGTTTTGCGTGGCATCATTTACTAAAACTTCAGTGAGGTTCTTAGTCTACATGTTTGCCAGAAGAAGCAAAATTATGTAAAGAACCCATTTCAGTTATACGTTGATGTTTTCTCTCAGGGATCCCATTCTGTTGGTTAGTGTGTGGACATGGATGTCACACTAATACACCGGATTAGTTAAGATAAGTATACCACAGTCCGACTGGAAGGCTTTAATCTTAGTCTGAAACTTCCTCTTAACAGAAATTAAGAAGTGTTTTAAAATAGACAATGCCTACTCTTCGCTGTCAGAGGATAAAGTGTATATAGTGAATGCATCCAAAAATTCATATAGTACTTACAACCAGTAGTAGATGCACTAGAGGCTGGACTCCGAACATCAAAATACTCTAAGTCAGAAGGAGCTTCAACATGGCTAACAACACAAGAAAAGTGCATTTGATGTATTTTCCCAGCTTTACGGTCATTATAAAACAAGCTAGACAATCCAGTAGTTGAGGACGTAATCATCAATTGAAGAATCATCCTTCTTGGTTGATTGCAATTGAAACCAAAGACTTAATATGCTTGTCTTGGACTGACTCTAGAACAAAGTCTCAAAAGCACTCCATAACTCAGAGGCTGTAATTGCCCCTGTATTCTCTTGTGCAATGACATTGTTCGGAATGTAAATGAAGCAGTTGTACCCAGTGTGATGAATCTATTATTTCATCTAATTTTGATGTCATGGATATTCTTGGATCCATTTCATCTATTTAGGTTGAGCTAGAGCAAGCTTCTTTTGTTCGAAATTGAGCGTATTGAGGAAGCTGTTGTCGAGGGTAGGGGCCATTTATCATGGGAAGAGGCTGAGGGGCTTGAATATCAAGACAGAGAGAGAGGGAGAGATTAATTAGAAGTTTGTGCATAGCATGGTTGATATCATACTATGGTTTTACATCTAGTTTTGCAAGCTCATGCACCAACTTTCTTATTTTTTCACTACTTTCACTTCCTCGGAAATTTATGTAAATTTTGAGCATGAATTGGGTAACGTTGTCAACAAAAAAGTTGTAGAACTTTGGTTTATCTTTACTATGGATCTGATTTCACCGTGACCGGATATGTGTAACCCGAGATATAATCAAAATACTAGAGGTGTATCGGGATGGACCCACAAGTGCATTGCTTTCACTTTCTTGGCTATTTGTGGGAATTTTTTTATGAATTGGGAAATGTCATCAACGGAAAAGTTGTAGATCTTTAAGTTAGCTTTCCTATGCCTCTAGTTTCACCACGATCGGATAAGTGTAGCCCGAGACATGACCAAAATGCTAGAGTTGTATCGAGACGGACCCACAAGTGCACTACATTCAGTTTCTTGGCGATTTGTGAACATTTTTTGTATGAATCGGGAAATGTTGTCAACATAAAAGTTGTAGGTACTCGTCTTAGCTTTCTAAAGAACCAAGAATCACCTAATTTCAATTTCTACATTACACGAAAATAGCAGCCGAACACAACGAGTACGGTCGGCCGAAGTTTGCCAAGTTTCAGCCGAAATCTGTGAAGTATCTTCGGCCAAAATTTCAGCCGAAACCTGTAAAGAGGCTTCGGCCCAAATTTCAGCCGAAACTTGTGAAGTGTCTTCGGCCAGTATTTCAGCCGAGGTTTTTGAAGGGTGTTCGGCCCATATTTCAGCCGAATACTGTTATTGTATTTTTTATTTTTTCTAAATGATTTTTTGTGCCTGTAACTTATAGCTTCTAGTATTTTATTCTCATCTTCCATTTTTTATATTATAGGATAATATATTTTCGAAAATTTCCATTTACGTCACATACAAACGGGCCGGCATATAGTTTTACAGTTCGTTTCTGTTACACTATCTTTACGATTACCGATTTCTCGGAACAACAATCACCGTCCCATTAGTATGCAGACTGCCTGTTATGTCTCCTTCTTGTCCACAAGCAATTTCCTCCTGTTTTTTAAGATGCCAAGATTAGGAGCATAACATAGTTTGTTTCAAATGTTACTCTAATACACTAGGAGTAAGTCGATAATCGTTTATGGACATGGTCAATATACGTATACTGAAATATTAGAAACTCAGACAAGTGAATGTAAATGAAATCTGTGCAGAATATTTTTCTTGATAATCATCAACAAGGTAGAGATATAAAAGTATATTATCATGTACAAGTGTACTTCTGATATTAAAAAGTTCCTAGTAGTTGAGGATATTTCGAAGAGAAACTCAAGATTCCGAATGCTCGAATCCATGTCTTGCAAGAGTTTGATAAGATCATCAATTTGAATGTCTTGTATCCTCATTTGCAAGAAAGCATGCACCTTCTCAAATTCATCCTAATTCGTTTCTTTCTTGGAATTGATCAGCTTGGTTACCAAGGACCAGCCGCTCGACCTTGTTTGCTTCCTACGACTTCCTTCTGGAGTCGAGGTAGCATTTGATGCCATCCACATCCAATCTCTTTAGGACAGATAGTAGCTCTTGTACACCTTGCTTCGTGTTTGAGACGAGATCTTTAGCTGTTGTGCAGGCATCGAAGAGTTCACTTGTGAAAAGATCTGGTGAATGGTAGGCAACATAACAACATAAGCAAACCATCAATGCTGCTCCGTCTTCCATTGATTGACGACAATGAAGAACAGGAGAACTGCCTCAGAACCTGTTAAATTGGACAAGTTTTGATCAAGCTGAGATGCGATGAACTCAAAAGGCATATCAGGAAGATGCCATTTTCATGGTTGCTGGAGACCACACGCACCAACACGCGCCATCTGGACTTTCTGAACAATTACGCGCAGTTTCTGCTGCAGATTTACATCCAACTTGGCGTCTTATATGTGTTGTATCCAACAGTCAAGCACATGAACATCTATTTCTTTCAAAGTGCTTCGTGTTGGAGACGAGATCTTTAGCTGTTGTGCAGGCATCAAAGAGTTCACTTGTGAAAGATCTGGTGAATGGTAGGCAACATAACTACATAAGCAAATCATCAATGCTGCTATACAAGCTTCTAAGGCTCTTTACTCCGTCTTTCACTGATCGACGACAATGAAGAACAGGAGAACTGCCTCAGAACCTATTGAATTGGACAAGTTTTGATCAAGCTGAGATGCAATGAATTCAAAAGGCATATCAAAATGAGGAGGAAGATGCCATTTTCATGGTTGTTGGAGTACACACGCTCCAACACGCGCCGTCTGGACTTTCCAAACAATTACGCGCAGTTTCTGCTACAAGTTTTGATCAAGCTGAGATGCGATGAATTCAAAAGGCATATCAAAATGAGGAGGAAGATGCCATTTCATGGTCGTTGGAGACCACACGCACCAACACGCGCAATCTGGACTTTCCGAACAATTACGCGCAGTTTCTACTGCAGATTTACATCAAACTTAGCATCCTGTATGTGTTGTATCCAACAGTCAAGTACATGAACATCTATTTCTTTCAAAGTGATTTGATATTTGGTTCATCATGAACATCATTTTATCTATTGCATTCCGGTTAAAATTGCTTATTTCGATTTATTTCCAGACATTTTGTGAATTCCCTCGAATATTCACTTTTAATACTCCCTCCGTCCCGTAAAATTGTATGTTGTCATCATATATTCCTAATTATTAGGTGGGACTGTCCATATACTAAAATAACAAATTAGTATACCTAATTTTAGGAATAGTAATGGGACGGGTTTTGTTAAACCCGTAATCCATCCCAATGTGATACTAATTTAATGGCCCTAAGAAAAAATATTTTTACTCCATTATTTTTTATAAAATCCTACTTCATTCGGTCGATAACATTGAGAAACGGATTAGGAAAATATAATGTAGCTTTTATAACAATTTTAACATTTTCGTGAACCTAACTTGAGTCGACAAGTTCTTCGAACAGTAATAGTTCAACCTGCACACATAGATCGTAGGTGAACATGTGTTCAAACTTAACTTGACATTTATATTTTGGTTCAAACGCAACATCCGGACAAAACACCACGAGTTCTGTAAAAACTTCAAACAACACAACTATAGTTCGGATATTACTACCAAACAGACCTTCGTCCATTTTTTTATTTTCTCTAGGTATAACTATAAAGATATAATATTAGCCATGAATTGGGATGTATTTAGTAGAGTCGGAAAAATTAGTCCCGCCTGATGGCCTGGTCCAACTCCGGTTGACATTTTAGATGTGCTAAACCACATAAGTTTAGGTCTACAGCATCATCGGGATCAACGAACGCGATCTGATGAACTAAAATCTCAATGGGCCAATATTTATAAATTTAAGGGAATGAATTGTATGATATCAATAATTATTGGCCTATTCTTAACCCGCTTGACCATTGAGCCCAACAAATTTCGACTGGGCTTAAAATTCCAGTCCGATAGGCCGGGTTAGATTGAGCGGACCGAATCGCCACCTATAATAATTAGGACAAAGATAGAAATTTTTTTTATTTAAAGGGCACTATATTTAAATCCTGATGTGTATTTAGAAGAAAAATAGGTGGATATAGCCATGGTCAACAGAAAATTGCACGTGTTTGGAATCCTTTATATACAGAAAAATGCTAAGATTATGAAATTGCAGCACTGCACCATAACTCCACACCGAATCTGAAAAGTCTGAGGAGGTTAACCTGAATTCAGGTTCTGAAGTCATGAAAGTAATGGCGACTGATTGAGATCGATAAATCTGCCACCATTAGTGTGTTTTGGTTTAGGCAGAAGGGTTTATAGGTTGGGGATCTAATAGATACGGTGTTCATTTGTTGGATTTGAGAACATAAAGCTATGGCGACTGATTGAGATCGATACAATGTCTAATTCGCAAACCCTAGGTGGGGCGTCCCGCTGTGGGTGGGTGCTTGGGCCTTCACTGGACAAGATAATAAAAAATGTCGCCTGGAGGAAACACTCTCAGCTCGTTTCCGCCTGTAAATCGGCCCTCGACAAGCTCGAGACTCTTTCCGACGAGCCTTCCGATCCGGCCTCATGCTCCCCTCTCTACGGCTTATCTTCTTCCGATGCAGAGTTTTTGCTTCAACCTTTAATGATGGCTCTTGAATCCGGCTCCGCTAAGGTTCTCGAGCCTGCACTTGACTGTGCTTTCCGACTCTTCTCTTTCGGTCTTATTCGTGGTTGTGAAATCAAGGATAATTCGTCTATCATCTACCGCTTGATCGACTGTGTCTGCAAATGTGCTACCTTTGGCGATGAGGCAATTGAGCTTCTTGTGCTCAAGGTCCTCCTCTCTGCTGTCCGATCCACCTGCATCTACATCCGAGGTGATTGCTTAATCTATATTGTGAGGTCCTGCTATAATGTATATCTCGGGGGGCACAGTGGTACCAATCAGATCTGTGCCAAGTCTGTCCTTGCTCAGATGATGATCATTGTTTTCACCAGGGTGGAGGAGAATTCCATGCTTGCTGAGTTCAAGAATGTGTCTGTTTTTGAATTGCTGGAGTTTGCTGATAGAAATCTCAATGAAGGAAGTTCTATACATTTTGCGCAAACCTTCATCAATGAAATTATGGAGGCAAAGGAATCACCTCCTAATGGAAAGTTGTCCATGGATCAGCAAAATGGTTGCAAATACTCAGAAGACAGACCTGATGACGAGTCTGAAAAATCTGTTGATGAGGCTACTGATTTTAGTGGGTACAGTAAGATTAGGGAGGATGGTTTTATGCTCTACAAGAATTTATGCAAATTGTCCATGAAATTTTCAGCGCAGGAGAATTCAGATGATCAGATTCTATTGAGGGGAAAAATCCTCTCTTTGGAGCTCTTGAATGTGATCATGGGTAATGCAGGTCCAATCTGGCGCACCAATGAGAGGCAAGTGCTATGGTTAATAGTTCTCATGCACTTTCTGTTAACAGATGAACCAACTTGTAGAGAACATTTGTAGTGGAAGTGTGATTAAGTAGACTGTCTTGGGTGACTATTCTTTGCTAACTAAACAGAAAGTTTTCCTTGAAAAAGTAAAATAAATAACTAATTTAATAAACCTGAACAGAAAGATCTCCAACCTAGTGTGGAGCTGAGACTCCGTGTCACGGCCTTTTCTAATATCTAGGGGGTGAGAATGACAATCAGATGAAACTGAATATTCTTAAGATGTCCTGTGAAGTAAGCCTTCTGTGAACTCAGAAAATTCACTTCAGTGCAATCTGATTGAAGTAAAGGCACTCATGCTTGCATATCTATTGCTCTGATTATATTGTGGTTTTCTCATTAAAGTAGATTAGGAGAATGGTGTATCCTTAAAATGACCAATACGCTCTTGTAACAGGTTTCTTAATGCGGTCAAGCAATATCTATGCTTGTCATTGTTGAAGAACAGTGCGCTATCTGTAATGACTATATTTCAACTTCTTTGTTCCATATTTTGGAACTTACTATTGAAATTTAGATCCGGGCTTAAATCAGAGATTGGAATTTTTTTCCCTATGCTGATTCTTCGGGTACTAGAGAATGTGCTTCAACCTAGTTTCTTGCAGAAGATGACTGTTTTGAGTTTACTGGAGAAGATCTCTCAAGATCCGCTGATTGTAATTGATCTATTTGTCAACTACGACTGTGATGTGGAGGCTCCAAACATCTTTGAAAGGTACAGAGGACTGGATTCAGATATTCTTCTCCCCCCTCCATGAAAGCTCTACTTGAATATCATTTGAGCCTGTTCTACTGAGTCTGCTCCATGTCTTATTTTTGTTTTCCAATTTAATCTGTTATTCTAGCAGGTTGCTGAGTGGTAAATATATTGTTTCCGAAAATCAAACCTCAAGAGCTCGTTTAATTTGATATATGGGGGGTTAAAGAATGACCAATTGAGTGTCAAAAATAGGAAGTGATTGTTAATCCAAATAATATGATGCTTGCTCCAAATGATTAACGTAGGGATTTTCAAGTTTCCAAGGGATAGTGGGGTTGCAACATCTCTCTTCTCAACTCAAATATGTAGCATCTCATCCAGCAATTTACTTGTTTATAATGTTAGGTGTTTTTTCTTCTGTTCATTAAACACAAGTCACATATGTAAGTTAAACATTACATTGGCCTGGGTGATTTAGTAAACCCAAGTTAATCACCAAAGTAAACATTCACCAAGGTTTTGAGATAAGATATCAATTGCTTGCATAAAGTTTTGGAGGATGCACCTACATCTGTCCTCCTTTCTGCCATGAGTAAAGATACATTTCATACATTATGAACTGAATTCGTTCAAGAGACCAAGTTCCGTTTTTTGCCGTTTTATGCTTACCAAGGCAATGACTGAGAGTAGTCCTTTGGGAGCTTGGTTAAAAATCACTACCATAGTCAGAAGAACTTGTACGTGTTTTTGTACCCGTATCAGAGTAGTAAAAAAGGCTAGGACGAGGATATTGCTGGGTTCTTCATGTTATACTCTCAAATCCATCCCATTGGATGTGAAAATGTTGAGTATTCATAGGCTCAGAAATCAGTGTACTAGAATAGGGATGGTGATTTCATGTAGGGCAAGTAACTTTGCTAAAATGTTTAAATTATCGAGGATTCTTTTATGCATATGCCATTAAATGAGAAGTAAGACTGTACATTATTTGTCACAGAACACACCATCTTTTCCCCTTGCTTAGATATCTCAAAACCTGAAAAGAATTCTCAACATGTGACTGTGGGAATATAGATCTTGGAGAGTCATCGTGCAAGCTTTGTGTTGGTCCTTGTGGCTTGAAAGAAACAAGAGAATTTTTGAAGACTCCTCAGTCCTGAATTGATGAACTCTGGAATAAGCTTAAGTTTAGAGTTTTCTTGGTAAGTCTCACATCTCATAAGGAATTTGGAGCCTTCCATGTATCCAATATTGCTAGAAGTTGGAGTGTAGTGTTATAGATCTCTTCTCGCCCTTCTCTTTTTTCTAGATCTCTTCTCAGCCTGCTGTACTTTCTTTCTCCATTAATTTAAATATCTGTTTCTTATATAAAGAAACCACGTGCATGTAGATTAGTAAGGGAGGTGTAGGCACAAATGGGAATCAAAGCCTCATAATGGGATGCCTTTGGGTCCTTGCTAGTACAATATACTCTTATTGCACTTTGGTCTGTCTTTTGGGATATTGCAAGGATTAAGTCCAGCATGCTACTTTTTGGTTCTCTAGTTAACTGCTGCTCCACTAATTTGACTTTGGTGAAGTTATTAGTTGTGATGAAATTGTGGTTTATTTAAGTTAATGATTTTAGTTTCCCCTGGAGGTCCTGCATTACAGCCTATTAATAAAAGTTTCGTTTCTTATAAAAAAATTGAAATTGTACGATAGAAGTTGGTGTGGATCTATTGCTGTGATGAATTACTGTGGACTCATTCATAATATTTAATGTTTCTCTTGTCATTGCAACAGCAACAAACTTTAAGACGCTCAGCCACATGCTTTTTGACCTTTTTGCTGTACAACTATGACCACTTAACCTGCTAGTATGCTGTTTTGTTCCTCAAGTTTGGTTTTGCTTATTATATATATATATAAAGTTCCTTCAGCTACTTACCATCTTTCATTGTTCTAAAAATTGTATCATACCCCTTTACTTCCTGATATATTTGCAGGACTGTTAATGGCCTCCTGAAAACTGCATTAGGTCCACCACCTGGTTCCGTTACCTCTTTGTCTCCAGCCCAAGATATGACATTTCGCCATGAATCAGTCAAGTGTCTGGTTAGAATTATCAAATCGATGGGATCATGGATGGACCAACAGCTGAAAGTTGGAGAAAACAATCCTACAAAGTATTCTGATCATGAAAACGTGACTGAGAATCCCAGCTACTCCATTGATGATGCAAATAGTACCGATTATGAGCTGCAGACAGAAGCAAATTCTGAATTTTCTGGTGCTGCGATGCTGGAGCAACGTAGAGCTTATAAATTAGAAATGCAGGTTTGCTTATAAAAGACTTCAAGCGAATTATCATTTGCCTCAATTCTTTTACAAAACGAATAATTCTGATTGGCAACTGACCATGAGGATACCGTTGCATCATGAATGTAGTTAAAAGTTTATTCTGTACATTAAGTGCTTTCTAGTCCTTCGTACTTAAATTCTCAGGAAGATCTGAAATAATTTAGTAATTATGTTGTATAATGGAATAAATGCAGAAAGGTATAGCACTGTTCAATAGAAAACCATCCAAGGGAATTGAGTTCTTAATAAGCACCAAGAAAGTTGGCAGCTCCCCTGAAGAAGTGGCATCATTCCTCAAAACTACTTCTGGCCTGAATGAAAGTATGATTGGCGATTATTTCGGCGAAAGAGAGGAATTTCCGATGAAAGTGATGCATGCATATGTAGATTCCTTCAACTTTGAGAACATGGGCTTTGGTGAAGCAATAAGATTCTTTTTAAGAGGATTTAGGTTGCCTGGGGAAGCACAAAAGATTGACCGCATCATGGAAAAATTTGCTGAACGCTACTGTAAATGCAATCCAAACTCTTTCACCAGCGCAGATACAGCTTATGTCCTTGCTTACTCAGTAATAATGCTCAACACTGATGCTCATAATAGTATGGTAAAGGATAAGGTGCATTTCTCTAACTTTCTGTGTACTTCCCTGTATTTTGTTTTTCCTTTCTAGTTCACTTTTCCCTAGTCATGTGCTTGAAAGCGCAAAATCACATGCAATAATGTGCTTCTAAGACAAATTTGATTGAGATCTTAAAAAAAAAAACAATTTTGATGTAGTGTAGTAAGCAACGACCCACCTTAATACTAGAAGAGATAGAATAAGTAATGAATTCATGGAAATAAAGTGGGGTAGCCCCGTGAGATGGAAAAATTAGAGAAACATGCGTAAGATGGTTAAACATGTTTAGGAGACTTTTAGATTTGTCCTTGAACAGCGTCCAGAAAGCAGCGGTGCAGGAAAGCCTAAAAAAACTTGAATGAACTTATAAAATATGAATGAGAATATGTGTTTTGACTGAATACTGAATTCCTTACAGCCGACAACTGAACGAGATAAGGTCTTAGTTCTTTGTCGTATATGTTGTATACCTGCTAACTCTTTCTGATCGATAAGAAATTTGATGAAACATGGGAATTATGTAATTTGCATTTGATGTATAGATACTATTTGTTAGGTTGTATACATTGGGGCCCTTCTAACTTATATTGAGATTGGGTTTTCACTCTTTAGATGACCAAGGCTGATTTCATCCGGAATAACAGAGGGATTGATGATGGCAAGGACGTACCTGAAGATTACTTGAGTGCTCTGTATGATCATATTGTGAAAAACGAGATTAAAATGAAAGCGGACTCTTCTGCTCCTCAAAGCAAGCAAGGAAGCAGCCTGAATAAACTGCTTGGCTTGGATGGCATACTCAATTTGGTCTGGAAGCAGACAGAAGAGAAACCCTTGGGTGCAAACGGGCATCTGTTAAGGCATATCCAAGAGCAGTTTAAAGCAAAATCTTCAAAATCAGAGTAAAATCCAATTTCCATTCTAGTATACTTATTCTTACTTTATTTAGTGTTAGTTTTTTTATATAGTACCTTCTACTTGGGTAGCAAAATGATTACATGGATGTCTATCAGTGAAATCAGTTATTTATGCATGCTATTAGGCAGGTCTATAAACCCTCTGAGCATCATAATTGCAATGTTATGGCTATTGTTCTAGATGTTGATTCTTTCGGTGCCAACCACCTTCCAATTTTTCTCTTATGGATTTCTGTTTCCTGCTGCAGAGTTGTTTATTACGCTGTAGCAGATCCCGCAATATTGAGGTTCATGGTTGAAGTTTGCTGGGGCCCGATGCTTGCTGCATTTAGTGTAACTCTGGACCAGAGTGATGACAGGGAAGCTACTTCTCAGTGTTTGCAGGGATTTCGACATGCTGTGCATGTTACAGCAATAATGTGTATGCAGACACAGAGAGATGCTTTTGTTACCACTGTGGCAAAGTTTACTTATCTCCATTGTGCTGCAGATATGAAACAAAAAAATGTTGATGCTGTCAAGGTATTTGTTAGTTTCATCCTTCTGGTCTTGGGTAATGAATAAACCACTTATGCAAGCACTTTTAATATGTACTGTGCTATCTATGCATCTCCATTGCATTACTCCATGAGATATAAACTATTGATGGTTGTTTTCCCCAATGTTGATAAACTTTTGAGTAGCTGATGCTGCTTATATACGAGGATTTTTATCATTCTATGTTGGAAAGATGGAGTTCTATGTGATGAAAGTGACTGTTGCTTTGGCAGGCTATCATATCAATTGCTATTGAAGATGGAAATTACCTTCATGAAGCATGGGAACATATTTTGACATGCTTATCCCGGTTTGAGAATCTTCAGCTCTTGGGAGAGGGAGCACCTTCTGATTCGTCCTTCCTTAATTCGCCTAGATCTGAATCTGAAGAGATTACACTAAAAAATGCGAGTTATCCATCTTTGAAGAGAAAGGGAACACTCCAGAATCCTGCTGTAATGGCAGTTGTTCGAGGGGGCTCTTATGATAGCACTTCCGTTGGAGTCAACTCTCCTAATCTCGCTACTCCAGAGCAGATCAATAATTTCATCTCAAACTTGCATTTACTAGATCAAATTGGGAATTTTGAATTAAACCACATTTTTGCTCATAGCCAAAGGTTAAACAGTGAGGCAATCGTATCTTTTGTGACGGCACTCTGCAAAGTCTCCATGTCAGAATTGCAGTCTCCAACCGATCCACGTGTGTTTAGCCTGACAAAAATCGTGGAAGTTGCGTAAGATTCTCTCCAGAATTTGAATTGATGACCAAATTTTGCCAATACCTTCACAAACTTGCGATTAGAAATAAAACACTAGATACTCTGTTTTTGCAGGCACTACAACATGAATCGCATAAGACTAGTATGGTCTCGGATATGGAGTGTCCTTTCCGAATTTTTTGTGGCAGTTGGTTTGTCAGAAAATCTCTCTGTTGCAATCTTTGTTATGGACTCGCTGCGGCAACTCGCCATGAAATTCCTAGAACGAGAAGAACTGGCAAACTACAATTTCCAAAATGAATTTTTGAGACCTTTTGCAGTTGTCATGCAGAAAAGCGGCACCACTGAGATCAGAGAGTTAATAGTTCGATGTATCTCACAAATGGTCCTCAGTCGGGTCAATAACATAAAATCTGGATGGAAGAGTGTTTTCATGGTAATTTTTCGTTCCATCTTTTATAGCATGCATTCCATTTTTTTTTCCAAGTTAAATCCTCTAGTATATGGAAGTATTCAAGAAGGTATTTGGCCGGGTCCACCAAAACAGCAACACTATTTATGTGTCAGTCCTGAAGAATGCAATTAGTGAGGAGCCATGCTGCATTCTGTTTTTTCACACTGGACTGAGTGGCTAATTAGATAACACTCTAAAAGTGGCGTTCACCAAATTTTTCCTTTTTTTTTGTACACACAGTTGGTGGTAGTAGTGAGGATGTGGGTGCTGTGGAGGTGGAAAGGGATTCATTTGGGCGGATGAGAAGAATATGATGTGGTGAGGTGGAGGATATTGGTGGGTTTGAAATGTAGAAGTAACTGTGGAGCACGTAGGTGAAAATATGAAAGTGAAGGTGGAAGGAATGAAGTATTTAGAATTTGATAGACAAGAAAATTGTAGAAGTTCTAAACCACTTCGCTGCATTGCGCTGGTTAAGAAAAAATACAATGCCATCTCAACTTCGGCCCCCCTCAGTTTTACTCACTTAGTAAATTCTCAGCACAAAAGAAACTGTGAAATACGTGCTTGTATTATGTCCTGATACATATTTACTTTCTGTAGCTTGTCATGTATAACGTACCCGAGGGAAATGTCAGATTGTCATTGTGGGTCTTTGGTAGTGTATGACATTGATAAAATGGAAGTTTGATGTATTTGGTATAGGCTCTCACTTTGGTTGTTTTCTTTTTCTTTTTCTGTGTCCCTGAATGGCAACTCGTATATTTGATCACTTACTCCTGCATAAGTAGTCTTGGTTCTTGTCCAAATCTGCTTTCTGTATGGAATTATTGCTCAACTATATATTCATCCATACTCTACTCTGATTTTTGAATGAGACTATTTTTCGTGCACTTTAATGCTGCATAGATTCTTAGCTTAATCATGAATTTTCAGGTAGTTTAAATTTGGAGCTGGTAGTTTATGCTTTAGTTGCGTGTCAGCTACCAGTGTCGCTATATCTTGAAATTGTATAACTGTGAGATAGCTGATGGTTGCATTAAGGTCATTCTTTTGGTGATTGCTCATTGATGAAGCTAAATGAGTTAATGTTCAACTTTTCTCTAGGATGAGACCTTGCTTTCGAGATCAGCACTTTTGAATGTTATTGCCAAGTATTAAGTGGCTTTTGATAATTTGCCTTTCAGGTTTTCACAGCAGCTGCAGCTGATGAAAGGAAGAGCATAGTCTTGTTGGCCTTTGAAACAATGGAGAAAATTGTGCGGGAATATTTCCCCTACATAACTGAGACTGAAGCTTTGACTTTTACTGATTGTGTTAAGTGCCTCATCACATTCACAACTAGTAGATTCAACAGTGATGTTAGCCTCAATGCTATTGCTTTTCTCCGGTTCTGTGCTGTCAAACTTGCAGATGGTGGACTTGTTTGTAGTGATAAAAGTAAGGAGGATGATTCGTCTAGTCCAGTATTGAAGGACAATGCTTTGGATGGTCAAACATGCATAGATAAGGATGACTATACATGTTTTTGGGTTCCTTTGCTTGAAGGTACTTGATTTTAATTTAGAATAATTCTCATGGAGAACAAGCTATTGTTTAAACTCTAGCGATCTCACATACTCTCCATTACATTTTCCTGATTTCTACCCGTTTTCCTGATACGTTAGAATCTTGTTCTCCTTTATCATGGATGTTTTGCACTTGAAAATATTGATTCTGAGAGTTTTTTGTTATCATCATCCTGTTCCTCTTAATCATAGTGTCTACACTTAGTAAGCATCCTCCCTAGGTTTGTGGTTTAACAATTTTACTGCAACTTTACCACGTTGGTGTTTAGGATTTGATCATTATCTTCAGTCCTGTTTCAGGCATATCAAAGCTGACATCAGATCCTAGAGCAGCCATCAGGAAGAGTTCTCTGGAAGTTCTCTTTAATATTCTAAAGGACCATGGCCAGCTTTTTTCGCAACCATTCTGGGCTAATGTTTTCAATAGCGCCATCTTTCCAATATTCAGTTTCACTCATGATGGTAAAGAGGCGAATAAGGAGGAAGATTCCTGTTCACGGAATTCGACACCCTCACATCCTGATGGCAACATATTGGACTCTGAAACTTCTGTAAAGGCAGCAGAATGTCTCATTGATTTAGTTGTCCATTTCTTTGATTTGGTAAGGCCGCAACTGCATGGAGTAATATGCATATTAGTGGGGTACATAAAAAGTTCAGGTCAGGGTCCCTCAAGTGCAGGGGTGGCTACCTTGATGCGCTTGGCTGCTGATTTGGGGGGCAAACTTTCAGAAGAGGAATGGCAAGATATCTTTCTTTGTTTGAAAGATGCTTCCGAGTCCAGTTTGCCTGGTTTTCTCAAGCTTTTGAAAACCATGGACACGGTTGAGGTGCCTGATGCCATTCTTCCCAATAATGAAATGGATTCCCCTACTGGCCATGGAGTAACTAATGATGACTATGAAGAGGACAATTTGCAAACTGTGTCATATATCGTTTCAAGGATGAAAGTCCATATAGATGTACAACTTCGCATTCTACAGGTTCACCTTCTCTCTCTCTCTCTCTCATGCACGTGAAACCACAATCATTCTAATTATGCTTGTACTCCTATAGCTGTCTGACATATTTTTAGTTCCGAAGGCTGTCTTAATTATATGATTGTGTCGAACACATCCTTTTATACTTTTAGCCCTTTACCTTTGTTCACTTCAGGGCCTTATATGACCCATCTCTCTCGCTATATAACTTTGCAGTTAATTCTTGAAAGTCTTAGTGTCTAACCAAACTGTACAGGCCAAAATAATTAAAAGAGGGGTATTCGTGCTGGTCAAACAGTTCGACACAAAAGTTAGGGTCCTAAAAGTAGTTTTCTGCTCGGAAGGTAATTGTAGAATTAGCTGCTGATGCATTTTTGACTAAAAGACCATTTTTTTGCAGTGGGTTAGACAGCCGAACTGATGAAATAGTGTTACTTCCCGGTGAAATAAGTGAGGGTTGTGCAATAGTCTTTGCTGTAAAATAAGTGAGGATTGTGCAACAGTCTTCGCCCTGGAATTTCACAAGAATATATGTTGAATCTAATAACTCAATTCTAGGATCTGATAGATCCTGGGAGTAGGTATAGCTACTTATGTGCATTTTAACAAATGCATGTAAACACGAATATAAAACTGGTTATCTTCCGACGTAGAATCAAACAGGAGAGCGGACAAATAAAGTTGAATAACATCCTAGAAATATGAACTACATGGATATAATAATCTAGCCTGCGTGATACCAAAACTTTAACAGTCAATAATATCATGATACGGGTATCGAAAGATTCTATTGCAAATATTAGGAAGCGGTATACTAAATCAGGTCAACCTTGCAACATTTTATAGCAATGTCATGCTGATCCTCTCTCTATTTGATTAAAGGTTGTGGCGGATCTTTACAAGATGCATTGGCAGTCCTTGTCTGCAAATTCCATCACTACACTTGTCGAAATCTTTTCATCAATATCATCTCACGCCCATGAATTGAACTCCCAAGCTCTGCTACGGCTTAAGCTGGACAGAATATGCTCTGTACTGGAAATCTCAGGACCGCCCTTGGTTTCTTTTGAAAACGACTCTTACAAGCATTACATAAACTTCCTGCACGATCTATTCAAGAACTCTCCATCTCTGCGGGAGGAGAAGAATGTTGAAGCAGAGCTCGTGTATGTCTGTGAGAAAGTCCTGCAGATGTACCTTGCATGCAGTGGATTTGCAAAGGACGGCATCAACAAACCCGTGATGCATTGCATTCTTCCATTAGGTTCGGCCAGGAAGGAAGAGTTATCAGCTCGCACTCCTCTACTCGTATCAGTGATGCAGATTTTGGCTAATCTAGAAAGAGATTCTTTTAGGCGGCACGTCTCTCACTTGTTCCCGTTGCTGGTAGATCTCGTGCGAAGCGAGCATCATTCGCTCGAAGTGCAGCGGGTTCTAAGCAACATATTTCAGTCATGTATAGGGGCAATAGTGATGTAAGTGAATTTTGTTTAGTGTACAGTTGTATTATTTCTCTTACTGCTATGCTTGCTGCCTATTTGTTAAAAGGATTACATGAGGATAAAAGAATCACTTTCACCAATATTTCAGTTTTTGTTACAGTCGGGGTGTGTTTACTTAAGGCTTGGCTCAGTAGATTTAAGGGCCAAAGTCTCGATAAAACACATTCATTAACTCCCTCAACCAAATTTGGCTCGGTACTCTCCAACCTTAAGTAGACATATCCTCAGTTTTTCTAGCCAAACAAAATAAGTGGAAATATTTCAGTCACATTGCAAGATTAGATATTTTTTAGGGAATCAAAGGCATATTTAGGGGTGGGGAAAAATACCGAAATACCGAAATACCGCACATACCGTATCGAAAAATTACCGAAAATACCGAAATTTTCGATATACCGAATTTTCGGTACGGTATGATACCGTACCGGAAATTTTCGGTACGGTAACGGTATGATAATTTGAAATTTTCGGTATTTCGGTATATACCGAATACCGAAAAAAGTTCGGTATTTTCGGTATATATCGGTATACCGATTTTTTTTTCGGTATTTTGGTAGTTCGGTATTTCGGTATACCAAATTCCTAACGGTATACCGTAAATTTTCGGTATACCGAAATTTTGGTATACCAAAATCAACGGTATGGATCGGTATATACCGATACCGATACACAATTCGGTATACCGAATTTTCGGTACGGTATCGGTATTTACCGATATCATACCGAATTTTCGGTATGCCGAATTTCGGTATACCGAAATTTTCGGTACGGTAACGGTATGGATTTTCGGCGTACCGAAAATTTCGGTATGGTAACGGTATGGGCAATTCACCGTACCGAACCACCCCTAGGCATATTTCTCTTATTCTTCAAGAATGGCTGGCTATATTATAATAGAAAATAAATTTATATAAGTTGATAGGGATGTGTTGGTAACGACGGAAGAATAATTCCCCTCCGTTCTAATGGGACGGGCACTTTAGAGAAGGTAAAATTATTTTGAAAAAATATCATTTTAGTAAAAACTTGTAATTTTTTTTATGTTACCGTCTAAATATATCCCAACAGATCTTTAAATATCTCATAATTTTGGCTTGGCCTTAATTAAACATTCTCTTTATCTTTTTTAATATAACCTACTTAATTTAGTTGGATATATTTTTTTTACTCCACGAAACATATTCCACATAAATGACCTTTATATATATTAAGAATTTATATTTTATTTATAAAATATATGGAAAAGGAAAAAGCAACGTGGCTACAAAAGCAAAGGTTCAAGTAATTATTCTTGAAATTCATATTTGAGCAGCATCGTGTTCGGTTTAATAATAGGGGTAGCGATTCATAACTCGATACGATAGACTCGACTAATATGAACTGCCCGACATGAACTTAATTAATAATATATATTTTTAATAATCATTGATGTATAATCTGAGAGCTAAAATAATGCTCCAACTTGTTGGAAGAAGCTCATTACAGCCATATCCAACATTAAATTTGTGGTTCGCATGCACATGTTTATATGCCCGCTGTTTAAAATATATTACGTGTGCAAATTCGGATGGGACGATTGTAGTTACTTTTTATTGCAGTTTCTTAATTATTAGTCAAACAAAAAGTAATACTCCTTCACCAAAAAATTAACACTTTCTGGTGAAAGGTAACATATCACTAGATTGTTCAGAAAATGATATAATTGTAGACTGTAGTCATATACTACACAGATCCAAACCAAAATATTGTTACCTTTTTAAAAATTTAAATGATGCAAATCCGAATGTCAAACCAATAATTTCACAACTCTAATAACATACATGCAAAATCTGGCCGCCCGCCCCCCGACATTAGGATAAAAACCTAGGTCGAAGAACCATCAGGCCTAACGGACATAATTCGGTGAGGTCATGAATCGACTAAAGAAATAGTTCAGTTCGATGGATCGACCCAACCCACCCAACATTTTAAATAAGATGGAAGACCTGAAGTATCATCATGTCTGACAAGCCCGACACGATGACTAAAAGCTTGACGAGTTCAAGTTACCTGAAATCTTAGTATATTTAAAGGGATAGACTCCGTCGGACTCGAAATCTTTAGCCGAATTAGTGGGGCTGTCAAATTGCCACCTCTATATTTGATGGAATGACTGAATTGAATTGGACTGGGCTCAATAATTTTTTATCCGATAGAATTTCAGACCGGTCCAACCGACCCAACCGATATATAGTGGGCCTAATAAATTGGGGTGGGCCGCGCCGGACGCCGTATTACCACCTCTTCAATATACTACATGTTTTATACGAAAAAGAAAAAAGGAATAAGTAGAGTGTGTTTAATAAAAGAGGGAAAAACATTGGCTGTAAACACGAATAAAACAGCCTGTAACCCAGCTACATCTCAACATTACCATTTCCATCCTCTCTCTCTCATCTCTCTCATCTCTCTCTCTCTCTCTCCAACAATCCGGTGTCTCACAACCAGCAACCAATCGAGTAACTCGCCGGAGAAATGAGCTCCGTATTCCAGGTGCAGCGGAAGCAGCAATCGCTGCCGCTCTCACAAAACCAGACGAAGGAAGTCGGGATCCGCCGGCGGCTTTCCTCTCTCTCCCTCAACCTGAAGATCCAGGCGCCGTCGTCTTCCCCATGGGCGAGCTTCAGCCGTTCCAAGTCCTACGCCGGCACTTCCATCAAAAACTGGTGGACCAGAGGATGGGGATGGCTCCTCTCTCGGAAACCTACTTTCGCCTCAGATCTCGAAATGAACGAGGAAGAAGTCGTCGTTCTCGGCAGCCACAGCAGAGGCAGTTGGCGCCATGTCTTCTACAAGGTCACCTCTCAGCTCCGCCGCAAGCTTCTCGGCGCCGACAATGTCGGTCTCCCCCAGACCTTCCGCTACGATTCCTTCAACTACTCGAAGAACTTCGAGTCTGCTCACTGATCCATATTTTCAACCTACATTATCAGATCGACGTTTTTTTGCCAATCCATCAGCTTTCCCCAAATTAAGTTCTGTAAATTGAAATCTCTCCGGTTCAGATCCGTGAAGCAGTATGCAAGGGAAGTATTAATCTGCATCAAAATCTTCTTCTATTGTACGTCGTGTGATTGATATATAGTATCCGTTCGTCGCTAGTATATTATGAATTGTATGATATATTCTTTACTTGATTGTTTCATTTGTTTTGTAGTTTCATCTCTGTAATCTGTTGAATTGAATTTTGGAAATACTTAATTGTATAATGCTACTTCATTTTAATTTGCTCGATGCAAAATTTATAATCAGTTTCTGTTAAGTTTTACATATTTACAACGTGTGGTGTTTTATATCAATCCCTTAGATTGATTACCGACATGTATTAATTAGTAACATAATCTAATAATCGAAAAACTAAAACGTCAAAAATCGTATTTCTTGAAATATTCATTAATGGATGGCCATAATAATCACGAAAAATCGGTTGAAATGAGCAAATATAAGTTTTATTTCTTGAAATATTTATTAAGGTTTTGTTGAAATTTTATTATAAAACACAAAATGTGGAATTCATTAGTTAAAGGCATATTTTGTTTATTTGTGAGGTGTATTTAGTAATGATATGCATAGGTTACGAATAATTCACGATTTTAAAAATAATGATACATGTTTTTAAAGGTGGATTTTTTTTTCGATTTGTTTCAACTTAATTTGTCAGTTTATAAATGTCAAATTTTTCTCACAATTTTCATCCTCAAAATCTTCGCCACAATCTCCATCTTAAAAAAAGTCAAAGATTCCACAAAATTTATTTTTTCTTAACCTTCGTGCTCGATCAAAATAGATAAATTAGGCTATGACGAAAGGAGCATATAGCAAAGAAAGTCTCGATACACACACGTGCAGCACATGCCACCACTCTTCATGTTTGTCGGTGAGAAATGTCTCCATAAATAAGAGGTCAAGAAATATCACATGAAACAAAACAAAGCCATAAATAAATAAATAAAACTATACACTATCAAGATTTGAATGTCCAACGTATTGGTAAATTTTTATGTGCATCAATTACACAATGTAATTCGAACTAAATATCATGATTTATACGAAAAAGTATTATATGTATGGATATAGATACTACAATGCCTATATTTATAACATGGAATATTTTTATGCATAAATCGTGATACCATTTCATCATGATACATTTATTTCTCAAATGTAATAACTCTAGCCATAATATGGAATACATTTACGCATAAATCGTGATATCATTTCATCATGATACATTTACTCATAAAATGTAAATACTTTTAGGAATAAATAGTAATACATTTTGACCCATGACCCGTATTATACGAAGCTAAAATTTGTACAATTTGATACACAAGAGATCTTCCTATATAACACTACCTCTGTCCCGCTTTAACTTGTCTACTTTTTCTTTCGATTTGTCCCAACTTAACTTGTCAGTCCATAAATGACAAATTTATCTAACAATTTCCACCCTCAAAATCTCCACCTTTAAAAAAATCAATATTCTACAAAATTTGTTTTTTCCATAATTTTTATGTCCGATTAAAGTAGATAAATTAGGTTGGAACCGAGGGAGTATTGAAATGATTGGATGGAAAAATGAAAGCATATATGAGAATTAAGAAGAAAAATTAGCACATGGTGTTGATAATTGGAAAGAGGTAGTGATTATTGAGAGGCATATGGTACTAATAACAATATATTAAAGAATGAAAACTGAATTATCGGTTAGAGAGTAATGACAAGACAACAGCTTGACGGTGATTGGGAAATTAATTATGTCCATATGAATGCTCAGTGTCTTCTCTTTATCACAAAACAAAATGCGCGTGGACGAGTTGAGCCGGACATACAATTATTCAAATTTTGTTTGAAATATTATCAAACTTAATATTATGTTTGAGTTTATTTGATTATTGAGTGAATTGAGCTTGAACGAGCGTTAACTGAGCTAAATACGAAGTCGAGCTCGGGTAGTTTGACATTTTTACACTTGTTTCAATATTTTTAACTTATCTAGCTCGAGCTCAAATCGAGCTTTAGATTTTATTAAATGTAAAAGTATGTTCAAGCTTGTTTGATATCTTTACTCGGACATAATTCAAACAGGCTTTTTTAACGAACAATTTCAAATCGAGTAGGTTTGTTTGATTTTCAGTCCTACATAGAAATACGCTTTGTACTTGCGGGTCGGGTACCCGGCCCAATCAATGCGGGTTTTACCTAAATGGGTCGGTATTTTCTATTCCAGTAGGTATCGGGTTTATGTTGGGTTGAATTGGGTCGCGTTGGGCTGGGCCGGGTTTTATGGGGTGACGTATTGCTAAAATCAACCATAATCTGCAAATCTTTCAAAAATCTTAAAGAAGTTAAAAAAAATTAATTCTAGATAATTAGCTTTGAGAAACTCGACCCAATCCATCGGTACCCACAAAAATCAAGTAGAAGATTGGGGTTTTTTATCGGTTACCTCACCCTTAAACTGCCGAAAACCCGACCTGATCCCACCCTAAGTACACATATATAGGTATCTTACACTTGTATGTACGTAAGAAGGAAGCATGTTTATTGTAAACTCTCAATCTTGATCAAATGCAATGTTTTTTATGTAGGACTCATTTGTTCTTAATGAGTTGACATATAAGGGCTCGTGCTACTGTTCACGCGTCTTGAAAGTACAATAAAGGTAAATGAGTCATTTTACCTTATATGTCAATTTATTAAGGGCAAATGGGTCATTTTACCATAAGGGTAGTGTCTGTACACACCGGATGTGCGACATGTGAATACCTTTTTTTAAAGTAGGCCACATGTCACATATCCGGTAGTGTGCAGACATTTTTAAGGTGGCATAAAACTTCCTCGAGAAAAAAGTATGCCACATGTCACACATCCGGTAGTGTGCAGACATTTTTAAGGTAGCATTAAGAAGAGATGCAGCTACCGTAGTAAGCCATGAAAAACCACTTTACATAATTTCAAGACCATCAATTTCAACAACAGCAGTGTGAAAGATGGTAGAAGAAACTAGGTCACTATTACTATTTGTAGAACTTTGTATAACGTCCTCTTCATGTACACCGGACGACGCCGAATCGAACACCACCACCACTATATTATAATCTAACAGCTTATTTAGTTAAAAATCACATTACGTGGTAGTTTAGCAGATACAAGACAAGACGATACATACAAGTATGGTTACCGACGGCATCTTCTTCTATCTCCGGCCACTCCTCCCTTCCGTTGCTGCTAACCACCCTTTTTATTGAACGTAAAAATGTACCTCCTAAGAGGTCTCCTAAGTCAATATGGTACCATACCCGTATTCACAAAACAAGCACTGGCTTCGACTAAGGTGTTGCTCGGTAGCCTAGCAGCTCTGCATCTTTTAGATGCCGTCTCAGCCCTCCACTCGTAGGCCTGCATTCATTGTACACACAAAAACCTCGTTAAATGCAGTTCAACTGTTTTGACGTCATTGCTTTTTCTAAGTCGAACAATAAAGGTACCACCGAATCTCCTACTAGACCGAAACTGTTAGGGTTTGAGTATATTTCAAGGAACCTCTTACTATAACTTGACATACTTGTGCAATACACACATCTTTCTTACTTCACCATAGCATGCAACCGCAGATTTTGCCTGAGAGGTCTCTTAGATGATTAACCATAACAACCCCACGAAGATGATTTGATCATCTACCTGTCTTATTGCAGACAAGAGCGAGAGAGAACATATTTATAATACTCTTAGGGGTTTTGCAATTGCTTCTATTCTTGGAGAGGTAACTCAAATAAGTGATTTTAAAAAAGTAACAACTTTTAGTTTGCAGCTTTTGGTCCAAATTAGCTTAAATTCAGCCGAAGCTGTGATTAACGAACACTCCTTTCGGCTCTTTTTAACCTAAAAGCTCAAAAGTGCTTATTTTAAGCATTTGTAAACGCCCCCTTAGACTCTTAGTCCATGCATGTAATCGAGCAACTATAGAGATTCAGGCAATCCTCATGTAAACTAAAGGATGAGTAGTTGGATGTGAGTTTCAATCTCAAAGTCGTTAATATCATCGATCCCCATGTTTTTTACCCTCCAGGACGAGAAAGAGGCACGAAATAGCAAAAAACACATCGGAAATGATTATACTTACAGTCCGCTTAACACTTTGATGCTGTCATAGAAAAACCACTGCAGCGTAATAACAGGACCCACTATTGCGATTCTTATTGGAAGACTTCTAGTTAACAAATTGACAAGCCCAATCTTCTTTATAGCCTGAAAAGAACACCACGGTCAAAATGATACTCAGCAACAAGAACAAAATGACTTGATCCAAGATTTACCTGCTTTACACTTGTAGCCTTTTTATTGTAAAGTGACGAAACTATGTTGTCAGCGGGATTAGAGATTACAGTACCAACAGCGCCAGCTGCATAGCCAGCTGAACATGTCACTGCAAGTTGTTGGGATGTTGAGCAATCTTCCCTCTTTCTTTGTAAAATCTTGCGATACATCACATCCACAGAATGCTCAAATGTTGAGAACATAATCATGGCGACTGCCAAAACAAGGACGCATGTTTAATAGTTGAGTAAATTTAACAATCATTGGTATCCGTCTGGAGCCCTAAATGTTCACTTATGTGAAGTAGATTGAAACTATAATTAACAAAAACAACCCTAGCCCTACCAACTAAGATATCCGTATGCTGATTAACTGACTGATCAATAAGCTACAGATTATGATGATCTGTGCTCTTTTTAATGTCCCAACAGGCTGTATCCGAAGATAATCATATAATCATGCAACACAGAATTTTAACGCGCCCTATATAGCTAGACAAGCAAAATGCAGCTGCTCCTTGCAACCTCCTACTGTTTAACTAGCATAAGAATGAGCATCTACAAAAATGTATAGAATCAGGCATAGAATGTGGAAGCACACTCTGTCTGATGGTGTTGAGCTAAGTACATGTGAGGGACTTTACTTGTGGGTATGCAAACGACAATATTTGATCATCATTGACAAAGAAGGTTAAGCTCTTGTAAATAGATAAAACTCAGGTTCCAGGATATGTACGAATAAGGAATGTTGATGAAGCAGGGTAAAAGTATAAGCAGAACGGGTTTTTAACCAATGTGAAAGCACCACACTTCAAATGTAAAACAAGCCATACTTGAGCAACCAAATAAAACGAAGGCAGTGAAAGAGTGGATGTTTACATGGAAGGTTACGACCCCACAATGGAAGAAGTCCCTTGTAGAATCTGCAAAGAGATAATGCCGGAGACATATGAGCATCATCCAAAGAGTTGCTATTAAAGATTGAACTAAGTGGGAGTTAGTCGTGATATTACCCCCGGAGCCGTTCATTGGCGTAAAATATAGGAAATCCATCAGCCAAGCCTTTGGCGAAACTTGGCTGAGTCTGAACTCGAACTTTGATAGCTTCAAACGGGCAAAGAGCAACATCAGCAAATACTTGAGCAGATGCACTGCTGAGGAAGAATATGAGGCCCTTCCTCTGATCTGGCAGTATATCACCATACAGGTTCTTGAAATATTCGTAAAGCCCGAATCTGCATCCACCTTGTATACCATATCCAAAAAGCTTGCCAGACCAACCCCTCCAAAGAGCAGAAGCACCTTCTTCTCTGCACAGAGTACTAAACCCTGATATGATGCCGTTATATTTTATTGGGTTCACCTGAAATGTGCACATAATCAGGCATAAAAGCCTTCCCTTGTTTTGCTCCATATTTTTTCTATTTATCCTTCTTTTTTTTTCCTTTCCCCACATACGAGATAGAGGGATGTTTGCAATTGTTTCTACTTTTAGAGAAGTGATTGAGATAAGTAATTATGAAAATGTAACAATTTATGGGGTGTTTGCAAGAGCTCTCTGTAAGTTAATTGTTAGTATTTGCATTTCATAGCTTCTGCTTCAGTTTCAGTTTTTTGTCATAAGCTGCAAGCAGCAATAACTCTGCTTCTGCTCATTTCTTATTCTCTAAAGAGTAAAATTGAGAGGCCAGAAGTTATCTTTATCAAACACTTCAATTTTATAATTTTAGTCAAAATCGCTTAATTCTCAAACACTACTAAACTTTAATCATCAGTGTCGCACAAATACTAATTGTAATCACTTTTTAAAAGCAATGGAAATCACTCCCTATAGCTTGCAGCTTCTGCCCCAAATCAACTTAACTTTAAGCAGAAATGTCACTTGCAAACACTACCATCCACTTATTTTAAGCTAAAAAACTCAAAATAACTTATTTTAAGCATTTGCAAACACCCTCGTATAACCTCCGTGAACCTAACTTGAAGAAGCTGTTTATTTGATAATAGTTCCATCCATTAAACCGGAGCCGATCAGTAAAGGAAAATGACATTGAATCACAAATTCCACCCCGGAATCAAAAACAAAAACGAAAAACAGTTCACGAAAGGATTATGAAGGCTAATTTTCACAAATTTGTAGCTCCAAATGGTAAATCAAACAGGAAAATGATTACTAAGAAAGAGGGGATATTAACCTGCATGTTAACCTTCAAGACGTCGAGAGGGGTGATGGCGAGATGGGTGGCGCCGGCGCTGAGCATTCCTCCGGCCGTGCAGACGCCGTAATACCCCGCCGTGAACTCCTCTACAGTGTTGTTCTTCATCATCATCTCCAGATTTGTGAGTCGAGGGTTCGAGTTTGATTCGTTATAGACGGTGGGACTGGTTCCAACAATGTTGGAAATGCAGAGTGGGAGAGAGAACGAATCGCCAGCTTTGGAGTTTGGAATTCTTCCACGTATCCTCACTTACACCCGCGAATCAGTGTTAAGACTAGAATTGGCTACAGTTAATATTGTCAAGACTTTAGACCAAGAATAGTAATAGAACCCCCAAGTTAGAAAAAAAGGAAAAAATTGGGGAATAGTGAATGCGGGAAGGGATGTAATCGGGTCGGGTAGAATTCGGGTAACATTCGTTGGTAATCGGATTGTCGGCGGCGGTTTCTGTAAAAAATAAAAGCAATAGCAATTGCAAACACCCGTTAAACTCAGAGATTCTATAAAAATTATTTATGAAAAAGTAGATAGTGTTTAAAATTTGAGAAATAAAGAGATTCCCTTAGTACTAGTGCAGTGGAGTAGACATGGGAAGGAAGAAGCTACTTGGGAACGAGAAGAGGAGATCTTAGCAAAATATCCGAATATTTTAACCCAAGTAAGTACAATTTCGAGGACGAAATTTTTAAAAGTAGGGGAGACTGTGATACCCCGAACCTTTGAAACACAATAAAATACATTGTTTGTAATTTAAAATATTTTTACCCATTATATTTTAAATTACAAAGTTATCTGATTTATGATTTTATTTTAGAAAATAAGTGTGACTGCGATGTACCAGGCCGACTGCACTCCTAGCACCTAAAGGGGTAAGAATTAGAAGTTTACAAAACAGAAGTTTAAAATTAACATCGAGTTTAAGAAATAAGATAAAATTAATTAAATACCATATCTATATATGTATACGTAACATAATATAAATACACAAACATCTAGATATGTGTATACTAAGGCAAATAATTATAGTAATAAAATAATAATATAAATACATACCTATACCTATATCTAAAACGTTAGGCTAAATGATAATATAATAATAATAATGATAATAACATATCTAACCTACAAATAATAATAATAATATAATAATAATATACTAAATATAGTAAATTGCACACACATACTAAATTTAGCAAATAAATCAAATTATAAAATAATATTAACAAACAAAACGTATACATACACTAACATGAATTTGGGATCGTCCCACATCGAAAAAAAATTGAAACATTGTTGAAAAATTCCTTTATAAATAAGTTATAGGAAATGAACTAATAACTAAACATTTCAGTGAATGAATTAAAAGGAATTCCTTTAATTAGGAGGTCCTTATAAGTTATTTTTCGACTACGTTCGAACTGGTGTTTCCGGAGGTTCTCGTCTAGTGTCTAAAACTTTGGAGGTATGTCTTCTTTAATAATTTTACTTTTCCATTATTTTATAGTTTATTTAAATTTAGGAATTTAATTGTTTTAAATAGATTAATATTTAGTTGTTTTCTTTTAGGTCGTATTAGGTAGTTGTTATTTTGCATGTTAGTTAATTTTAAGTATGTCTTAATTAATGTTGTCTGTAATTTAAATTTAGTAGATAATTATGCTTCTTAGTTTACAATTGTAATTTATAATAACTTGGCTTATATATTAAAAATTGTAAAAATAGATATAATCCAAAGAAAAGGATACTACATTAATTATTTTTAAAATATAACTGAACTCGATAAGTAATACTAATTAATTAAACAACATGTGCTTGGTGTAGTGCGAGTCAGGCCTTGGGACATATGCGAATTACGTACTTTAAAGCAAGCAAAACAAGGTGGGTGACTGGGCTATTTGTAAGTATATTATGCTACTGAACTTGTACTTTGATAAATATGTTTGCCTCCGGGCTTATTGATATGATACCTCTTAAGTCGTAAGATTGACTTTTGAGAAATGCTCTTAAGTCGTAAGATTGGCTTTTGAGTAGGGCTTGGGAGTCGTAAGATTGGCCCCCTAGTCTAGCAATATGGCTTTTGAGTTATAAGATGGACTCCTAAGTCAAGGATGTGTTTATTATTGTGCACCTTCGTTAGTATAACTGCTTACAAAGTTCCTACTGAGTTTATACTCATGCCCATAATTACAAATCTTCAGGTTAGTTGAGCGAGGTGGCGGGGCTGTTGCGGCAAGGGTCACCGGGTTCCTTCTTCTACCCGCAACTCAAAGATGTTTTTGCCTCTTCTATGTATATAAATAAGTTTGTGTGTCACAAAATCCGGGATTTGCATTTTCTTAGAAACTTTGGAACCACTAGTGTAAATATGTTTTGGCAGTGTCTTATTGTCAATAAAATTTCTACTTTTATCCAATAAGTATTTTATCTCACGCTTTCGCACTTTTTTATTTATTTATTACTTAATCAAAAGAAAAGAAAAATTTAGTAGCACTTCAATTCCGAGTTAATGGGATTGGGGCGTTACCCCATTAGCTCGGGATTAAAGTGCTACTAAATTTTCTTTTCTTTTGATTAAATAATAAATCAGAAAATGTGCGAAAGCGTGACATAAAATACTTATTGGATAAAAGTAGAAATTTCATTGACAATAAGATACTGCCAAAACATATTTACACTAGTGGTGCCAAAGTTTATAAGAAAATGCAAATCCCGGATTTGCATACACACAAACTTATTAATATATACAGAAGTGGCAAAAAAAACATCTTTGAGTTGCGGGTAAAAGGAGGAACCCGGTGACCTTTGCCGCAACAGGCCCGCCACCTTGCTCAACTAACCTGAAGATTTTGTAATAAATTATGGGCATGAGTATAAACTCAGTGGGAACTTTGTAAGCAGTTATACTAACGAAGGTGCACAATAATAAACACATCCTTGACTTAGGAGTCCATCTTATAACTCAAAAGCCATATTGCTAGACTAGGGGGCCAATCTTACGACTCCCAAGCCCTACTCAAAAGCCAATCTTACGACTTAAGAGGTATCATATCATAAGCCCGAAGGCAAACATATTTATCAAGTACAAGTTCAGTAGCATAATATACTTACAAATAGCCCAGACACCCACCTTGTTTGCTTGCTTTAAAAACTAAAGGTAGGTCGCAAATGTCCCAAGGCCCGATCCGCACTACACCAAGCACAAGTTATTTGTTTAATTAGTATTACTTATCGGGTTCAGTTATATTTTAAAAATAATTAATGTAGTATCCTTTTCTTTGGATTATATCTATTTTTACAATTTTTAATATATAAGCCAAGTTATTATAAATTACAATTTTAAACTAAGAAGCATAATTATCTACTAAATTTAAATTACAGACAACATTAATTAAGACATACTTAAAATTAACTAACATGCAAAATAACAACTACCTAATACGACCTAAAAGAAAACAACTAAATATTAATCTATTTAAAACAATTAAATTCCTAAATTTAAATAAACTATAAAATAATGGAAAAGTAAAATTATTAAAGAAGACATACCTCCAAAGTTTTAGACACTAGACGAGAACCTCCGGAAACACCAGTTCGAACGTAGTCGAAAAATAACTTATAAGGACCTCCTAATTAAAGGAATTCCTTTTAATTCATTCACTGAAATGTTTAGTTATTAGTTCATTTCCTATAACTTATTTATAAAGGAATTTTTCAACAATGTTTCAATTTTTTTTCGATGTGGGACGATCCCAAATTCATGTTAGTGTATGTATACGTTTTGTTTGTTAATATTATTTTATAATTTGATTTATTTGCTAAATTTAGTATGTGTGTGCAATTTACTATATTTAGTATATTATTATTATATTATTATTATTATTTGTAGGTTAGATATGTTATTATCATTATTATTATTATATTATCATTTAGCCTAACGTTTTAGATATAGGTATAGGTATGTATTTATATTATTATTTTATTACTATAATTATTTGCCTTAGTATACACATATCTAGATGTTTGTGTATTTATATTATGTTACGTATACATATATAGATATGGTATTTAATTAATTTTATCTTATTTCTTAAACTCGATGTTAATTTTAAACTTCTGTTTTGTAAACTTCTAATTCTTACCCCTTTAGGTGCTAGGAGTGCAGTCGGCCTGGTACATCGCAGTCACACTTATTTTCTAAAATAAAATCATAAATCAGATAACTTTGTAATTTAAAATATAATGGGTAAAAATATTTTAAATTACAAACAATGTATTTTATTGTGTTTCAAAGGTTCGGGGTATCACAGTCTCCCCTACTTTTAAAAATTTCGTCCTCGAAATTGTACTTACTTGGGTTAAAATATTCGGATATTTTGCTAAGATCTCCTCTTCTCGTTCCCAAGTAGCTTCTTCCTTCCCATGTCTACTCCACTGCACTAGTACTAAGGGAATCTCTTTATTCCTCAAAGTGTGAACTTTTCTTCCTAGGATAGCAATGGGGTTCTCATCATAAGTGAGGTTTTAGTATACGTCAGAACAAGTGTGCAAATTAGGCCGGGACGAAGAGAATAATAAAACCCCCAATTTAGAAAAAGAAAAAAGGAATTGGAGAATGGTGCATGCATGGCCATGGAGGTGGAGCCCTAATCCCTATTTCTTGCTATTGGGCTTGATTTAGGATCAGGAATTATAAGCCCATTGGGCCCAGATTCATCTTAATTTCCTACATTTGACTTTTTGGAAGACGAAATTAAAAAAGGGTAGGGAAAAATCAAAATACAGAGTGCCAAAAACCATGGAAAATGTCAAAATTTTAAGTATATAGAAAATTCGGTATGATACTAATATGAGAATTTAAAATTTTCGATACCGAAAAACATTTATATTTCAATATTTTGGTGGATATGAATATATTATAAATCGGATTATTTTCGATATTTTGGTAATTACATATTTTACCATACTAAAGTCTCGGGTATGTCGAAATTTAAGTACACCAAATTCAACATGAGTATACCACAATCGTACCAGATTTTTAATATATCAAATTACATATACTAAAGGTTTTATAAGATATAATTTTTTTGGTATACCACAATTTTCAGTATAGTAATAATATAAATGACTTGGTACAATGCATTGCTCAACCACCCCTACTCTTAATTAGAGCTGGTAAAATCGGCTATAAATCCCCTATTACACAATGATGTTACATCTTCTATTACACTACTTAAATTTATGCCACATGTAAATCCATCAAAAATTATAATGTGAGGTATGACACCATAAAATAATCATCTAAAAATTGTGTAAGATATTCCCGAAAAAGTTTATTTCATAAAATTAGTTCCAAAATTTTTGCAATTTCGTAGCTATTGAAAAATCAAAATCAATGTTTCTCAAAAAAAAAAAAAAAAAACTTGAGATAGAAATACTAAAAAAAATATTATTAAAAAAAAAGAGAGAAAGGACATGAGAAAGGAAACAATAACCTGAATCAATTCATCCGAATAACACAAATAGACACGAAATAAATAATTTATTTTAAAATGTGATAATTATATGTTTAATTCTTTTCATATATAATCCGAATCGATCTAAATTGAACCCGACCATGACGGGTCAAGCGGACCCAACCCAACCTGACACGATTTTACTGAGAGAAACCCGCAACCAACCCCACACGATTCGGTTAACCCGATCGCCCCGAAATCAATAATCTATCTAAAATTGTGATAATTATATGTTTCAAATATTTTTTAATATATAACCCGAATCGAACTAAAATTAATCACGAATCCGACCCAAGGATTCAAATTGCAACCTTGCATCTCTCATTTTCATTTTCTCATTTTTTATCTTAAAATCTTCAATATCGTTGCTCGAAAATTTCTCTGGACTTAGGAATTTAGTATCGTTGCTCGAAATTTTTTCTGGACTTAGGAATTTAGGGATGTGATTTTCCTAAAATATATCATTGGATATGCTATAGTATTACTCATTTTAGTTTGAACTTTAATAAATTTACATGTGGCATAAATCTAAGTGGTGTAATAGAAGATGTAACATCATTTTGTAATAGTGAATTTGTAGCCGGTAAAATCGATCCAGTTTTATATTTTAGATGAGTTGGATCATAAATAATTTCAATTTGAAATATTATTTGGTCAAATCGAATCGACTCAATTGACTAAAAATCCGACGATGACGAACCCATCCGATAATCTTAATATAGCATATTATAGAGATATAAGTCGGATCAACTAATTTTATGTCCGACTAAATTTTAGTTTGACTCAACCCGACTTTAATACTCACCTTGATTTCTCCGCAGAAAAGGAAAAAAACTAAAAGATAATAAATAAATAAAATAAAAAAGGAAAACCCCAAAACCCTGACGCTTCATATATATATGTGTCCATTTTGATTACAGTACGATTCATTCCTAAGTTGGCATGCAAGGTGGCTGTGCCGCCGTGGCGCTTCACCTTCACCACCGTCTCCCATTAACTACACCCCCCCTTCCTTCCTTTCTCCAACAACTCACTGTTCTCACTTTTCCTTCAATTTTTATTTAATTTCCATTGATACTCTCGAGGGTTCATTCCCCAGCTCTTCGTTGTCTTTTCACCGGTTAGAAGAGGATTTGATTCAATCGTGAAATATCCGGGGAAGAGAAACAATCCTCTTTAAGGTATGACATCTCTCAATAGCTGCATGTCGCTGTAATTCATCTTTATGAATGTTGTATGACCTTCTATTCGTCCAATTTGTATGTTGAGGAGGGCAGGACAGATTAATTTAGGTGTTGATTCGCCTTGTTCTTACAACAAATTTACTGTGATTTAGTTATAGCTGTAGAGGAGCTTTTGATTTGAATGTTATTTCTGTGCATTTTTAGTTTGATTGCGGAAGCTTCGTTGTTTTCCAACGGAGATGAACACGGCTGTGCTTGTAGCTGTTGTTGCTGCTGTTGGAAATCTATTACAAGGATGGGATAATGCCGCCATGGCTGGTTCGTCTTTCTCTCTGATTTTGCTGAATTTCGAGGGTGTTTGGATAAGCTTATTTTTAGCATCTTATAAGCTCTAACATCTTATAAGTTGTTTGAAGAGCTTATAAAACGTAATGTCACTAGAGCTTATAAGTTAGTAAAGTGGTTTGATAGAAGAGCTTATAAGTGTGTAGTGTGTGTATAGTGTGTATGAAATGTCTGTAGAGTGAAAATTGTGTGTAACTTATAAGATCTTAGATGGAGCAAAGGAGCTTATTTTTTGTGAGCTTATTAGCTCTAAGAGCTTAATTTTACATTAGTTGTTTAACATCTTATTTTGCCAAACACATTTTAAGAGCTTAACCAAACTCCCTCTTCATCTAATACCTTCTTCAGCTTTGCTTGCTCTTTGTCCACAATCTGATATGTGGATATTGTGTTGCTTTGATTTCCATGTAGATATTCAGCTTATACTTAATTACATGTGTCTAACTCAACCAATCAGGTGCCATAATCCATATAAAGAAGGAACTCAAATGGGAGCACAACCCTACCATGGAAGGGCTAACTGTGACATTGTCACTTCTTGGAGCCACTTTAATCACCATGTGCTCTGGTGGAATTTCCAATTGTCTGGGTCGCCGCCCGATGCTAATCATGTCCTCTGTCTTTTACTTTGTTAGTGGTCTTCTAATGTTATGGTCTCCCAATGTTTATGTACTGCTTTTAGCGAGGATATTGGATGGTTTTGGAATCGGGTTGGCCGTCACGTTTGTTCCTATGTATATCTCTGAGATGGCACCACCAGAAGTGAGGGGCTTATTGAGCACTCTGCCCCAATTTACGTACTCAACTGGACTGTTCTTGTCCTATTCCTTTGTTTTCTCTATGTCCTTAATGAACTTTTCCAGCTGGAGACTCATGCTTGGATTTCTTGCTGGCCCATCCCTCATTTTCTTTGCATTGACAACATTTTACTTGCCCGAGTCTCCAAGATGGCTTCTAACTAAAGGGCGGACGTTAGAGGCCAAACAGGTTTTGCAGAGACTCCGTGGGAGAGAGGATGTTTCGAGTAAGTCTTCTTCCTATTCATTTGATTTGATTTCCAACTGGATGAATTTAATATATACTTCTTCAACACATTCAAAGTCAGAATCTAGGCAGTGTCTATGCAACTACTTATACTTTTTATAATGTGAAGGTCTTTTAACAGGCATGGGCCATTTCTTTTCTGGACTTCACATGCTAGCATTATCTTGTAGATACACAGTAGCTTAATACACAGTTCACTAAAAGGCACGTGCTTTTCAAGTAAAGGATTGTACTTTCTTCAGATATCTATCACTAAACGAAAATGTCAGATGTAGACATTGTATTACGTTTGTCTAGATTCATCAAGCACCTCATGAATTTTGTCTACCAGATTTAGTACACTCTACTTCCCAATAAGCTTGTTCTACCGCTACAGTTTCTGTTTACGTCTACCTTTTTACTGCAATTGATGGTGTTAAGCAATTATCTCACTGTATAGTTTCCTTTCACTTTTGTATATTTAACAGTCTTTCCATGCTATTATATAGGATTGTATCTTCTTTGTCAAATTCTGTCTTTTGAGCTATTAGTTCTTAGGTTCTTTCCTACCATTCTTTGTACATAAAATTTGTAAGGTTGCTCTTCATAATGAAAATTGCTAGATTAGATAAACTCAAGTAGATAATCTTAAGATTAATCTTTCCTTGATGAGCAGGTGAGATGGCTTTGCTGGTTGAAGGACTGAAATTCGGTGGCCAAACAACCATTGAGGAATATGTAATTGGCCCTTCAAATGGACTTACGGATGAAGAGGAACAACATGCTGAAAAGGAGGAAATAAAATTGTTAAATTCTGAAGGAGTCTCCTCAATGGTTGCCATACGTGTGCCTGAACACAGTTTTTCTGGCTCTGCATCTCATCGTGGAAGCTCACAAAAGCAGAACGGTTTCCCTGTTGACCCCATTGTCACGCTAATGGATAGCGTCCACGACAAGCTCTCAGCGACAGGGGGAAGCAAAGGAAGCATGCTTTTCCCCAACTTTGGTAGCATGTTTAGTGAATTTGGGAACCGGCCCACAAATGAAGAGTGGGACGAGGCGTCCTTTTCAAGAGAGGATGAAGAATACGCTGCAAGTGAAACTGATGAAAACCTGCACAGTCCACTTATTTCACGTCAGACAACAAGTACGGGGAACAATGTTGCAGCCTTCTCCCAAAAAAGTGGCTACAGATTGACTCAAGTGCGAGGTGCCCATTATGAAGCTGGTGAAAGCGCAGGAATCGGCAGCGGATGGCAGCTTGCATGGAAATTGAAGGAGGAGGAAGGTCCGGACGGGATCAAGAGGGGGAGTTTTAAAAGAATTTATTTGCACGAGGACTGTGCATCTGGATCTTGGAGGGACCCTGTGGACGGCGAGTTCTTTAAAGCCGCTGCTCTGGTGAGTGAGTCTGCTATATCTACGGAGCAACTATTGGATAGGCATCCTGTTGGGCCAGCCGACATACATCCATCTGCAGCTGTTGCAAAAGGTCCACGTCTGAACGATCTACTTGAGCCCGGTGTAAAACATGCTTTACTGGTGGGGATGGGGATCCAGATCATCCAGCAGGTAAATATAATTGCAGTTGTCCAAAATCCAATTTATTTGTCATAATTATATGGCCTTTTAACAATGTTGACATTTTAGTTGGGGAGCTTATATCTGCTTAAGCTTGAATATTATGCATGTCGCTAACTACGTACAGTATCGGTGACAACTTTTCTAAATGCAGTTCTTGGGCATAAACGCGGTTCTGTATTATACTCCCCAAATTCTAGAGCAAGCAGGAGTCGAAGTGCTTTTGGCAGACATGGGCATCAGCTCAGCATCAGCATCTCTGCTTATTAGTGCACTCATGACGATGCTAATGCTCCCCTGCGTTGCCATTGCAATGAGGCTTATGGATGTCTCCGGCAGAAGGTGACAACTTCATTTCATCTCTTTTTATTCTCTTCACTGTTGTCACGTCGACTCATCATCATTCACCCCTCGTTTTCACAGAACGTTACTGCTGAGCACCAACCCCATACTAACAGCATCCCTTGCCACTCTGGTGATGGCGAGCGTCTTGCCCGTGGGAAACATGGTCAAAGCAGCAGTATCGACCATGAGCGTGATCTCCTACAGCTGTTTCTTCGCGATGGGGTTTGGCCCGATCCCAAACATTATATGCGCGGAGATATTCCCGACTAGACTACGGGGACTATGCATCCCCATCTGCTCACTCACATACTGGATCTGCAACATCATCGTCACCTACACTTTGCCATGGATGCTCTCGTCTGTAGGCCTCGCCGGCGTTTTCGGCATGTATGCTGCGGTGAGTCTACTCTCCTGGGGTTTTGTGTTCATCAAGGTTCCAGAAACCAAGGGCATGCCCATTGAGGTCATAGTTGAGTTCTTCACCATTGGTGCTACTGCTAAGGCACCTTAGTTTTATAACAAGGATTTGGAATTCTGGGTAAATTTAGCATTATAAGGACAAATTTTTGGGTATTTTTCTAAATTCAGTTTAAGTATTACATATATCATGCCTTTAATTACTAATAGATCTCAAATAAGTGAAATTAGTAAAGAAGATGATTTTATATATGTATATTTATGGTTGTAAATGAATCGAGTCGAGCTGAACGTACTGTTGTTCAAGCTCATTTAGAATATTATCGAGTTTCTGTTATAGCATATGAACTTATTTAATTATTAATAGGGTCAAACTTGAATGAGCTGAATATGAATCGCGTATTGAATCGCTTCGAGTAGTTTGACATTTATATCGGTGTTTATATGTTGACTTATTGAGCATGGACCTAAGTCGAGCTTTAAATCTTATGTATTCAAGTTGATTTAATATTTTTAATTAGATCAGTTCAAAGCGAGCTTGTAATGAACTGTCTCGAGTAATTTGATTTTAGCCACTCATATGTTTTACATTATTATAATATAATTGTACCTAGATATCATGTAGTTAGAAAGAATGGTGTATAACACATGCAGATAATACTCACGGGGATAGGGTAGAAAAAATTAAAAAAAAGTCGGTTCTAATTTATAAATTTCAAATATTTATATTAATTAATCATAAAATATAAATATGTTTATCTTATTGTACATACTATGTCATATTTCTGAGGCTGCTTCAGACAGCTTGATATTTACAATGGATTGGGCCATAAATTTATTGAGCTAAAATAATATTTTGCCGATAAACTCAACTCGTTTGGCCAAAAATCTCATAGGCTATAGGCCAGACTGATAATATTAATACTTTATAAAGTGATGATTAGATCTAACCGACTGATAATCTTAATACTTTATAAAATGATGATTACATCTAATCGTCTAATTTTAGGTTCCATTAAATTTTATTCCGACCCAAAATATAGGCCGGCCCTCTAGTCATAGCAATATACATAATATAGAGCTAATTTATCATTTTCCAAAATTGTAAATTGGTAAAATGTAATGTTTTTGTAGAGTAAATTGACCAAAATAATACTTGAGAAAAAAAACTAGTGGAATTATCAACTTGAAGACCACGGTGGACCGGACAGCCGCCGGTTTATTGGACCCACCGGCCACCCTCCTCCTCCATTTCCTTCCTCCTTCTCATTGCGTACAATTTCCTCTTTTAGAAATATCTCCACCTGACAAATATCAATCTCTCCTTGTTTTCATCTTCAATCCATCACCAATCTTCTGGATCATAACCATAACAACAGAAAACGATCTATTCTTTGACAAGTTTTCTCGATTCATTTTAATGGGGCAGAAAAAGCAAAAAGAAGCAGAAGCAACAGCTGCTTCATTGCGGCCGCGAGAGGACACGCCGCTGTTGTCCGGCGATGGAAAGTCGCAAATCCTGTCGTCGCAACCCAAAACTTTCGCCAATGTTTTTATTGCAATCGTCGGCGCCGGCGTCCTTGGCCTGCCTTACACCTTCATGCGCACCGGCTGGCTCACCAGCCTCCTCATGATCTTCTTCGTCGCTGTTCTAACCTACCGCGGCATGATGCTCCTCATCCACACCCGCCGCAAGCTTCAGGACTCCCCCCGTTCCGCCTTCCCCAACATCGCCTCTTTCGGCGATTTAGGATTCGCCGTCTGCGGCCCTCTCGGCAGATTCGCCGTCGATTTAATGATTGTTCTATCCCAAGCTGGTTTCTGCGTCGGTTACCTTATTTTTATTGGTAATACTCTGGCAGGTCTGTTCGGTTCAATTTTGGGGATTTCTGCTAAGAGCTTGTACATATGGAGCTGTTTTCCTTTCCAATTAGGGCTCAATTCGATCCCGTCGCTGACGCTTTTAGCTCCTCTGAGTATCTTCGCTGATGTTGTGGACATTGGAGCAATGGGGCTTGTGATGGTGAAAGAGGCTATGATTTTCACCAAGCAAATGCCGGCGGTGGAGGCTTTCGGCACTGTGGCGAGGTTCTTTTACGGGCTGGGGGTGGCGGTGTACTCGTTTGAAGGGATTGGGATGGCTCTGCCATTAGAGACTGAGATGAAAGATAAGTCGAAATTTGGTAGGATCTTGGCATTGACCATGATCTTCATCGCTGCCATGTACGGTGGATTCGGGTTGATTGGCTACTTGGCGTACGGGGACAATACGAAGGACATTATCACTGCTAACATGGGGAATGGACTAGTGAGCACTTTAGTCCAGCTGGGCCTCTGCATAAACCTGTTCTTCACGTTCCCGTTGATGATGAACCCGGTTTATGAGGTGTTCGAGAGGCGGTTTTCAGATGGTAGGTACTGCTTGTGGATAAGGTGGAGCCTTGTGCTTGCAGTGAGCTTGGTTGCGTTGTTCGTGCCAAGTTTTGCGGATTTCTTGTCGTTGGTGGGAAGCAGCACGTGCTGCGTGCTGGGGTTCGTGCTGCCTGCGCTGTTTCATTACCTTACGTTCAAGGATGAGATGAAGTGGGGAGCAGCTTGTTCGGATTTGGGGATTATCGTGTTGGGCATTTTCCTTGGAGTTTCGGGGACTTGGTACTCCCTCCTAGAGATCTTCTCTGTAAAGGTATGAGAGGTACAAACTTCTCAGTCTGTTAATCTTATTCGATAAAAGCAGGTGGGCAAGACCCCGGTTAATCAACCTATCTCTAGAACATCTTTTAATTCTCGACACTCATTTTTGAGCTCGTTTATCATATTTCCTACCGACTGTGTTTCCGGTATGCATTCTCATTTGCAGTGTGTTAATGTTATCTCATGTTTTACTGTTCGTCTGATACATGAAGTGAAGCTTATTAGAGGATCAGGGAAGTTGCATGTTGTTGTAATATTGTACGTGTGCGCACGTGTGTATATGATAGGATCATCAAAGAGTCATTAATGCTGGGTAGATTTGGTGTGGCTCACATGGCTTAATTTATTATCCACTTGCATATAGTAGTTATCTTGGCCAGCCAAATCAAAGTCCTGCCTGCTTGTGGGCACCTTCCTTCCCCTCGTGACAAGAGTTAACAGCTATATATGTGTCACCTTGCACGTCCCCGTCCCCGTCCCCGTCCCTCAGAATTAGGGTGGAGTACAAATCACAAATAAAAGGAACATTAAATTTGCTGGCTGGATTATTGTTACTGTCAAGAAAGATAGGAAACTGTAGTTGGTTGGCCGTAGCGAAAGTGCTCTAGGGAAAAGCTCGAAATGTTCGTTCGTTTGTTTGTTTGTTCGTGGCTGATACTGGTATAGTAATAGTATCTCATCCCTCAAAGAAAGATGTTTTGTCATCAATTGTCTGTAACTGTCGCACAGCTCATCAAAACAACTGCTTATAAGCACTAACTGACTGATGTTAGGAGTGGGCCACTTCTATTCACTTCATCAGCTAGCTGCTCAAAATTTGTGATGTTAAGATTATTACTTCTTCCGTCTCGAATGAACTTGCATACTTTCTATTTTTATCCGTCTCAAGTAAACTTGCACACCTTTAAAAGGAAAGTTATAACATAATCTTCACCCTCAAAATCTTTATCTTCAATCTACACCGTCAATCAATATTTAAAAAGTCAACAAATTCTCAAAAAGCAACATTTTCTAATTTGGGACGGAGGGAGTAATAGTTAATTGATAATTTTGTTCTAATTTTCCTTTCTTGCTGAGACAAATAATTTGGTATCTGAGTTTGACTGTTGTACAATGACAAATGTTTATGTCCCAGAAGTCCAATTTAACAGAGGAAATATTAATACCATTTCACATGACATCCTCCATCTAGGGAGTACATTTTATCAATGTCGTAGAAGTTGCAAAACGACTAATGAAAACCTAACGACTAGACGGAGATACTCGAATTTAGTTAGAACATTTTATAACAGAGCATTTTATATCTAGCTGAGGGAATGTGCCAACTTTCCTTGTCCTCACCATCGATTTAGAAAGAGATTTAATATATATGAGAGTTGATTACAATTAGGAGTGCGTTTCAAGAGAAAGGTTCAGATACCCGATCCGCACGGGTTTTACCTGATTTAGTTATACCCATTACTCATTACCCAAACTCTAGAAGTCTGGGTTTTTTGGGCGTACCATATTTTAGGGTATCCTGAAGATTGAATTTTTTTATCGGGTTCCTGACCCGACAACCAGAAACCCGACCCAAACCCATCCCTAATTGCAATGAGGTGAAAATTTGAATCTTGTGGGGTAATTTGAATTCACAATGTTGTTCCTTCCATCCCCACATTGAAAAGTGAGAAACAAAAAAGGAAGAGTGGGCACCAGCATATAATTAAACAATGGCAGCTGTCAACAACCCTTCCCCATACTTCCTTTATAATCACCTTATTTCCATTTACTCTCTACTACACTCTCACTCCCACCACCGCAGCCGCTGCCGTCGTACTCCGATGACAATGTTGATACATTTGTTTCTATTCGCCTCTTCATTCCTCCTTGTTGCAGCTCATGTTGCCACCAGCGGCGGATCAGCAGCACCAAACACTCTCAAATTAGGCTCTGTTGGTGGTGGGGGTGGGGGTGGCGCCGCCGTCTCCTCCTCCAAGAAATTCGAAGGCTCCTCCAACCTCGTCGATCTCCGGTACCACATGGGCCCGGTCTTGTCTTCTCCGATCAACATCTACCTCATCTGGTACGGCCATTGGACACCATCTCAGCAGCTCCTAATCAAAGACTTTCTCCTCTCAATCTCCACCCTCAACCACCGCGCTGCGCCGTCACCCTCCGTCTCAGACTGGTGGCGCACAGTCACACTCTACACCGACCAAACCGGCGCCAACATTTCCACCTCCGTCCTAATCGCCGGCGAATACTCCGACCACCTCTACTCCCACGGCAACCACCTCACCCGCCTCTCCATCCAACACGTCATCGCCTCCGCCGTCCAATCAAAACCATTCATCGTCGACCACAAAAAAGGCATCTACCTCGTCCTCACCGCCACAGACGTAACCGTACAAGACTTCTGCCGCGCCGTCTGCGGCTTCCATTACTTCACCTTCCCCTCCATGGTCGGCTACACCCTCCCCTACGCCTGGGTCGGAAACTCCGGAAAACAATGCCCGGAGGTCTGCGCGTACCCCTTCGCAATCCCAGCGTACATGGGCAGCAGCGCCGCCCCCCTCCGCCCGCCGAACGGCGACGTAGGCGTAGACGGGATGATAAGTGTAATAGCGCACGAGCTGGCGGAGCTGTCATCGAATCCATTAGTGAACGCATGGTACGCCGGAGAAGATCCGACGGCGCCAACAGAGATCGGAGATCTATGTGAAGGATTGTACGGAACAGGCGGCGGCGGCGGGTATATAGGGCAGGTGATGAGGGATAAAGGAGGGCGGAGCTACAATTTGAATGGGCGGAGGGGAAGAAGATATTTGGTCCAATGGATATGGAGTCCGGTTCTGAAAGCATGTGCAGGTCCCAATGCTCTTGACTGATTTTTTTGAGAAATTTTGTTTATTGTAATGTAGGATATCCCACTTTTTGGTTATTATATCATTAACCCTATTATAGTAGATGAAAATTCTTCTATATATTATTACGAGAATATTGATTAACTCATTCATTGGACTTTTTCGGGTACGTTTATTTATGAATTTGTTTGTTCAAATAAAGGACGAGGTCAATTTAGTTTTATATTTGGGCTGGAATTCACAATTAGGATTCTTTAATCCATTTATATCCTACTCCTTCTCTCTCCATTTTCAGTTTAATGATTTCAGAAATCTTACCTTTATATCATAAAAGACATAAGATTTCCAATTTTCCACCATCTTTTGGATTTACACGTTTTAGAATTTGCACCCTCGAATTCAGCGTGCTCCACTCAAGCCATAAACAAACATACCCGTAGTGATTTTGGACTATTACTATCTTATATAAAATGTTATGCAGCCAATCATTCATTCAAAACGTAAATTGATATAAAGAAGAGGTAATTATTACTTTCGATTCACTTTTTAAGTGTATGGTAGAATAATTCAGTTAAATGTAAATTGAATTATAGTTTTTTCTAAATAGAGTTTGTTCCGGGATGAAAACATCCGGAAATTTCGAGTTTTTTGGTAACCCCAAAGTAAAATTGGGATATACTACACTCTATTGCCTTCAGGTATAATTTCTATCAGAATTTCCGAAAAAAATTAATTTCGATTGCCTTCAGGTATAATTTTCGTGAAAATTTTGAATATTTTCGACCAGTTCTTTTTAAAGAATAGTTGAAATGATGTGCAACAGTTCATCTTTTGAAGAGGTGGAGCGGTTGTTTAAGGTTTACATATGGATGTTTTTCTAAGTTTCAAAGTTTCAATGCCGACTAGTTCACCACTTATGTACAACGCTAACATAGACTGTCTATATATTTTGATATTTTCCCAAATTTTTTTCGTCTAACTATATTTATGACCTGTTAAGTCCCAATTAATCGTCGAATCCAATTTATCGTCCAACTAGCGAATAACGACTTCACTTTCAAATATATACTCCCTCCGTCTCGGCTTAATTTGCACATCTGCTCCGGCGCGTATATTAAGAAAAAATAAATTTTATGGAATCTTTGACTTTTTTAAAGGTGAAGATTGAGGGTGGAGATTTTAAGAGTAAAGATTGTAAATTCCTTACATTTTTTGAGTGTACAAAATAGGATAGGACGATCGAGAAAGAAAAACGTACAAATTAGGCGGGACGGGGGAGTATTTGATTGCAAGTAGTGGAGAAGAGACAAAAAGGTTTTGCTAAAACGCGGGATTATAATAAATGCAGCATCTAATATCTATGCCAAGCTTTTTCCACTTAATCACTGCTTTTGACTTTCTATTTGAACTATAATCACTGGGTGGACCCTACTTTACTTTACATTTTAATATTCATTCTAAAAGGAGATTTCCATCGGTATTAACATCATCATTTCACAAACAACTTATCAAAGGTTTTAAATAATTTTACAAATCACGGTAAAATTCATTGACCGTCTATATATTTTCTCAATTTTTTTATATCTAATTATATTTATGTCCTGCTTCGTCATGTCTAGTCACTAGAGTCCAATCTATTATCCGAATATCGCCTTGCAAATTATGACAACGTTGAGTACATATGGGAAGTACAGGTAGCAAAATTGGTCTGGTCCAAACGAACCGGCTCAGTAGGTCCGATATTTTAGATGGATAGAAATGTAGTTCCAAACTACTTTTTGGTCCGACCGAGCTGGCCCGATGAACCTCGAATTGATCCGATAATCTTAATATATTATAGGAGAATATTTGGACCGGGCCGACTAATTTTAGGCCCGGTCTGAAATAATTGCTACCTCTAATGGGAAGTGGTGCCCCCATATGATAATAAGTAATACCAACAGAGATGTAGGACTAGGACCATTATAGAGGTTGGGCCATTGGGCCTGAGAACTTGAGTAGGGTGGGGTTGGGCAAAAGCTAGGTAGGGTTAATAAATAAAGAGCTTTCCAGCTTTGGGCTTGGACCATTTATACTACACATCATGTCATATATGTGGGGGTGGGGGTGAGTGGGTGGGTTGATTTTTAAATGTTGTTGTTTTCGTTTTGAGTACATTTCTGATCGGGATGGGATTTCAGTGAAATTTTATCCCTAATCTATAAAATGCTCTGTCAATTGAAATGTAATCAAATCCCAGTGGATAAGTTGATTAAAGCTTACTATTCATGATTTCATCGAGCTTAAAATATGAAACACTTTAATATTTTTCTTCTAATCCAAAAACAAAGAAAAAATTCTCATCACTATAAGGTGACTCGAACCCAGAATCAAAGATTTAGATAGTGGATGTTCTTACCATTTGAGTTATACAACTTCGTCATGAAACACTTTAATTAAGAACAAGTACCACCCCCGGTTTCTTAAAACATCACAAAATTTCTTTTCTAAAAAAATATATATTTTGTACCCCAATTTCTACATTTTTGCTTATCAAATCCTGGATCCAACCTACTACTTGAGTAAGTCTTGTGTGTGACAATTATACGTGTGACGAAATACACTTTTACAGGAAAAAAAATAATACTTTTACTACAGTGATACTTTTACAGATAAATATGATACTTTTGCTATAAAAAGTGAAATTTTTTCGTTAAATAAAAAGTGATACTTTTACTGCAAGATGTGATTTTTGTTTTCGTCACAGTATATGACAGTCGTGTAATGATATCCTATAAGTTTTTACCTATTTTAAATTGTCACTTAGCAAGCAACCTCCATCTATGCCACATTATCTCATAAGCATGTGGGTTAAATAAATCTGTTTTGCTTCTATTAGATTATTAAAAGATCTGCAGAATTATGGTTGATTTTGTTAAAATATGGTACCCAAAAAATCCCTCACCTAAACCAAACCCGGCCTAAACTAAAAACTACCAAAACCGATCGGTTACCCAAATCCGCACGTAGAAAGCCCACCCTTACTTCCGAGGCCCACGATCGATAAAACCAACTAAATCTTGCTTATGATTATCCAAACAAGGCATATACATGCAGTGTAAGAGTCAAAAAGAAACAAGATCATAGCACGTGGTAAGAATGGGCGTGACTAATGTGCTTCTATTGCCACGTTTGGCTCCAAACCTTAAACACCAAACACTGTGTATAAATATCAAGAACCTAGTGAAGGTTTTCAATCTCAGAAACTACTGTAAAAGAGGCAGACATGGCGGATATAAGAGGAAGTGCTACTGTGTGCAACGACCGGTGCGGCTGTCCATCACCGTGCCCGGGTGGAGTGGCCTGTCGGTGTGCATCTGCCACAACGGTAGAGCACAAGCAGTGCTCCTGCGGGGAGCACTGCAGCTGCAACCCTTGCCCGTGCGAAAAGACTGAAAGCACGGGTAGGGGTTCTTGCAGGTGCGGCGCTGGCTGCACCTGCCCTACCTGCGCTGCCTGATCGCCGACGAGTCGACAGTCAGCTTAGTTTTATGTGTATTAACTAGTTCACAGTACAGTACAGCAGCTCAGATATGTACCTTCAATAAGAGCTCACTCATTTGTAATTGTCCCTTTGTTGTATCTATCTTTTATTGTGACAAGGATGTAATTTAAAGCTTATAAGTTCCAAAATAAATAAGTTTCTTGAGTCCATCTCATTATTTAAGGTCGGAATAATTACACTCAAATTTCACACGGCTACACACATTACATCACAATACGCTGAATACCCACATACACAGAATACATAAAATTCACACATTTCACACACAAACACCACACATAATACACACTTCCCACACTAATCATAATGTGTGTGTATAAGCTCTTAAAACAATTTATAAGATGTTGGAACTTATAAGATGTTTAAGATAAGTTTAGCCAAACACCCTCTTAATTTCGTGTATTTCACAAATTATAATTACAATTTTTAAATAGCTTTTAAATATTTTATGTTTGACAAAACTACATAATAATAATACAATATTCCAATAAAATATAGGAATCTCGCGCACATGGTAATTGCTAGTTATATAAGAGGGGAATCAAGCTTACAATGTAATTAACCATCGTTATTTGCACGCACCTTCCTGAGTTTCAATATCATAGTTTACAGTGTGATCCCTCCATACATCTTTTTCCAGATATCTTTCGTAAAACGATATTGCTCCGCTTGTCCTCACAACCACCGCCGAACTGCTTCTTGTCCCATATCGTCCCTGCCAATCCGGAAATACATACAGCTTTCACGATATTACAATGCATACACAAATCAAACTAAGTCAGAGAACATCTACCGAGGGTGTATCTGCTTCGACAAAAATGGAACTCAAGAGGTATTCCATCTCCGGTGGATAAATGCCAGGCAGCTCCCCATCATCCTTACCACGATCGTTCATTAAGGCCTCGGTTATCTCCTTCAATGAGATTTCAGCTTCAATGCATTTTCCCAATACATCCTCAAAACTATGCCGCAATTTTCGAGCCTTCAATACAAGAATTAGAACCACTGGGAAACATATCATTGGCAGTGGAAATAAGCATGACAAAATCTACTATGTGAGGAAGAATCTTGAAAAAAAAGAAATACATTTGTTTTTCCGTTAATGAAATCATGATGCGAATGTCTGTAACAACATAGCCTAAATATCCAGTTAGAGAGATCCTAGAATTATATGGACAAATTGGTTAACAAACAGGAATATGCAACATCAGCAGATTATACTTGACTTCTTTTTCGGCATTCATGGGTGTCAACTTTAGTTTCTCTGGAAGCTGATAACGGGTAGCAAAAGACACGGTTTTATGTGGATAATGACATATCTGGTGTTGGATCATGTTAACCTAAGTCTTTCCTCAAACCTAAACTTGTTGATCTCATAAATTAATAGCTCTAGGGTGGGGCAGCAGTTCTTAGACAGAGCTAGAAGTGGTGCTACGTCTTCCAGTTTATTGGATAATAATACATCAGACATCGAGCTAGAAGTATTAAGACTTTTATGTTAATCCTAAATGCGAGCTCAGAATGTTGCGCAGTGCATCACAATAGCAATCTCATGAAGGGACACCAATCAGTGTGAACTGATTCGCTAACCAGCTGAGTACATTCCAACCAAAATGTTTTAATATGTGGTTGAACTTGTGATTTTATTAATAAGTGTTGCTTGGAAATCCTGAACGCAACATGGTGCTCGATATCAGACCAGCATCCAGGGTTTTATTCAAGAGTGTCATTGCCCCCTGATCTTTCTCCCATACTTTCACAGTCAACCAAGAAATACAAAGAAGGGAATACATTCTTTAACAGACATTTTGTTCCTTTTTTTTTGTTTTAACAACAATTTTAGTAGAATTAGCTTGTGCTTAAAACCCTTTAAGATTCCTGTCCAATTGAATGAATCATACTACAATACATAATCATTTTCAAGATTTTCATTGATAAGCCGGAGTGTTGGTCAGCACACGCATGGAATAAATTAGCGTTAAAAGAAAAACGAAGCAGCATCTTACCTTAGGCCACGGTGTGTCCAGTTTGGCATTCGACAACACGTGAATACCAGGAGACACTTGTGTCACACATAAGCCATCATCATTTTCCGGCCTGTTGGTAATGTAAACCATGCTCATAATGTGAAAATCTGCTACTATCAGATTGAACCCATTGAATTCGCCCACCTCTCCCATGAGCTCCTCAGCAAATTCTGTCGGAGTTTTGCTACTCTAAGATGTCGTCAAAACAAACATTCACATGAGCAAGAGAAAATTAACAACTGAAGAACTACTACCACTACTACTTCTTCTTTTATTGAGAAAGTAAAAATGAAATTAAGTGTAATACAATACTTGATTGATCAAAAGAAATAAGCTTAATACAGTAACAACCACTGGTATCGATGATAGTGAAAAATCAGATTCAGGAGATGCAATTCAGTTGATTCAATTAATGTTACAGTTGAACTGAAATACCTTTAAGAAGCGAAGAGGGAGATCTCCCCTGCTTCTTCTGAGCTGGGAAGGCGGTCGAATTTCCCTGACATTTGTAAGAAACGCAAGCTTTCCATCCCTGCTGCAAGCCAGCCAGGTTCCGCCGGCCAGCTCATCTCTTCCGCCGAGAATCGAACCGTCCTCCCACCACCCCAACGGCGTCGTTGGCCTGTAATCATTAACAATTGAAGTAATCAGCAACTGATACCACAGAAATTGGTGGCTCAAGTAGCAGATAATGAAAATACGCATACCGATTGTGATACTCGTCCCTGTTGAGGAACAAGAGGAAGGGGTATAATGGATGAGATTTCCATACGAATACTGCTATGCACATGTGTAATGGTATTCTGGGGATTTGAATTCCAAATGTATTGTTTTCTAAACCTCTTAAACCATGTCTGTATTCTGTTTCTTTTCCCAAGCTTTCCATGGTGTTTGCCCATGCCCTAATTTTTCATTGACATTTAGTCCCTGTAAATATACAAATTTATACTTTGCTCCCCACTACTAAATAAAGTGGATGTAAATGAGCTCATACAACTGCAAGCCATTCGGATCGACTCGCAAAAAATCTAAATTGACTCACGAGTCAAGTTTTAGATCGAGCTACTCGAGTAGATATCGAGTTTAAGTTCATTAATACTCGACTTGATATGCTCGCGAGCTTAATCGAAATTGTGTTAAATCACTAGTTACCCACTAAATGAAATAAGGCGAAATCCTAAGGTTTTCATTAGCAACACTTTGAAGTCTAATTAACGTTCTCAATTTTAATGTGTTTTTTATATTTTTTTAGTTTATTTTGTAATCGAGCCGAGTCTATCTCAAGTTCAACGAATTTCTACTAATTTGAGCTCGAGTTTTAAAAATGAACTCTGTCGAGCTCAAGCCTCGAGTCTATCATGACTCGACTCGACTCGTTTACACCCGTAGCATGCATGTGCAATTTTTTTGGCGATTTATATGTTTTTTTTTTCTCAATTAGAAAATTACAGTTGTTTTTACTGCAAAGCACTTCTAATATACTCCTTACGTTCTAATTATATAGGTTGATTGAGTTTTTCACGGAGATTAAGAAAATCTATATATATATAAAAGTAAAATGGAGGTTAGTTTAGTACTTTTAGTTTTCCCGCCTAAACTTTAAGGCTATAATTGGTAATTTTTTATTAGTATTGGTAAGTTCATAATTTTTTTATAGATTTTTTAATTATAAATATTTTTTCATCTCTAATCCGTTTTTCGACATAATATATCAAATTATTTATCTTTTTACGATCTTTAATATGACATGGAGATCACATATATTAAAAAGAGATACTCCCTCCGTCCCGGTTAACTTGTCACAGTTGACCGGGCACGGATGTTAATAAAAAACAGATTTTGTGAAATCTTTGACTTTTTTAAAGGTGGAGATTGAATGTGGATATTTTAAGGGTGGAGATTGTTGCCTTTAATTACCATTTATGGGTGTGACAAGTTAAGTGGGACGGATTGAAATGGAAAGTAGGACAAGTTAACTGGGACGGAGGGAGTACTTGATAACAGATTGTTTATTAGTTAATTATTATATTACGTTTGCGTGTTAATTATGAATTGGACTATAATATTGAGGTTAAGTTGCAATTAAAAATACGTAAAATAATTCCTTCATAAAAAAAATATTGATTGATTTTCTATAAAAATACAACTAATCAGCTTATTTTATTTGACATGAACTTTCAAATATTTTCTTTATTTAAATTACTCTAGGAGAAAAATCATTCTTTAAATAATGAAGCTCCTAATTTATTAAATTAAAGGTAAAAAGTTAATATTTTAATTTTATAATCAGTTTATTAAATTGTTATATCTGCTTATATGTTTTTATAATAACAATGTTTGTTTGATTAGTCGTGGAAATACGGGAGCTTTGAGCATGTACTTTTTTTTATATAACAATGTCTTTTCATAATTATAATAAAGAATATTTTTATTACTTATTCATATTTTTATATAATGTAAAAAAATTTTAAAAAAATTACAAATTGCAATCTAAATTATAACATCAATTTGTTAGATTTTGCAATTTTATTTTTATTCTTTTACATAACGAACCTCAACTATATATTTTTTACACTTTACAACCAATACAATAATTTGTTGCACTAACTAACCTCAATTATGTCTTTTTAAATTTAATAAAAAAAATTATATTTAAATAAATATACCATTTAACAAAAATATAAATTTTATTTGAATAAATTACAAAGAACTCACGGATCTTAATTTCTTATCCAATTATTGAATACCTTTTGGATTGTGTTTTTTTAATGTTCAAATTTATTTAAAAATAAGAATTATTTAAGTATATTTGAAATCACAAAGTGAAATGTTAAAATTGCAAATGAGAATCTAATTTTCAAAGAAAAAAGTTAATTTTTACATTATAAGTTAGCTTTTTGTTTAGATAAACCAAAAATCTGTGTGTGTGTGCGCGATCACTCACGCACTATAAGAAGGTTAATTTCGTAATTTTAATTTTTTTCGGCTAAATTTTGGACCATAATTCTGTAATTAAGTTGTAATTTTGAAAAGTTTAAACTATTTTTAAAATAAAATAAAATAATAACTTCTTTTTTTTTTTCATTTCTAACCCATTTTTATGTAATATAATACTATCATTTTAATGGTCTTTTCACGAACTTTAATTTAATATTAATGTCGCACATATTATAATGAAACATTCAATATGAAAAGTCATATTATTTTTTGGTTGATTATTTGTATTAAATGTCAGTATTTATTGGTCTGTAAACCAAGATTAGTTAAATAATTTTTTTCTATAAAAATATTAATTTATTTATTCTATAAAAATACAATCAATTGGTTTGTTTCATTTTACATAAAATAAATCAATATTCGATATATACATAAAAATAATAAGGAGAGAATTTCTATAGATATATTTTTTCACTATTCTTTTATAGAAGTTTTGTCAACTTTTCATTTTTTTGAAGAATGAAACCGATTGTTGATATCGATTTTGGATTAAATTTGATATTTATTGTGGTTGAATTATTTGTGTAGGGCTTGTATAAAAAAAATAAAAGAAGTTAGCTAAAGAAAATCTTACAAGTATAATAGATTATTTTATTAAAAAGGTATAATTGATCAATTATATTATTAAATTTCTTATCTCAATTTTGTTGAATAAAATAAAGAGAAAGCGACCTCATCATCAACATAAAAAATGGGCTATACACATTTTACTAAAGTCTGTATTTTATGTTCAATTACTAAACTGAAATAGATGCTAAAAACTACTATAAGTATTTTTTATTTTTTCTGCTATCTTTTGAATCTGAACATCACTTGACTTTTATTCATATATTGATTCTAAAAGTATGTTTATGATGTAACCATCCTATTATTTTCTTTTTAATATAAATAATTTTCTATTTTTTTATGTTTATGATGTTACCATTCTATTAGTTTTCTTTTTAATATAAATAATTTTCTATTTTTTTACGATCGTCAATTTGAACCATAGATTCCATATATTAAAAGTGATACACCGATCACATGTGTGAGTTTCAAACAAAATTGAATGAATTATAAAAATAGATTTTACATTTAATATTTATCTTAATTTTATTGTGCAAAATGATTTATCTAATGCTTATAATGCTTACGATTGTCTAATGTCTAATTCAAAATGTTTAAATGATTATTTGATTAAAACTTGGTTACAATTTAGATGACTGGATCACATAATATATATTTTATTAAAAATATTACTATATAAATAGACTTCCGTGCATCGCACGGGATATATACTAGTGATTGAAAAAGCAAATTACTCCTAAAGTTCACATTTAATGAGTTTAATTTTCAGATTTTTTTGTGTAATAATTAATTGAGTACCTTATTTATTCCAAAAATTAACAATATTTCATTATGAATATTTAGTTTTCGAGAAGTTAATAGGAGAAAAGTTGAATAATCTTTACTTTTCAAGATTAATTAATAGTGATATACTAATATTAATGAATGACTTAAATAAATTTTATTATATATGGTAACTGAATTATATATTTAGGACATCAAAAAAAATATAAGCCTATATAATCGAGACGGACGGAGTAATCTCTAAAATTAATAAATTCAAACTCTACCTAAGTCATGAGGATCATTCCACTTCAATAATTGCTCCACACCTCATAAATTAATGAGCTTGCTTAGCTAAGGTTACTTTTATATATAATGAGTTTCAACCGCCGCCTGCATATATACACACATCTTGTGTATTAAATTAATCCCCTCATTAATGTATATTTATACTTCCGGAATGAATTTGGATATTTTTTAATTCGGTCCGTTCTAAGTATTTTTTTCGTCTCGCTTTAATTTGCATATTTTCATTTTTCGTCCGTCTCATTCTATTTTAAACATCCAAATAAAAAGAAATCTTACAATCTCCACCCTTAAAATCTCCACCATCAATCTCCACCTTTGAAAAACTCAAAAAAGTCAGCTAAAAAGCAAAAAATAGTTTTTTCTTAATATACGTGTCGGAGCATGTGTGCAAATTAAGTAGGGATGGAGGAAGTAATTTGCATATTTTTTTGAAAAGAAAAGTTATAACACAATCTTCACCCTCAATCTTCACCTTCAATCCATCTTTGTAAAGTCAACATAAAAGCAAAAAAACAACTTTTTTAATATGTGTACACTCTCAGGTAGAGGTGGTGAAATTGGCCAGGCCCGATATTTAGATGGACCGGGCCATAGAAATGTAGGTTCGAAGAACTATTTGGCCCGCCCGGGCAGGTCCAAAATCTAAGTGTATTATAGGAGAATATCTCAGGTCGGGCCGACAAATTTTAGGTCCGACCAAATCTTGGGCCGGCCCATTCCGTCCCGAAATATGGTGTTGGCTAGATCGGGTTGGGCCACCCGAAATGCCACCTCTACTTTTAGGGGTGCAGATTTATTCGGAACGAAGAGAGTATATAGAATGAAATGAAGCAATTATTTGATCTAATCAAACTCCCAGAATTATCACCTCTACTTTCAGGGGTGCAGGTTCCTTCGGGGGAGGGAGTATATAGAATGGAATGAGACAATTATTGTAGACATGCACAGTATATCTCAGCAAACTTGGAACTTCCTCTCCAATCAATGGGACTTTGACTTTTTGTAACATTTTCATTTTTTTTTTTTTTTTTTTTTTTGGATGTTGAGAGACTTTGAATTATTATGATAGTACAGTGAATATAGCCCTATCTCTCATTCTCATGCCAGACTCACTAAACACCATTATGATGTATTGTGACTTGTGAGAAGAGAAAAGGAAGCACTTGGTGGTTAATTAATTACTCGTGTTCCCCGTTTTGTTTGGTTCATGTGCACCGTTGACCTTAAAATATAGGCAATGAAGGGCTTAAATTATTTTTGGTCCCGTAACCTTTTACTTGTACAATTTTGATTTAAAAAAAGGTTAAAAATTCAATTTAGTCCTGTAATTTTGGAATTGGTCCAAATTCAGTCCCTTTTTTCGCCGTCGGTGATCAATTTAGCCGGAAAATTGCATGTGCTGGCCACCAGACTCATTTTTCCATCCAATTTTAAAACCTGACATTGGTAAGTGATTTTGAAGTAAAAATAACATTAAAAATTAAAAAAAAAATAAAAGAAAGAGGATTTTTTTATTTTTTTTAATTTTTTCTCATTTCTCATTACTTGTTGGTGCCACATATTAAAAGTTCTGTTGGAAAAATGAGTCATGTGAATGATACATGCAATTTTCCAGTCAAATTGGTCACTATCGGAAAGAAAATGGACTAAATTTGAACCAATTTCAAAGTTACAGGACTAAATTGAATTTTTTAACTTTTTTTGGGATCAAAATCGTTACGGGATCAAAAATGATTTTAGCCCAGCAATGAATGATGTGGCAGATCGAATCTTCTATTTCAATTTGTATTTCATCTAATATTTTACTATATTCACCGCACGTTATTTGTCAATTTGTGTTTCATCTAGTATTCCATTATATCTACTACACGTCATGTGTTAATTAGTGATGTCATCATATACACGTAATGTGTAGTGGTTGTTTTGAAACACTAGATGGAACACGAATTGAAATAGAGAATCTCATCTGAAATAACTGGGAGTTGGGTTTTACCATGAGATATTGGACATAGACGAGCAAATCCTTAAGCACAATTAGTTTTTCAACCATAAATCTTAATAAATCCAAGAGCCGAAATCAACAACCATCCTGTAAGAGGTAAAATCCACAAAAGCAGGACCATCAATCACCAAGCAAGATAATAGATCGAGTCTACGACCGCCAAATGCTAGACCGCAGAAAACATGCAAGGAGCCATTTTCAAAGGTTGAGAGGACCAGAGACCATGGTTTAGGATTTAGGTTTTTTTTTTTTTTTTTGGAGAAACACCCGTATAGGATGGGGGATTGAGGCTCGGTCCCCAACCTATGCATACAAAATAAAGTAATGAAGTACAATCATACGTACAAGGATTTGAGCCAAAAGTGCCCAGAATCCCAAATCATGAGGGAGTTGGGCCCAAATTGCCCAAACACCCAATTAGAGGAACAATACTAGGGGATTCCTCCCAACCCGACCAACTGACATCTCAAGGCGGTCGGAAAGAGAGGAAAAAATAGAGAGAGATAACAAAGGGCTAAAAAAGGTACAAGAGCCACAAACAGAAAAACCAGAGTACTATAAGTAACAACATAAAAACAGTAATGAAAACTAACGGGTCCGGAAGCTGGGGTAACCCAACTGATCCATGCGGACTAGTGAAAGAAGATAAGCCGACGCCGACGCGGGAGTGTAGGGTTTAGGGTTTAGGTTAGGGTTTAGGGTCTATGGTTTAGGGTTTAGGGTTTAGGGTCTAAGGTTTAGGGTTTAGGGTCTAAGGGTTTAGGGTTTAGGGTTTAGGGTTCAGGGTTAGAGGGTTAGGGTTTAGGGTTTAGATTTAGGGTTTAGGGTTTAGGTTAGAGGATTAGGGTTTAGGGTTTAGGGTTAAGGGTTAAGGGTTTTAGGGTTATAGTGTTTTTTTTTTTTTTTTTTTTTTTTTTTTTTTTTTTTGAGAAACACCCGTATAGGGTGGGGGATTGAGGCTCGGTCCCCAACCTGTGCATACAAAACAAAGTGATGAAATACAATCAAACGTACAAGGATTTGAGCCAAAAGTGCTCAGAATCCCAAATCATGAGGGAGGTGGGCCCAAAGAGTCCAAACACCCAACTAGAGGAACTATACTAGGGGGTTCCTCCCAACCCGACCAACTGACAACTCAAGGCGGTCGGAATGAGAGGAAAAAACAGAGGGAGATAACAAGGGGCTCAAAAAGGTACAAGAGCCACAAACAGAAAAACCAGAGTGCTATAAGTAACAACATAAAAACAATAATGAAAACTAACGGGTCCGGAAGCTGGGGTAACCCAACTGATCCATGCGGACTAGTGAAAGAAGATAAGCCGACGCCGACGCCGGAGTGTAGGTGGTGAGAGGCTCGGTATGATGCCCAAGCTCAGCTAGGTGGTCCGCCGGACGATTACCCTCTCGGTGGATGTGGGTAATCCGGACAGTCTTGTCTCTCAACAGACCCCGCACCCGTGTAAGTGAGTGGGAGACCTGCCAAGATCCAAGCTTGCCCGAGGTGAGGAGCGTGACCACCACCGCTGCATCCATCTCGATCCAGATGTGGGTGACATCGTCGTCAAGGAGTGTGAGTCCAATCGACAATGCCTGAAGCTCTGCGTCGAAACTCGAGGAAGCTCGGCGTGACTGATGATAAGCTATAATCAGGTCGCCGGTGGGGCCCCGGATCAGACCCCCAGCAGCAGCCGAAGCCGTGTCATGGAGGAAGGAGCCGTCGGTGTTGAGCTTGACCCAAGGGGGGTCGGGAGCTCGCCACCGAACCAGGATGGGGGGTCTGAGGGGGGCCGGAGGGGCAGTGGTGCTGTGGAGGAAACGGGCTGCAGGGGTGCAACCCGTCCAGGCCCTGGGGGGCAGACGGTTGCTCGCGAGGAGCAACGCCAGATGTCGCTCAACCTGCAAAACAATGTGAGAAGATAAAAAAGCCCTACCTCTATGCTTTGCACTATTCCTTTCCGTCCAGGTGAACCAAAGGATCAGACAAGGAATAATGAAAGCCACGTGCTCAGTGTGTGCCGGTGTCATATGTAGGAAGAAACTAAGGAAGAGAAAGGGATCGAAGGTCAAAGGCACCTCCACCCCAAACCATGCCATAAAGTAATCCCACACCGACCGGACCACGCTGCCCTGAAAAAACAGATGAGGTATCGTCTCCGTCTGCCAAGAAGCAGTAGCTGCACAGCAATAACATCTAGACACAACATGGAAGCCAAGAGGGATGAGATGGGAGTCAGTAGGGAGGCGAAGGAAAAGGAAACGCCATAAAAACACAGACATGTTCGGAAGAAGTAAGTCCGTCCAAATGGCACCAAGGACAAGATTGCGAGGCAATCTCAGTCTAGTCAAATGCCAAGCAGACGTCAGTGTAAAATCGCCATGCGGAGAGCATCTCCACCGCATGCGATCCCCACTATCCCGCATGATCGGAACCTGTATAATGTCACTCAAGAGGTGCTGGGGAAGGTCATATGTGTCAATGATATCAGACTGTAATCTAGCAATATCCCAAACCCCGTCCGACCAAAGATCCTGAACCCTCAGGTCCCACTCAACGTCGCAAGGGGCCAACTCGTCGGCATAAATATCAGAGAGCGGACGGTGCCCTAGCCAAGTATCATCCCAAAAACTGATCGATCCGTCACCAAGAGCCCAGAAAATCTGCTCCTGAGCCTGCGGAGCAACTCTACGCAGTCGGATCCAATGAGTACTGTCGTGGGTCCTAACCCGAGCCCGGGTGGGGACAACAAGGCCACGCGAACAATACTTGTCCCACATGTGCCGGGCCCAGAGGGAGCTGCCCTCCCTGAAACGCCACCACATCTTCATTCCGAAAGCCTCAACCAGATCGGAGAAGTCACGAATACCGAGGCCCCCCTCATCCGTCGGGAGACAAGCTTTCCTCCAGCTAATCCAATGGCGCTTCCGAACAGCGCCATCATGGCTCCAGAAGAACCGGGCGATGATCTGACTCATCGTGTGAAGGACTTTAGCCGGGGGAGCCATAACCTGAAGCACGTACTGCGGGATGGTGCTCAGAGTGCTCTTGATCAGAGCGAGCCTGCCACCCAGAGACAAGTGGCGATGGGACCACCCAGCAATGCTGCTCATAAGACGCTGAAGAATCGGCTGAAAGAGGGCCTTGCGCATATTGCCTCGGTACAGAGGGACACCCAGGTAGGTGGCCGGAAGCTGCCCGAGCTGGAAATCAGTCAAATGCGTCACAAGGTCCTTCCAGGACTCCTCATAAGTGGCTCCAAGGAAGAAATTGCTCTTCTGCCTGTTAATCAGCTGACCAGTGACAGCGGAGTAATGGCTAAAGAACAGATCCAAATCAAATAAGCCCTCGGGGTCAGCACGAGTGAAGATCACAACATCATCAGCGTAGGCGAGATGGGACAGGGGGTCGGGCGAGCCAAGGGTCTTGTACGCCATACGCGGCCTGTCCCTAACGAAGGCATCCAGCCCACGAGAGAGGTAGTCGGCCGCCAAAACAAACAGAGCAGGGGAGAGCGGGTCTCCCTGACGGAGACCCCGACTCGAGTGGAAAAAACCTGCCGGGCTCCCATTCACGAGGACCGAGAACCAGCAATTTTCCACCGAGTGCCTGACAAAGTCAATCCAGCGCTGAGGGAAACCCATCCTCGTCAGAGCGTACCTCAGAAAAGGCCACTGAACCCTATCATAAGCTTTGGCCATGTCGAGCTTCAACATAAGGTTAGGCACCTTGATCTTGTAGTTCAGCTCATGGACCATCTCCTGGGCGAGCAGCACATTGTCCGAGATCAATCTCCCCTGAACGAAGCCACTCTGGTTCGGCGCGATGAGGGACGGGAGGAGGGGCGCCAAACGGGAGTTCAGGATCTTGGAGATGATCTTGTTCGTGACATTGCAGAGGCTGATCGGGCGATAGTCAGCCCAGGAGGAAGGGTTCGGCCTCTTGGGGATCAGGGTGATGACAGTCGCAGTGAAACCTCTTGGCATGGGGGTGCCAGAAAAGAAATCTCTAACTGCAAGCCTGACATCCTCTCCCACAATCTCCCAGCATCTCTGATAGAACAGAGAAGAGAACCCGTCCGGCCCCGAGGCACTCGACGGGTCGATATCAAACACGGCCGCTCTGATTTCCTCATCCGTCGGCACATCACACAGGTCGTCAAAGCTAGTGCCCTCCGGCAGTCTCGGGAAGAAGTCATCTATGGGATTCCCCAGAACATCCTCATCCACGCTGAGTAAGTCCTGAAAGTAGTCAACAGCGGAGGCCCGAATCCCAGCCTGATCAGAGATCGTGACATCGCCGGCCTCAATGCTGTGGATGTAGGTCTGACAGCGCTTCTGACGGACGAAGCTCTGGAAGAACCTGGTGTTCCTCTCTCCTTCGACGACCCAGCGAACAGCAGCCTTCTGCCTCCAGAAATCCTGCTCCATCCTTAGGGTCAGTTGGTACTCGGCATGGAGCCGATGCATGTCCGACCGACGGGAAGGAGTGGGATCGCTATCATAGGCCAGCTCGGCAGCAGCGTGGGCGCTCTGTGCGTCCTGAAGTCTCTGGAAGATGTTCCCGAACACCGACCAGTTCCACTGCTTCAAAGTCTTCTTGAGCCGTGTGAGCTTCAGCTGCAGGTTCACCATACCGGTGTGGCCAGTAGGCAGAGCCCATGCCTCACGAACGGTATCGGTGAAGGTGCGATGCCTAACCCACATGCTCTGGAAGCGGAAGGAGGACTTCTGAGCGGTGTCCGAGAACCTGCACTCAAGGAGGAGGGGGGAGTGGTCCGACTTGTACCTCGGCAGATGAGAGACCTTCGTCACCCCGAACAGGGAAAACCACGCCTCGTTAATCAAGGCACGGTCCAACCTCTCCCTGAGGGGGTCACGCTCCCACGTGTAGTCGGAACCCGTGTATCCAGCATCTATCAGCTCCGTATCCGAGATCATGAGCCCGAAATCCAACATCGCACGGGTCCTGTTGGCCAGGCTACCCTGGCGCTCATGCTCGTGCAGAAAGATGTTGAAATCTCCCCCAACTAACCAAGGCCTCTCACCAACATCCTCACGGATATCTCGGAGAGTGTTCCAAAGAGCGTGCCGACGAACTCTCTGACACTTGGCGTAGACAAAGGTGAGGAAGACCGGCTCGGCGAAGATGGGCGCGGAGAGACGAAGGTGGAGGGCCTGATCGGTGTCCAGTAAGACCTCAAGATGGTAGTGTAGGGCCGAGAGAACCCATATCTGCCCAGAGACATTACTGACACCACTGACAAAACCCAGACGGCGAGTGATGAACTGAAGCTGAGAAACATCCACCATAGGCTCCAGGATGGCACAGAAGGACAAACGGTGCATCCGAGCAAGCAGCTGAATGTGATCCTGGGTGGCGGTATTAGCAACGCCACGAGCATTCCAAATGATGAAGTGTGTCGACATAATCAGACAGAGGGGGAGGTGGAGCCTCGCGACACAGAGGGACGGGCCCGAATGCTAGGATCAGTCTTGGATCGCGACAGGATCCGAACGGGGCCGCCAGATCGGCCACCACGTCCAATGGAGGGGTCCCCGGACGTGGCCTCAGAGGCGTCCACATCATACAATCTCTCTCCACTCCTCGAACGCGATCTGGTGCACATCCGATGGAACTGCTCGATCTGCTTGCCTCTCCCCGAAACGAAGGGAAGAAGCGGAACAAAGGCACTCGAAGAGAAGGACTCTCTCGAGACCGCGTCTTGTGCACGGTTCAGGGTGCACTGAGCGGGAGGGGACGTCGACAGGGGGACGATGGCCAACTGAGTGGCTATCTCCTCTCCCCGGGCGGGGCCAGTGCGGCTATGCTCAACCGACCTGGGCGGCTGTGGTCGGGAGCCGGACAAACGAGCAGGGGGAGTGTGCTCTCCCCTGCTGAGGGGGGCCTCCGTCTCTCCCTCGGAGACGTAGTTCTCTCTACCCTCAGTCTCATCGTCGTCGGTAGGGTCATCGAGAGTGTCCTCGCTCTCCATCTCGCGGAAGAGGTCCGCATCGTCCCTGTGCACCGGGAAGGCCTCATCATCATCTCCCAGGAGGTCATCCTCATCCTCGTGGGCATGAAAATAGGTGTGGGAGGCTCTAGCCGCCTCCTGTAGGACCTCAGAGGGCAAGATACCCGTCCTACGAGGATCCCTAGAGGGGACCTCCTGCCACTCGGAGCTAGGAGCCGGCGCTCTCCGTCTCCTCTGCTGCGGGCCAGCTGCCCGTCTCTGCTCAGACAGAGGAGAGTGAGCATCCTCCGGCCGGACCGGGGGACCAACTCGACGACTCCGCCGGCGCCGGCTCTTCCGACGAGAGCGGCCTCTGCGTCCGGGGGCAGGATCCTTGGCAGGGCCCTTGGTGGTCTGGCCCTGCTGCTGAGCTACAGGAGGGCGCCTGTTGGGGGGAGGCGGGCGCTCCTTCTTCCCAACGATGTAGCAGTCCTGGGCCTTATGCCCAACGTGACGGCATTCAGTGCAATAATCAGGAACAAACTCATAGATGACGCGCTGCACGTGTGTCCTGCCCTCCACGTTTATCTCGATCTCATAAGACCTATCCTCGAGGAGGTCGAGCTCAACACAAATGCGAGCATAGGCGCCCCTGCTCTGATCGAGGGTCGGCTGGTCGATCTGAAGGGGCTTGCCCAGAAGGCGAACAACGGTATGAAGTGTCTCTCGGTTATACAAATAGATGGGAAGACCCGGGAGTCTAATCCAAACCGGGGCAACGGGTGCCTCGAACTTCGGGTCGAATGAAGAGGTCCACTTAAAGACCCGCATCGGGCACCCGGATATAACGGTCGACTTACCAAGCCACAGCTTGGTGTAATCTCCCTCCACAGCAAAACGAATCAGTATATGAGAAGCATGCAAATAAGTCCAAGTAACCTTCCCCTCGAAACCTAGAGTAGCTAAGCCGTTCACGATCATGCGGGGAGTGGGGATAGCATGCGAAAATTTACCAATAAGGCAATTTTTGTATTTAACAAACACAGGCTTGAGATCACTAGATGAGAAATCAACAATTAATCGCTTATCAATCTTGTTAGCGGTGCCACAGGGACGTACCTCTCCCTCAAACATGCACAGGTTTGAGGCGGCGGTCGGCTTTGGCACGGAAGTAGTAGGATTGGGACGAGCAAGAACGTCCACAAACGAGCGGGGGGCCACACTAGTCGGGGCCGGGATAGCCGGATTTCCATGAGATGAAGAAGCAAGAGGGGGGTGAGTGGGGGCAGGGAGGGGGGTAGGGGGTGGGTGAGAGGTCGAGAGGGGGGGGGGGGGTGGTGGATGGAGGGTGATCGGTAGGGGTGATGGGGGGATCAGCTGGGGCCGAGAGCAGTGGAGGGGTTAGGCTAGCGGATGATGAGGGGGGAATTGGGCTGGGGGGGGTAGATTGGGCCAATATAGTGGCATGGGCTAGAGCAGATGGGCCCTTATAAGGGAAAGGGCCCAAGGAAGGGGTCATGGGGAGATGGATCGAGGAAGGCCCGGCGGGAATGATGGGAAATTGGGCCAAAGAGGTGCCCTTTAATTGTAAGGGCCCAAGAGGAAGGGGCCCATTAAATTGATTATGGATGGCGGCTGGAACAGAGGGGGTGGGCCGGCCCATTCGGCTATTAGAAAGGTAGGTTCCAGAAAAAGAAGGGCCCAAAATATCTGAGCCCATAAGAGAGGGGCAACTAATAGAGGGCCCAAGGGATTGTATAAAGGGGGAGGGTTGCCAACAGCTAGGGTTTGACAACCCTTGGAGCCGCGGCGCTGCACTCATGCTTAGAGGAGAGAGGCGCGCCGGAGATGCTGTTTCCGGCAATAGATGAGGTAAGATAACGTCATTTGTATGTGTAAAACGGAGGTGATGATCGGAAAATGGTGAATGTGGTGGTTTCGGGCAAGAAGGTTGTTGTACCATAGGGATAGTCGCCGGAGTTGTTATGGCGAGGGTGGAGAATGTGGTGGCCTCCGATACCGAGCCAAAGAGAAGGGATGGGTTTGCAAGAGATGGGTTTGCAGGAGGTGTGTGCTCCGCCACTGTGCATGCGGCGGAGGTGGATGAAGCGGCGGAGGAAGATGAAACCGCCACCGTGAGGGTGGCGGCGGAAGAGGGGGAGGCCAGGGTGAGTGCTTACCAGGAGATGAGGTGATTTGTCTCGAAAAAAGTGACGGAACAGTGGCAGCAGTGACCGGAATAGTGGCTGCCGGAACTGAAGCAGCCTGGAGAGATTGGACGACCCTGCTACAGTCCGTGTAGCAGGTCGTTGGTCAACATTCCGGCGGCAAAGAGTCGGAGACGGCGGCGCGTGGCGGCGGTCGACGGCGGCGCGTGGCGGCGGACGTTGTTGTGCGTGCAGCGCGTACGGCGGTGGGCAGTGGACAGTAGGCGGCACTGGGGTGGCAGTACCAAAAGTGTGAGTGTGTGCAAAATGGATTCTAGAGAGAAGGAGGAGCTTCTCTCTCTAGAAAACAGATTTTTTTGGTTCAGGGTTATAGTGTTTTAGGGTTTTAGGGTTTTAGGGTTTAGGGTAGAGGGTTTAGGGTTTGGGGTTTAGGGTTTGGAGTTTAGGGTTTAGGGTTTAGGGTTTGGGGTTTAGGGTTTAGTGTTAGGGTTTAGGGTTAGAGGGTTTAGGGTTTAGGGTTTAGGGTTTAGGGTTTAGGGTTAGAGGGTCAGGGTTTAAGGTTTAGGGTTTAGGGTTTAGGGTTAGGGTGTAGGGTTTAGGGTTTAGGGTTTTGGTGAGAGAGTTTTAGGGTTTGGAGTTTAGGGTTTGGTGTTTAGGGTTTGGGGTATGGGGTTTGGGGTTTAGGGTTTAGTGTTTAGGGTTATGGTATAGGGTTAGAGTATAGGGTTTAGGGTTAGGGTTTAGGGTTTAGGGTTAGAGGGTTTGGGTTTAGGGTTTAGGGTTTAGGGTTTTTTTTTTTTTTTTTTTTTTTTTTTTTTTTTTGAGAAACACCCGTATAGGGTGGGGGATTGAGGCTCGGTCCCCAACCTGTGCATACAAAACAAAGTGATGAAATACAATCAAACGTACAAGGATTTGAGCCAAAAGTGCTCAGAATCCCAAATCATGAGGGAGGTGGGCCCAAAGTGTCCAAACACCCAACTAGAGGAACTATACTAGGGGGTTCCTCCCAACCCGACCAACTGACAACTCAAGGCGGTCGGAATGAGAGGAAAAAACAGAGGGAGATAACAAGGGGCTCAAAAAGGTACAAGAGCCACAAACAGAAAAACCAGAGTGCTATAAGTAACAACATAAAAACAATAATGAAAACTAACGGGTCCGGAAGCTGGGGTAACCCAACTGATCCATGCGGACTAGTGAAAGAAGATAAGCCGACGCCGACGCCGGAGTGTAGGTGGTGAGAGGCTCGGTATGATGCCCAAGCTCAGCTAGGTGGTCCGCCGGACGATTACCCTCTCGGTGGATGTGGGTAATCCGGACAGTCTTGTCTCTCAACAGACCCCGCACCCGTGTAAGTGAGTGGGAGACCTGCCAAGATCCAAGCTTGCCCGAGGTGAGGAGCGTGACCACCGCCGCTGCATCCATCTCGATCCAGATGTGGGTGACATCGTCGTCAAGGAGTGTGAGTCCAATCGACAATGCCTGAAGCTCTGCGTCGAAACTCGAGGAAGCTCGGCGTGACTGATGATAAGCTATAATCAGGTCGCCGGTGGGGCCCCGGATCAGACCCCCAGCAGCAGCCGAAGCCGTGTCATGGAGGAAGGAGCCGTCGGTGTTGAGCTTGACCCAAGGGGGGTCGGGAGCTCGCCACCGAACCAGGATGGGGGGTTTAGGGTTTGGGGTTTGGAGTTTGGGGTTTGGGGTTTGGGGTTTGGGGTTTAGGGTTCAGGGTTAGGTTGGGTTTAGGGTTTAGGGTTAGGGTAGGATTTAGGGTTTAGGGGTTGGGTTTAGGCTTAGGGTTTAGGGTTCAGGGTTTAGGGTTAGGTTGAGGGTTTAGGGTTTAGGGTTCAGGGTTTAGGGTTAGGTTGAGGGTTTAGGGTTTAGGGTTAGAGGGTTAGGGTTAGGGTTTAGGTTTTAGGGTTTAGGGTTAGAGGGTTAGGGGTTTTTTTTTTTTTTTTTTTTTTTTTTTTTTTTTTTGAGAAACACCCGTATAGGGTGGGGGATTGAGGCTCGGTCCCCAACCTGTGCATACAAAACAAAGTGATGAAATACAATCAAACGTACAAGGATTTGAGCCAAAAGTGCTCAGAATCCCAAATCATGAGGGAGGTGGGCCCAAAGTGCCCAAACACCCAACTAGAGGAACTATACTAGGGGGTTCCTCCCAACCCGACCAACTGACAACTCAAGGCGGTCGGAATGAGAGGAAAAAACAGAGGGAGATAACAAGGGGCTCAAAAAGGTACAATAGCCACAAACAGAAAAACCAGAGTGCTATAAGTAACAACATAAAAACAATAATGAAAACTAACGGGTCCGGAAGCTGGGGTAACCCAACTGATCCATGCGGACTAGTGAAAGAAGATAAGCCGACGCCGACGCCGGAGTGTAGGTGGTGAGAGGCTCGGTATGATGCCCAAGCTCAGCTAGGTGGTCCGCCGGACGATTACCCTCTCGGTGGATGTGGGTAATCCGGACAGTCTTGTCTCTCAACAGACCCCGCACCCGTGTAAGTGAGTGGGAGACCTGCCAAGATCCAAGCTTGCCCGAGGTGAGGAGCGTGACCACCGCCGCTGCATCCATCTCGATCCAGATGTGGGTGACATCGTCGTCAAGGAGTGTGAGTCCAATCGACAATGCCTGAAGCTCTGCGTCGAAACTCGAGGAAGCTCGGAGTGACTGATGATAAGCTATAGTCAGGTCGCCGGTGGGGCCCCGGATCAGACCCCCAGCAGCAGCCGAAGCCGTGTCATGGAGGAAGGAGCCGTCGGTGTTGAGCTTGACCCAAGGGGGGTCGGGAGATCGCCACCGAACCAGGATGGGGGGTCTGAGGGGGGCCGGAGGGGCAGTGGTGCTGTGGAGGAAACGGGCTGCAGGGGTGCAACCCGTCCAGGCCCTGGGGGGCAGACGGTTGCTCGCGAGGAGCAACGCCAGATGTCGCTCAACCTGCAAAACAATGTGAGAAGATAAAAAAGCCCTACCTCTATGGTTTAGGGTTTAGGGTTTAGGGTTTTTTTTTTTTTTTTTTTTTTTTTTTTATAGAAACACCCGTATAGGGTGGGGGATTGAGGCTCGGTCCCCAACCTGTGCATACAAAACAAAGTGATGAAATACAATCAAACGTACAAGGATTTGAGCCAAAAGTGCCCAGAATCCCAAATCATGAGGGAGTTGGGCCCAAATTGCCCAAACACCCAACTAGAGGAACTATACTAGGGGGTTCCTCCCAACCCGACCAACTGACAACTCAAGGCGGTCGGAATGAGAGGAAAAAACAGAGGCTCGGTATGATGCCCAAGCTCAGCTAGGTGGTCCGCCGGACGATTACCCTCTCGGTGGATGTGGGTAATCCGGACAGTCGTGTAAGTGAGTGGGAGACCTGCCAAGATCCAAGCTTGCCCGAGGTGAGGAGCGTGACCACCGCCGCTGCATCCATCTCGATCCAGATGTGAGTGACATCGTCGTCAAGGAGTGTGAGTCCAATCGACAATGCCTGAAGCTCTGTGTCGAAGTCAGGTCGCCGGTGGGGCCCCGGATCAGACCCCCAGCAGCAGCCGAAGCCGTGTCTGAGGGGGGTCGGGAGCTCGCCATCGAACCCGTCCAGGCCCTGGGGGGCAGACGGTTGCTCGCGAGGAGCAACGCCAGATGTCGCTCAACCTGCAAAACAATGTGAGAAGATAAAAACATGCCATAAAGTAATCCCACACCCCAAGAGATGGGAGTCAGTAGGGAGGCGAAGGAAAAGAAAACGCCATAAAAACACAGACATGTTCGGAAGAAGTAAGTCCGTCCAAATGGCACCAAGGACAAGATTGCAAGGCAATCTCAGTCTAGTCAAATGCCAAGCAGACGTCAGTGTAAAATCGCCATGCGGAGAACATCTCTCCACCGCATGCGATCCCCACTATCCCGCATGATCGGAACCTGAACCCTCAGGTCCCACTCAACATCACAAGGGGCCAACTCGTCGGCATAAATATCAGAGAGCGGACGGTGCCCTAACCAAGTATCATCCCAAAAACTGCTCCTGAGCCTGCGGAGCAACTCTACGCAGATCCAATGAGTACTGTCGTGGGTCCTAACACGAGCCCGGGTAGGGACAACAAGGCCACGCGAACAATACTTGTCGTGGGAGACAAGCTTTCCTCCAGCTAATCCAATGGCGCTTCCGAACAGCGCCATCATGGCTCCAGAAGAACCGGGCGATGATCTGACTCATCGTATGAAGGACTTTAGCCGGGGGGGCCATAACCTGAAGCACGTACTGTGGGATGGTGCTCAGAGTGCTCTTGATCAGAGCGAGCCTGCCACCCAGAGACAAATGGCGATGGGACCACCCAGCAATACTGCTCATAAGACGCTGAAGAATCGGCTGAAAAAGGGCCTTACGAATAGAGCAGGGGAGAGCGGGTCTCCCTGACGGAGACCCCGACTCGAGTGGAAAAAACCTGCCGGGCTCCCATCCTCATCAGAGCGTATCTCAGGAAAGGCCACTGAACCCTATCATAGGCCTTGGCCATGTCGAGCTTCAGCATAAGGTTAGGCACTTTGATCTTGTAGTTCAGCTCATGGACCATCTCCTGGGCGAGCAGCACATTGTCAGAGATCAGTCTCCCCTGAACGAAGCCACTCTGGTTCGGCGCTATGAGGGTTTAGGGTTTAGGGTTTGGGTTTAGGGTTATTTATTTATTTTTATTTTTTTTTAGGAGAAACACCCGTATAGGGTGGGGGATTGAGGCTCGGTCCCCAACCTATGCATACAAAACAAAGTGATGAAATACAATCAAACGTACAAAGGATTTGAGCCAAAAGTGCCCAGAATCCCAAATCATGAGGGAGTTGGGCCCAAAGTGCCCAAACAGAGGAACTATACTAGGGGGGTCGGAAAGAATGGAAAAAACAGAGAGAGATAACAAAGGGCTCAAAAAGGTACAAGAGCCACAAACAGAAAAAACAGAGTACTATAAGTAACATCATAAAAACAGTAATGAAAACTAACGGGTCCGGAAGCTGGGGTAACCCAACTGATCCATGCGGACTAGTGAAAGAAGATAAGCCGATCCCGACGCCGGAGTGTAGGTGGTGAGAGGCTCGGTGTGATGCCCAAGCTCAGCTAGGTGGTCCGCCGGACGATTACCCTCTCGGTGGATGTGGGTAATCCGGACAGTCTTGTCTCTCAACAGACTCCGCACCCGTGTAAGTGAGTGGGAGACCTGCCAAGATCCAAGCTTGCCGGAGGTGAGAAGCGTGACCACCGCCGCTGCGTCCATCTCGATCCAGATGTGGGTGACATCGTCGTCAAGGAGTGTGAGTCCAATCGACAATGCATCAAAGCTCTGCGTCGGTGTTGAGCTTGACCCAAGGGGAGTCAGGAGCTCGCCACCGAACCAGGATGGGGGGTGCAACCCGTCCAGGCCCTGGGGGGGCAGACGGTTGCTCGCGAGGAGCAACGCCAGATGTCGCTCAACCTGCAAAACAATGTGAGAAGATAAAAAAGCCCTACCTCCACCCCAAACCATGCCACAAAGTAATCCAACACCGACCGGACCACGCTGCCCTGGAAAAACAGATGAGGTATAGTCTCCGTCTGCCAAGAAGTAAGTCCGTCCAAATGACACCAAGGACAAGATTGCGAGGCAATCTCAGTCTAGTCAAATGCCAAGCAGACGTCATTGTAAAATCGCCATGCGGAGAACGATCCCGCATGATCGGAACCTGTATAATATCACTCAAGAGGTTCTGCGGAAGGGTCATATGTGTCAATGATATCAGACTGCAATCTAGCAATATCCCAATCCCCATCCGACCAAAGATCCCGAACCCTCAGGTCCCACTCAACATCACAAGGGGCCAACTCGTCGGCATAAATATCAGAGAGCGGACGGTGCCCGAGCCAAGTATCATCCCAAAAACTGACCGATCCGTCACCAAGAGCCCAGAAAATCTGCTCCTGAGCCTGCGGAGCAACTCTACGCAGTCGGATCCAATGAGTACTGTCGTGGGTCTTAACACGAGCCCGGGTAGGAACAACAAGGCCACGCGAACAATACTTGTCCCGCATGTGTCGGATCCAAAAACTGCGGGATGGTGCTCAGAGTGCTCTTGATCAGAGCGAGCCTGCCACCTAGAGACAAATGGTGATGGGACCACCCAGTACAGAGGGACACCCAGATAGGTGGCCGGAAGATGCCCGAGCTGGAAATCAGTCAAATGCGTTTCCAGGACTCCTCATAAGTGGCTCCGAGGAAGAAATTGCTCTTCTGCCTGTTAATCAGCTGACCAGTGACAGCGGAGTAGTGGCTAAAGAACAGATCCAAATCAAATAAGCCCTCGGGGTCAGCTCGAGTGAAGATCACAACATCATCAGCGTAGGCGAGATGGGACAGGGGGTCGGGCGAGCCAAGGGTCTTGTACGCCATTCACGAGGACCGAGAACCAACAATTTTCCACTGAGTGCCTGACAAAGTCAATCCAGCGCTGAGGGAAGCCCATCCTCATCAGAGCGTACCTCAGAAAAGGCCACTGAACCCTATCATATGCTTTGGCCATGTCGAGCTTCAGCATAAGGTTAGGCATCTTGATCTTGTAGTTCAGCTCATGGACCATCTCCTGGGCGAGCAGCACATTGTCAGAGATCAATCTCCCCTGAACGAAGCCACTCTGGTTCGGCGCGATGAGGGACGGGAGGAGGGGAGCCAAACGGGAGTTCAGGATCTTGGAGATGATCTTGTTCGTGACATTGCAGAGGCTGATCGGACGATAGTCAGCCCAGGTGGAGGGGTTCGGCCTCTTCGGGATCAGGGTGATGACAGTCGTAGTGAAACCACGGGGTATGGGGGTGCCAGAAAAGAAATCTCTAACTGCAAGCCTGACATCCTGTCCCACAATCTCCCAGCATCTCTGATAGAACAGGGAAGAGAACCCGTCCGGCCCCGAGGCACTCGTCGGGTCGATATCGAACACAGCCGCCCTGATCTCCTCATCCGTCGGCACATCACACAGACCGTCAAAACTAGTGCCCTCCGGCAGTCTCGGGAAGAGATCATCGATGGGAGCCCCCAAATCACCCTCATCCACGCTGAGTAAGTCCTGAAAGAAGTCAACAACAGAGGCCCGAATCCCAGCCTGATCAGAGATCGTGACGTCGTCGGTCTCAATACTGTGAATGTAGGTCTGACAGCGCTTCTGACGGACGAAACTCTGGAAGAACCTGGTGTTCCTCTCTCCTTCGACGACCCAGCGAACAGCAGCCCTCTGCCTCCAGAAATCCTGCTCCATCCTTAGGGTCAGTTGGTACTCGGCATGGAGCCGATGCATGTCCGACCGACGGGAAGGAGTGGGATCACTATCATAGGCCAACTCGGCAGCAGCGTGGGCCCTCTGCGCGTCCTGAAGTCTCTGGAAGATGTTCCCGAACACCGACCAGTTCCACTGCTTCAGCGTCTTCTTGAGCCGTGTGAGCTTCAGCTGCAAGTTCACCATACCAGTGTGGCCAGTAGGCAGAGCCCATGCCTCACGAACGGTATCGGTGAAGGTGTGATGCCTAACCCACATGCTCTGGAAGCGGAAGGAAGACTTCTGGACAGTGTCAGAGAACTTGCACTCAAGGAGGAGGGGGGAGTGGTCCGACTTGTACCTCGGCAGATGGGAGACCTTCGTCACCCCGAACAGGGAAAACCACGCCTCGTTAATCAAGGCACGGTCCAACCTCTCCCTGAGGGGGTCACGCTCCCACATGTAGTCGAATCCCGTGTATCCTGCATCAATCAGCTCCGTATCCGAAATCATGAGCCCGAAATCCAACATCGCACGGGTCCTATTGGCCAGGCTACCCTGCCGCTCATGCTCGTGCAGAAAGATGTTGAAATCCCCCCCAACTAACCAGGGCCTTTCACCAACATCCTCACGAATATCACGGAGAGTGTCAAAGGGTGTGCCGACGAACTCTCTGATACTTGGCGTAGACAAAGGTGAGGAAGACCGGCTCGGCGAAGATGGGCGTGGAGAGACGGAGTTGGAGGGCCTGTTCGGTGTCCAAGATGACCTCAAGATGATAGTGTAGCGCCGAGAGGACCCAAATCTGCCCAGAGGCATTACTGACTCCACTGACAAAGCCCAGACGGCGAGTGATGAACTGAAGCTGAGAAACATCCACCATAGGCTCCAGGATGGCACAGAAGGACAAACGGTGCATCCGAGCAAGCAGCTGAATGTAATCCTGGGTGGCGGTATTAGCAACGCCACGAGCATTCCAAATGATGAAGTGTGTCGACATAATCAGACAGAGGGGGAGGTGGAGCCTCGCGACACAGAGGGACGGGCCCGAATGCTAGGATTAGTCTTGGATCGCGACAGGATCTGAACGGGGCCGCCAGATCGGCCACCACGTCCAAAGGAGGGTTCCCCGGACGTGGCCTCAGAGGCGTCAACATCATACAATCTCTCTCCACTCCTCGAACGCGATCTGGTGCACATCCGATGGAACTGCTCGATCTGCTTGCCTCTCCCCGAAACGAAGGGAAGAGGCGGAACAAAGGCACTCGAAGAGAAGGACTCTCTCGAGACCGTGTCCTGTGCACGGTTCAGGGTGCACTGAGCGGGAGGGGACGTCGACAGGGGGACGATGGCCAACTGAGTGGCTATATCCTCTCCCCGGGCAGGGCCAGTGCGGCTATACTCAACCAACCTTGGCGGCTGTGGTCGGGAGTCGGACAGACGAGCAGGGGGCGTGTGCTCTCCCCTGCTGAGGGGGGCCTCCGTCTCTCTCTCGGAGACGTAGTTCTCTCTACCCTCAGTCTCATCGTCGTCGGTAGGGTCATCGAGAGTGTCCTCACTCTCCATCTCGCGGAAAAGGTCTGCATCGTCCCTGTGCACCGGGGAGGCATCATCATCATCTCCCAAGAGGTCATCCTCATCCTCGTGGGCGTGAAAGTAAGTGTGGGAGGCTCTAGCTGCCTCCTGGAGGACCTCAGTGGGTTAGATACCCGTCCTACGAGTGATATCCTAAATACAGTCACTGTAACGAATAATCAAAGTTAGGGTCGATAATCGGGTACATAATCCCGATCACGGATCACACGTTCACAAATCATATACTCCCTCCGTCCCGCTCTAATTTGACTACTTTCCTTTTCGGTTTGTCCCAATCTAATTTGCCAACTTATAAATAGCAAATTTCTCTCACAATCTCCACCCTCAAAATCTCCACATTCAATCTTCACCTTTGAAAAAGTCAAAGATTCCACAAAATCTGTTTTTTCTTAACCTCCGTGTCCGGCCAAGATAGGCAAATTGAACCGGGACGGAGGGAGTATTAGATCTGTGGATATTGACAGTTAAAACAACCTCATTTTCCTCCATCTACCAACTAAACATAACCATTTTCCAACATATAGACTTGCTCAACCCTTTCTCACTACATTATTTTTTGTCGAAAGACTCGGTTTTCTTATGTAAAATATTGCACCTGCAAAATTTAATACCCGTTACGCGGGTGTCATATGAGACATTGGTCGAACACCAAGTTTGTTAATATTTTATGCTCGTGAACGAGAATGTCAGATATTTTTCTAGTTTAACCAAAAAAACTTGGGTTTTATTCTTTTAAGAATAAATTGATGGGCATTTTAAATAAATGAGCTATATAAATTATTATTATTATTATTTTATACTATTTCCATCCCGAATGAAGTTGCACATCTAATGGTGCACACATATTAAAAAAATCGTCTTTTGTTTTTTCAGTTGACTTTTCAAAAGTGGATTAAGGGTGAAGATTGATGGTGGGAATTTTGAGGATAGAGATTGTGAGATAAGTTTCTTTTTTAAGGTGTCCAAATTGTTATGAGACGTACCGAAAAGGAAAGTGTGCAACTTCATTCAGGACGGTGGAAGTATAGCGTAAAAATTGTTCACAAACAATTAACGAATGAGGCATTTATATTCAAGCTCTGTTCATTACTTAACAAACATAAATATATATGTTTGAACGAATACTAAACAGAGGTTCAACACAAGTTTTTTATCGAAGGGTATGTTCGCTAATAACAGTAGTCATAGGAACAAACTACTACTCCCTCCGTCTCATTCTTATTTGCACACTTTCTTTATTGATACGTCTCACATCAATTTGCACATCAGAGACAATCTCTAGCTTCAAAATCTCCATCCTCAACCTACATCTTTGAAAAAGTCAACTAAAAAGTACTCTCTCCATCCCAACTTATCTTGCACACTTTCCTTAAACGGTCGTCTCACCTTATCTTGCACAACCTAAAAAAGGAAAGTTATAATATAATCTTCACCCTCAAATTCTCCACCCTTAATCCACCTTTGAAAAGTCAACAAACAACTAAAAAACAACGTTTCTTAATACTCGTGCTGATCCTCCTGTGCAAGATAAGCCAGGACGGACGAAGTAAAAAATAATTTTTTCTCAATATACACGTACCTCTTCATATGTGCAAAATAGGATGAGACAGAGGGAATATTAATTTTAATCTTTCCCTTTAATAGGACAAATTTTTCTAGTTTTGGAAACTTAGAGGCTTAGATTTGATGGTATTTTATTTTATCTTTTTTTAGAATTGATGGTATTAATTTAAAAAAGGATAGTTGGAATGTTGGGGTATTGACCATTGACGTTCAAAAATTGGACCCAAACACTATGGTTGACTTTGACTTTATTATCCCAAAAGCATGACTTTGTCTCCATGCAAATTTAATGAAAACAGAACATCCATTGTTCAAACAAAGTGGTGGTTCAGACGTGGAACACAAAACATGATTCCCACTTTCTGTTTATATATATATTATTCAACAGTAAATCAGATCACCATTTTCATATCAGCAGCAGATCTAGTCAAGAAGGAATGAGAAATCTGCGGAATTAGAAGAGGGAAGCTAGGACGACTGTTAATTTTACTGCAACTCGACTGTGCGGTCAAAGTTTGTAATTTGTCATCAAGAAGATCAAACTGTATGTTCAGTTATGGGAATCTGCTGGAGTTGTAATTCAGTTCAGCAATCCCCTTCCTCCACTGCCCAGCTCACTTCAGGTAATTGATTATTAGGGCAAATGATTCTGGGTTAGAAAAGTGTTTTGGATTGATTTTTGTGGTGGAATAAGGATTTGGTAGTGTTTGTAAATGCTTAAAATAAGTGCTTTTGAGCTTTGAGAAAAGCTGGAAAAAGTGGTTGTTAATGACAGCTTCTGCTTAAATTTAAGCTAAGTTGGGTCAAAAGCTACGAGCTGAAAATTGTTACTTTTTAGAATCACTTTTTCAAATGTAGAAGTATTTGCAAATACCCTTAACTTCTCAAGATCAGCTTTTAATCACTTTTGAAGAGTGATTTTAATGGCCAAGTATAACAATGCAAACACCCTCAACTTTTCAGAATCAGATTTTAATATTAGGGCAAATAATTCTGATTTTGGGGAAATGATTGATTTTTGTGGTAAATAAGAATTTTGTAGTGTTTGCGAGTGCTTAAAATAAGTGCTTTTGAGCTTAAAAAAACTGAAAAGAGTATTTGCATTTGGGCCAAAAGCTACAAGCTAAGAGGGTGTTTGCAAATCACTTTCAAGAAGTACTTTTAGTTTGAAGGGGTGTTTGTAATGTCAAGAGTACTAAAATCACTTTTCATAAGTGATCAAAAGCTGTTTTTCAGAATCCATCAAGACCCATTTCTAGATTGCTTTTGATTTAAGATCATTAACACTCCCAAATTCTAATCTTACCAAAAAATCAATTTAAATCACTTTTCCGAAAGCATCATTGTTTGTAAACACCCCCTAAAAACTGTTACTTTTTAGAATGGCTTATTTTAATCACTTCTCCAATGGTAAATCAATTGCAAACACCTCCTTAACTTTTCAAAATCAGCTTTTAGTCACTTTTGAAGAGTGATTTTAATGGCCAAGTCTAACATTGCAAAGACCTCTTCAAATTAGAAGTGATTCTCAAAAAGTGATTTTAACACTTTAAAAATCACTTCTTGGATCCGAATGTGATTTTAAGCTGTTTGCAAACAAACACTTATTATGATTCTGTGATTGCTTGTGGGCTGAATGAGATTGATTATGAACTGATCATGTTGCAAACACATTAAAAAGCACTTCTTGGATGCAAATGTGATTTTAAGCTGTTTGCAAACAAACACTTATTATGATTCTGTTATTGCTTGTGGGCTGAATGAAACTGATTATGAACTGATCATGTTACTGATTAACTCACAACTTTGTTTGATTGTGTGGGGGTGGACATACAGCGGCGATATCGCAGACGACGACGGCGACCACGACGTCATCAAGCGGGAGTAGCAGCGCAGTATCTGGGAACAGTGGGTTCTCGGCAGCCAGTGGCAGCGACGAGACGGCGAGTTCATCAGGGCAGATGTTAGTGTACCCCAATCTGAGGATCTTCACCTTCGCCGAGCTCAAGTCCGCTACTAGAAACTTCCGGAGTGACACAGTGGTCGGAGAGGGTGGCTTCGGGAAAGTCTACAAAGGTTGGCTCGACCCCAAATCCGTCATTGCTGTTAAGAAGTTGAACTCTGAGAGCTTCCAAGGCTTTCAAGAATGGCAGGTATATTCTATAGACTCTTGTTATCTGCACTAGATGTTTACGTCTACGCTTGCTGTAGTATTCACATTTAGTATATGTCTGCAGTCGGAGGTGAATTTTCTTGGAAAGCTTTCGCATCCGAATCTGGTTAAGTTGTTAGGGTACTGCTGGGAGGACACGGAGTTGCTGCTCGTCTACGAGTTCATGCAGAAGGGCAGCTTAGAGAATCATCTTTTTGGAAGTAAGTGAGGTGTCCATATATGTCTCCTGTGCGCTCACAAGATCATCACTATAATAATAATAGTTTTCGTGTTTGATTGATCATTCGTAATATAGGGGGTGCTGCTGTTCAACCTCTTCCATGGGATACTCGTCTTAGTATCATAACCGGGGCAGCTCGTGGTCTTGCATTCCTGCACGCATCAGATCGAAAAGTTATCTACAGAGACTTCAAGGCCTCCAACATCTTACTCGACTCTGTAATTACTTCTCCTTCCGTTTCTTGATGTTTATATACGTATAGGAGCATTGATATATAATGGTCTGTTTTTGTACTTGTCTTAATCTCAGACATACCATGCCAAGTTATCCGACTTTGGCCTCGCGAAGATGGGCCCCACGGCTAGCAAATCGCATGTTACAACCCAGGTTATGGGAACGTACGGGTATGCTGCCCCCGAGTATGTTGCAACAGGTAAAAATGATGATTTGAGCTAACCCCAACAGGAAAAGAAATGTTGATAGTTAAGCTGTTTTTGGTTGTATTGATCAGGTCACCTATATGTGAAGAGCGACGTGTATGGATTTGGCGTCGTCTTGGTGGAGATGCTGACTGGTCTACGGGCGCTAGACACCAATCGTCCGTCCAAACAGCACAATCTGATAGAGTGGGTGAAGCCCAGTTTATCCGACAGGAGGAAGTTGAAGGGGGTAATGGATTCGCGGTTGGAGGGGAGGTACCCTTCGAGATCCGCCTTTCAGATAGGCCAGTTGGCCCTGAATTGTGTCGAGAATGAACCCAAAAACAGACCATCGATGCAAGAGATAGTCGAGACACTGGAGAGGATCAATTCTGCTAATGAGAGGCCGAGGCAGCCCAGAGTGCATTCAAGTTATCAGGCAGCAAGTATAAGACATTCGCCGCTTCATCCGAGGCAACAAGTTAATCGAGCCTATCCGCTCCCACCGCGTACTTAGTTGTCGATGCTTTGTAAAGCCGTTTGTAAACAATTGTTATACAAATTTCTAGATTTAAAAGAGTGTGTTTCATTTGTAAATGAGAAGATTTTTTATCTGATTATTAGCAGAGTAGGAATTAAGTCTGTAATCAGAACAATATACTCATTTTTTGTTTTATTGAATGCAGATTTGTACAATACTATTTGCATAAAAACATAGAAAACAATATTGTTTGCATTCCTCTGAATGAAAATGAGCATTCTAGTTACTACCAAGTGAACCTACAAGATTCGGACGATTGAGCGATAGTTTAATAGTCGAGTTGTTGGACGACGTGTGTATATCCCTGCATTCTTGGAGGTCATCATCACAGGTCAGAAGCACCCACTCCGCGTCATCGTCCAGATACTTCAAATTAACAACGCTACCATCGTCTACATTGAAACGTCCCAATATCTCCTTCCGCAGATCTTTGAAACCCCACTGTGGTTGCAGGCTGAGCCGGATCTTTTCTTCCCCGAATGATGCTTTCACTCTGAAACTACCAGGATTGCTCGTCTCTGGTTTAGCTGACGCGTTGGTAGGGGAGTGAGTGCTGAAAAGCTTGTGGCTGTACGATCTGATAAACGGCTTCATTTTCTCTCTCCCCTTCTCACTCAACTCAGCATCACTTCTTGCTTTCTTCAAAATCACAGTCTGTTCTCCAGGCAAAGATGACTGCTTCACCCCAGTCGAATAGCAGTAACTTGAGTCGGAGCTGTGACTACCAGATGAAGGTGATTTCGCTGTTGTAGGACCGAACAAGGCATCCGCTGCTTGATCATTCACCTGCTGCAAATCGCCTCCTGTTGTGCTTCCCGGTACCTCAAGCTCCGGGAAGTGGTTGTAGAAGGAACTGAGCTGGATCGAACCATCGGCAACCTGGACTGAATCAATCACAAGCTGAAGCTTCCTTAGAGAGTGATTAACTTTCTTGATTTTACGGGAAGGCCAGCGAGTGATACCGTGCTGTCTGCATATACGTTTCAAGGTAGTCGGGCACACTGCGAAAATTACGAGTTAGATTTGACTTTATTACATGCTGCAACGTAGATATATATCGACTTAGAAATACATACATACCTCCTATATCCTTGGCAGCTTCTTTTAAGCTTCCAGCAAAGTACTGCCTAAGTACTTCCAAGCTAATAGCCGTGTTCACCTTTTTCTTCTTCTTTTTCTTTGCGTTGTTCGGTTTCGAACCTGATGGACGATTTCCATTGGTCAAGGAAAAGCTTCCACCTTTCGCTGCACTTGTTTTGGGTCGAGGGAGTTGGCCATCATCCAAAGAAACAGTTACTCCTTTACCCTTGACAGTCATCGTGCTACTTTTCTGCCCCCCATCGCCAGTCGAAGTTTCTTGAGCCAGCTCCTCATCTGTAATTAGTCGCAAACGCTGGCAGTTTTGTTCCATAACAGATGACAGCGATTGGGTTATCGCCATTAGATCTTCTGTACCTCTGCGATTTGGTGGCAAGAAGAACTCTAAAACGAAATCAGCTGTTCCATCAGATGTCATTCTCAGACGTATCGCTGAAGAAGCACACAAGCCAAACAGCCTGGCATGATGTGCAAGAGGATACTGTGTTTTACTAAACACCGTTATATCCTCGGAAAAACAAGGTTGGTTTGTCAGAAATGCTTTTCCAGCAACACCTTCACCTTTGAGCAAGTGGTGCTGACAACATGCCTCATGAAAGTCGGTAACTTGTGCATCAGCAACATAGCAGGCTGACTCGACGACTGAAACACAACGCGTTGTGTAGTTCTCATCCGATTGGCGGCAACCTCCTTTACGTTGCTCCTGGCACGACGACCATACCTGCGCCAAAGGCAGTCTATGTTTGTCGCATACAATCTTCAAGGCATTTTTTATCTCCGTCAGAGTAGCTTCGTAAGCTTCATCCACGCCCTGACATGAACAGTTACGTATCAGGAATATGTTTGAAATCGAGATGGTTTTTTGACTGATTAAATCGTAAAGGATCTCATACCTCGTCAACATTGTAAGGATTCCGAGTGTTGGAACTTTCTAGATCAACAGCCTGCACAGGAACAATAATTGCTTAAACAAAGAGAGCAACTAAAATCCCTTGAAACTTAGGGATTCAAATCAATGTCAATCCAAACAACAGGGGATTTTCTACCACGATTTCAAATCTTTCCATCCAAATGCAACCTTAGATGTTTTAGATTGGATTCGAGCACGAATTGAACAGGAAAACAGACCTGGAGAGCTTTGCAGACACTATCAAGTTCAGGATGAAAATCAAGTTTCTGATGAGTCGTGACAATCTCAACCACACCAAGGCAGATACCACTCCCCTGCTCAAAAACTGGAAGCGCAAGAGATCCTCTAACATCGTACACCTGCGCGTGTTCAACGCGCGGATACTCCTCCCCCCTGAAGAACCGAACATCCGGTGTCCACTCAGGCGACCTGTTCAAGAAAACACGGCCAGGCAGGCCCAGGAACTCAGTAGAGTTGTCGCTAGCTTCAAACTGATAACTCTCCGAAACACCCCTGTAGCTTGCAAGATTCGTGCAATTCGGACTGAGTGAGAAAGGCAAGTTGGTGGTGGTCAGGACTTGCCTGCCTTGTGCCTTTACAGGAACCCATATCTGAATAAGGATATCTCTATCCCGTGCCACCGAGTCTTGTAGGCAGCTGATAGCCTGCACTAGCCTCTCCGTCACAGATGGGTTTTTGTTGGGGCCGACCCACAACCTTGTGGACTCATCCTCCATTTTTTGTTCGTGTCGGTTGGTATCGGAATCTGGAAGGGGCTGGCAGGAAGCATCAGTAGCTGCAGCCTCTAACCAGAATCCATCATACAAGAGATCATTTATGAGACTGAAATCAACGATGTCTGATATATTAGGTGAGGAGGAGGAGGCACCATCTTCCATGTTGAACAAATTCACATTCAAAGGGTTCGTTTTTCGAAAGAGATCACGAGCCGAAACAGAGGAGCAGCCTGAATAAGAAGAACAAGAAGAGGAACTTCCAAGATGGGTTGTGTTCGTTTTTCTTCCAAAATCCAATAATTCCCAGTATTAATGGAGCAAGCATCCTCAGTATAAACTTATTCGCAACTACTGCATATTCATCATGAAATTCTGCTCATCAGATCCATAAATGCTTCATCAGAAAATTCAATTTTTAAACTCATCATTTTTATCAAGAAAAACTTGAGAACTCATAATAATCACAGTAAATTGAAGCATGTTTTGCAAAAATGTGACACCCAGAATCAAGAAGAAACAAGATTCAATCTTTAAACTAGAAACAAGAGATATAATTCAAACCCCTCTTTTTTATTGAAGCATACTACCTCCGCCCCCAACTAATCTTGCACACGTCCGTTTTCATCCATCCCGACTAATCTTACACACTCCTTAAAAATGAAAGTTTTAACACAATCTTCACCCTCAATTCATCTTTGAAAAGTCAGCAAACACTTAAAAACACAACTTTTCTTAATATTTGTGTCAACCTCACCGGGACGGAGGTAGTATACAGCAAGACACACAGAATCAAGAAGAAGCAAGATTCAATTTTTGAACCAGAAACAAGAGATCTAATTTAAACCCCTCTTTTTTATCAAGAAAAACTTGCTTAAGAACTCATAATCACAGCAAATTGAAGCATATTTGGTGACACCCAGAATGAAGAAGAAACAAGATTCAATGTTTAAATCATGTAAACTACATCCCAACAGGGAGAATGAATCTGAGATCAGAACAGAATGAAACATACAGGAAGAGAGAGAAAAGTGGATACCTCTCATTGTAAGAAGTCCATCCACAACAAAATGTTGAGGAGGAACAAGATAACCATATTTTTGTCCGAAGAAGCACTTTTTTCACCTGTCTTAGCAGCAGCTGAGCTCTCTTTAGGGGATGATGATGGCTGGATAAAAGTGGAGAACAATCACTTTTTATTATGCACAAAAGCTCTTCCCTTTGCCATGTACTGATTGGGACCCACCACACCTGAAAATTCTTTGCCTCGAGTAATATTAAAAGATTTGTGTAGCAAATTATTTTTTCCTTTTCTTGGTGAAGCAAACAAGCTATTTTCACTATACTATACAGTCTATACTTTAAAACAAGAAGTGATTTTTTTAAGGATTAGAAAATATTACATATTTCTCAAAATACTGTATTATAGTCAACTTGATTTTTTTTTTTAAATAAAATAAGATGTTATCTTTTAGCTTGCAAGTTACCATTCTTTAACCATGGTTTGAATATCCCAATTCCCAAGACAAACCTAACTCAAGTTAGTCATTCAATTTGTTTGATTAGCTGAAAGATAATGCATTTATAATTTTTTAAGCCTTATGGTGTATATACGAAAAAGATTCCTGACTTCTACTACCTCCCTCCGTCCTACTCAAATTTATTTACTTTTTTTTCGATTTATCCCAACTTAACTTGTTAGCTTATAAATGACAAAAAAATTCTCACAGTCTCCATCTTCAAAATCTTCACCTTAAAAAAGTTAAAAATTTCACAAAACCTATTTTTTTTTAACCTTCGTACCCGATCAAAATAGGCAAATTAGACGAAAACGAAGGGAGTATCTATATTTCATGGGTTATGACATCAGCCATACATTGCAGAAGCAAGTTCGGCCATCTAAGTCATGCATAATCATGATGATTATTAAAAGAAATGCATGCCATTAATTCTTGTATTTTTTCTTGTATTCTTTTTGTGTGTGTTTAAAGCAATACTGGTTTTGAGTGTATAATAATAATAATAATAATAATAATAATAATAATAATAATAATAATAATAATAATAATAATAATAATAATAATAATAATAATAATAATAATAATAATAATATTTTTTGTTTTAGAAAAAAAAAAGAGTGACGTATGCAACAAAATGACTCTCAAAATCGTGGAGAGCTATGGCCCCTCTGATCTCCATTAATCAGTTTCTATATTCACATTTCGCCGCATCTCCACTCTAACTTGCCCTCTTCATCAATTATTAATATATTAATTCACATTATTTTTCATAATTTTACTATATAATATAAAGAGAATCCTCTTTAAAATAAGTTATTTTCCCGGCCTATTTTACCTATTAAAAATATGTTGATCAAATTAGTAAATACTATATGAGCAATATATATATATATATATATATATATATATATATATTATTATATATTAAAATCACTCAAAAGTTAGTTCCATTATTTAAAGATTTGCTATATAAAAAAGTTACAGGTGATATTTTATGGTTTCTTTTCATTTTCAAAGCACAATTAAGGATTTAATTTTCTTATTCGTTTTTAAGGTAAAATATAGTAAATTAATCTTTTTTCACGGCCTTTAACTTGACCTATATAATCTATGTTTTGATAAGTTATATTAAAAATATACAATTATTTATCGAGTATTTATGCTATATTTATATTATAAAGAAATACAATATGTATAATTCTTTTTCTCACTTTCTTGATTTAATGCGCATATATATACATTCAAATAAAAAATTATTTCTTGATCGATTGTTGGGCTTATATTCAAATATTTATTACGAGATAGTTTATTTGTCTTTCATTTGCCATCCAACTAAAAATAAATCAAATATTTATTTTTATGAGATAATAAGTTATTAAAAAATATTTATTTGGAAAAAATTAATTATTCAATTTATTTTGTATGATTTTAATTTTTCTAATAAATAACTCCGACGCAATAGTTAGTCGTCACATTTCAATGTGTATATATATATATATTTCTCTCTCTATATATATTTTGTAGTCGCAAAGAATAATTACAAATTTCAATACAAACAATCTATATCAGTGATGAGATCAGCAATGAATATAAGCTAACTATATATACATATATTGTGAATCATGTGAGACTTGTAACCTTATATCTTTAATACACACACATGTACACGTACTTAAGCTTATATTAATTTGTGTTGGGCCCACCTATAAAAATAATAGTCTTGATTATAAGTTGAGCCATTTGATTAATTAATAATAATAATCCTTCTTCTACTTGATTATGATATATCTGAATGATACATGTATAATATGACATTATAGTTTACGCTATCAAATGCAACAATTACGGTGATTGTTGGAAATAAAAGATTCGGATTGATTATTTTGTTAGTCCTTACTATATATGGGGTAAATTAATTAGCAGTGTCCTTTCAGCAAGTGTTAAAAGGGCCACCATCGTTGGTGATAGAGTAAAATCGGCCCTCAACAAGTTTGCATAAGAACGATATTCAAGTGTACCTATTAAAGAATTCGAAGTTGGGCATAAAATTGGGTCAAACCTATACTTAAGCGTGCACGTGTATTTGCAAACTAGAGTCAGAGGTGTCCCGGCAAAAATTCTCCGACGCTCTAGTCAGAAATCTACTCGAAAGGGTGATCATAAGAGCAATGTAATAGTAAAAGTGATAAAAGTGTGTAATCTGTTAAATTGAATTGGGGGGAGAGCCGGAGAGGTAATTATACTTACTATTATCTAGGGAAAATGGTAAGACAATTACTTTGATCTTCTATCAGCTTCTATCACATCCACGTCTATACCCGACGATAGATCCACTTAGAGACATAAGGCTACTGTTGTACCCCAAATTGAAAATATAATTTCATATACTATATAGATTGCATTTAATTTAGTTTAGTGTAGCGGTTTTAGTTTCGTGCCTTGATCTTAAGTATTAAGGGTTCGAACCTCAAAGAAAATAGAATAACAAAACAATTTGAACGGTTTCAAAACCGGATGAGATTACTAATTTCAAACGATGTTCCATATTATATTTTATCATTATTAATATATAACATGGTTCCATTGTTAATGTAACAATGATGCCAATTTATATATTGTTACTAATGATTAAAATAGAGTTATTTTTATTTTCTTTCATCAATTATATATATATATATATATATATATGCATTATTGTATGTGTTAAATCAATGAGCTTTAGATGGAGTTGACCATGCTTACCATCACAGCTGTTAATTAAATATGTAGCTTTTCACAGCTGTTAATTACCCCTACTTACCATCACTCTCGTCTTTTACTACCCCCGTTTTTTAGATGTTCTTTCAGGTTTAGATAACAAAATTAAGAAGTATAGACAATTGACAAATAGACCCTCTACTACATTATATAGATATGATAAGTTAGATAATTAGAGATTTTTTAGAAATAATTACAGGGATAGTGTTGAAAAAAATGTGAAAAAGAAAAATTAAAAGGACAATTATTTATAAACAAAATGTAAAAGCTAAAAAGGCTACTAAAAATAAACGGAGGTAGTAATTCACTGTGGAGATAATTAAATAAAGTTTTAGTTTTTTATGCTGTAAAATTAAAAAAATCTCTATCAAAATATATCTGTGTGACAGTATTGCATTAATTTAGTATCTTAACAATCAATTTAGTATCATGTGAGTGGAAATCGATTGTAACTTAGTTGAACAATTTTGTAATTTGGTCAAATAGATCTACATTGAACATATGGTAGATACACGATCTTTTTATTTTGGCCCAGTAAAATCTTAAAATAGTAGATATCAAATAGATAATAGAATCGTATAGTAATAGATACCGAATGAATCAACATCGTAGCTATGGTAGATGTAAATCTAAAATAGTAGATATTAAATGGATAATAGAATCGTATAGTAATAAATACCGAATGAATCTACATCGTACATATGATAGATGTAAATCTAAAAGATCTGTTACGGGCCTGCATATTATATGTACAGAATTATCACTAGCTACAAGAATGAATGCAAATCAAACCTTCAATACATAAGTTGATTAACAATGAGGTATAGGATTGAAAATGAACAGGGTTTTCGTTGAATAGTTAGTGAATAAGCTCGTTTATTTGGATAAACGAACAGAGCTTGAACATTGATGAATAAGCTTGTTTGAGACCCACTTAATAAAATAGTAATAATAATAATAACAACAAAACCAACAATATTTATATTATATATAATCTAATTTTCGTATTTCAATTATATGAAAATTTAGAAAAATATGTGTTTATTTTATATTTTGTGAGTAAGGTAATTAGTTGTTTACTAACACAAATGTTCACGAACATAGTTAAATACATTCAAGAACATGTTCATGAATAAAATTAAACCCTCTCAAAAATCGTTCGGCTCGAGTTCAATTAAAAATAAATGAATGAATATGAACACCTACAAGCTCAACTCAGCTCGTTTACGACTCTAATGAGGTGTATAGAATTATCAATTAACTAAAAACCACAAACATCATACATGTTCATACATGTACAAGCTAGGCTCAGCTCGTTTACAACCCTAATGAGGTGTATAGAATCAATTAACTAAAAACCCTAGGTTCGGCTCGGGTCAGCTCGTTTACAACTCTAACTCTAATAAGGCTATATCGACTGTGATCATATAGAGACAGATAGAAGGAACAAGTAAGATCATCAAGCTAAGGAACATAAACCAGAAAAACAACTAATGTTCTTCATTATTAGTACTAAAACCATGGTGATCATTCAACCTCTACCATCAATGCATTAAATTTTGTTCAAATCCCCAAATTTAGGGAGCTATAAACCCTAATTGGAGTTGCTTCTGCACCTTGCAGTACAACAAACGTACAGACAATCAATCAATAATCAGACAACAATTCACCTGATCTTACTTGAAAAACATCAATTTCTTCAAAACCCTAACCTCAAATCCAACCCTACTCCACCACACGAACCAGGCAGACCCGAGCCATCGCCATCGTCATCGTCGTCGTCCTCCTTCGGCAGCTGATTCAAATCAAGCCTGCAAACCCTAGGTGGTGGTTGAAATTTTTCTCCAACCTTCTCAAAGTGGCTTCTCATGTGTCCTCCCAATGCTTGCCCTCTCGAAAAAACCCTAGAACAAATATTACACTTATGCCCTCCGGTGTTGTCTCTAATTACCATATTATCCTCACCGGAGCAACCTTCCTCGCCGCCGATCTTCGCAGAGAAGCCTTTAACGTTCTTATAGTTCGCACTTTGCCCCCCTCCACCGCCGCTGCTAATTACCATACTATCCCTCTCGCCGGAGCAGAAACCCTCGCCGCCGGTCTTCGCGAAGCAGCCTTTTCCGTTCTTCCGGCTTGCCCTACGCCCCCCCGGCGCCTGGTGCGTACTGAACACCTTCTTACTACTCACAAACTCAAATTCCGCCGCCGCGTCGGAGTTTTCATCTTGGTTAACAGGCGGCGAATGATCGCAGGCGGCGAAAGGGTGGGAATTCGCAAGCATGAGGAGACACGAAGCAACCTCGCGATCCTCCTCCGTAACATCAGAAGCATACTCCTCAACCTCCTCCTCCGTCCGGCGGCGGAGGAGATTGGAAGGGGGGTACACGCCCCTCCAGGGGCGATCAGGGTGGGAGCGCATATGGCCGTAGAGAGCTTTCGATGACGAAAACGTTTTGCTGCATTCGGAGCATGGGTGGGTGAAGGCAGCCGGGTCGGGATTGGAGCGCTTCTTTCTGGAGACCATTGTGATCGGAGCAAGTAGTGTAAGTGAAGATGGAGGAGTGGTAATTTGTTTATGCGGCAGAAGCGGTTTCGTTTCTCCACATCGCAGGTAGTTATATATATACTACAGTTATGTTTATCTCTTCCTTAATTCTCGCTAACTTCAAAGTTTAAGTGGACACTTATTTAGCGCGTGTTTGGAGTGTTTCGAGAGTTAATTGATCGGTCGAAAGTTAAAAGTTATAAGCAGCAAAGTGTTAATTTTATCGTTTAGGGGAGTTTTTTTTTAAATTTTTAGAGAAGTGATTAAAAGTAGAGTCTGTGGTTAAATTATTTAAAATTTAAAATTGATAATGTTTAAAAATAAATGTGATTTTGATCAAATAATACTTAAGCAATTTTTAGCTTACATGTGAGCCAAAAAAATTCTATTGATTTACCAAAATACTAAAAAGTTGGAAGAAACAACTATTTTCCACTTTTAGCTTTTGACATAAAACCACTCCTATTAAAACTAAAGTTGTTTTTCCAAAATACTCGAAAATGACTTTTCCCAAGCTAAAAAGTACTTGGGAAAAGCAATTGCAAACACCCCCTCACCCCCTATAGAGTGTTTAGAGTCTAGCTTCGGCTATAATTAATCAGCTGGAAGCTAGAAGTTATATGCAGTAAAGTGATGTCTTCATCTGTTTATTTAGTAATTTAAGAGATCATAAATACTTATTTATCAAACACTTTAATAATAAAAATCTCCTTAAAATTACTTAATTATCAATCACTAATTACTTTTAATTATGAGTAATCTTTGCATCAATTATAATTTTAATCACTTCTTCAAAAGCAACAACAAGAAAAGTTGGCACCTGCTCGAATAAATTTATATTTATGTGTGTGTGAATATTTGGATCTCCAGCTAAAAGAGTGTTTGTGATTACTTCAACTTTAGAATAATTAATTAAATTTAAATAATATAAAAAAATATTTTAAGAAAAAGTATGGAGTATTCAAAATAATAAATGATTTATATAAAAAGTAAAAGTTGTATTGTTTGGAAAAAAAATGATTTTAAATAAAAGTTGTATGTATAAGCTGAAAAAACATGTGATGACTTGCTTGCAGTTACTACTTGAAATAAATTATTTTAAACCATCGTTAAAGTCATATATTTAAAAAACATTCAAATCTACTATTTTTAAATTAAAAGTGTTTATTCTAAGTTCGTGCAAACACTGCCTAATTCTTATAAGATATTAGTTTAAATTCATTTATTTATATAGCTCATCACAGACGTAATATTAGATTAAGAATTTTTAAAAGATATTGGTTCAAAAAGAAATATCATTATGATATGTGTAAAGGATGTATATAATATAAGATTATTCTTTATGATATTATAAGATAATTAGTTAAAGGAAATCTTATATTATATTATATGATATACGGTAAAGATATTTATAAGATAATATAAGTACTTCGGGTATTTCAATCGATGATCGATAAAAAAAATCTTGTATTATATTATATGATATACGGTAAAGATATTTATAGGATAATATAAGTACTTCGGGTATATCAACGAATGATCCGTAAAGATTTCATCTTAAATTTTGAATAAGGTAGAAATTTTAACACATTATCATTTATATAAAAATTAAAATATAACAATATGTAGTGGATTATAAGAAAAGGACAAAGTTATAAAAAAAATCTTCTCATAAATTTGGTTCGTTTGGTATTTTGAAAAATTAAGGTTCTTTTAACGTATCAACTAATGATCAGTACAAATTATTTTATTTATGTGTGGACACTAAACATGCTTTAATGTGTGGAACCATAACGAATCCTCCGAGTCAGTTGAGTTGTAAAACGTGTCGGAACATTCTATCCAATTCTACAATTGTGTCGTGTTCATTTGAGTATTTAACAGGTTAGAGTGCTACTTGAGCTGTTATAGTCATACTCAAGTTCGTTCATCTTACAAGTACTGAGCGTGCGAGTCATGAACTCGTTTGTTGTAAGCTCGATAATATGTTGAAACGCCATAGTTTAAGCTCGAGTTCTTATACATGCAATGAGCTCGTTAAGCTCATTATACAAGAGCAGAAATAATCTAGCTAACAAAAATCATATTACCATACTATTTATCAGAATAAAAATGAGACGAACATATCAACTACAAAGTAAGATAAATTCCCTCAGAGTAATACCAATACTAGCAAAATAATTCAATTATAACTAGTATATATAATCCGAGGTGGATCAGGAATTGGAGTTCGCGAACAAGCTCACGAACAAATGCTAATATACTCTATTCAACTAGAAAATGAGACGAACATATCAACTACAAAATAATATAAACTCCCTCAGATTAATACCAATACTAGCAAAATAATTCAATTCTAATTAGTATATATAACCCGAGATGGATTGAGAGCTGGAGTTCGCGAAAAAGCTCAAGAACAAAATGCTAATAACCTCTATTCAGTTAGAAAAATTAATTGAGCTCCAATTTACTTGACTCATTTAAATTAAAAAAACAATTATCAATAAATAATTTTAGAAATCGAGACCCGAATAATCTAGGAATAGTTATGCTTGATTACATCCCCGTTTCTATATCATGGGGGAGTGGGAAGTTTAGAATTTTAGATGTCCGAAAATAGAATTATGTGAAAGTATAAGACCATCTCCAACCCATCACAATAACTCTATTTTTGGGGGGAATTTTAGAGTTTATTCCCCCAACCGCACTCTAAAACATCCCTCTATAATTGGGGGATGAACAGTGTCCCCCAATAAATAGGGGGACACTGTTCATCCACACAAAAACTGTATATATACGTTATATGCTCAAAATACCCCTAAATTCAGTTTTAACTACATAAATGTTATATTTGTATTTAATAATTTATCTAATTCAATTAAATTTAATTACCAAAAAAATTAGTTTAATTTTTTTATTAATCTTGCATATTTAACACAATGAGAGACTTCATTACAACAATATGAAAGAAAACAATGTTGGAAATACTAATTGCATAAATTGAAAAAATTAAAAGCTTAAATTAAAACAAAATACAGAAAGCTTAAATTAAAACAAAATACAGAAAGCTTAAATTAAACGCATATGACAAACATGGCAATGCTAGCATCTAAATTTGTTTGTTATGTAGAATTATTAATATTAATGTTTTATGTAATTTTTTATTTTCATGGTGTTGAATGCAATGTTTTATCTTTAAGTGTGAAATTATTAATTTTTTTTAACTAAAATAAATAGTGTTGATTTTTTTTAATATGTAAAACATAAATAATTATTTATAAATAAAATTAGAAGTAAGTAATCTTATTGTGTAAATTTTAGTGGAATAGAGTTGGGTTGGAGATGGTTTACACAAAACTGTAAATTTAGTGGGATAGAGTTGGGTTGGAGATGGTTACATAAAACTGTAAATTTAATGGGATAGAGTTGGGTTGGAGATAGTGTACACAAAAACTGTATTTTTAGTGCAAAATCCACACTATAATAGAGGGTGGGTTGGAGATGCTCTAAGGGGCATCACTGCAAAGACACCTGGAATTTTATTATTATTTCTTCTTATTATTAGTATATTATATTTATTTATTTTACCCGCTTTTCTTTCCTTTCTTCTCCATCTTCATGAAACATCACCGCCACCGTCGAAATCAAATCCCACTCCAAATCCTCACAATTTAACCCTAATCCCCCAATCCTCAAGCAAAAATGTCGAGGCGAACACTTCCGATCCTCAAAGAGCTCCTCTCCGGCCGCCGATCTACCACCGCAACCCGATCTGTAACCTACATGCCCCGACCGGGTGACGGCGCCCCGCGCCCGGTGACTCTCATACCCGGGGATGGCGTCGGACCACTCGTGACCGGCGCAGTGGAGCAGGTGATGGAGGCTATGCACGCGCCGGTCTACTTTGAGAAATATGAAGTTCATGGTGATATGAAGGCCGTGCCGCCGGAGGTGATCGAGTCGATTAAGAAGAATAAAGTTTGTCTCAAGGGCGGCCTGAAAACACCTGTGGGTGGTGGTGTGAGCTCGTTGAATGTGATGCTGAGGAAGGAGCTCGATCTTTATGCGTCTCTGGTGCACTGCTTTAATCTTCAGGGGCTTCCTACTCGGCACGACAACGTTGATATTGTTGTCATTCGGGAGAATACGGAGGGTGAATACTCTGGCCTTGAGCATGAGGTGGTTCCTGGAGTCGTTGAAAGCCTAAAGGTGTTTTGGATTTCTATCTCTTTTTCATATGTTCGTCTTTTTTCTTGCTGCATGCTGCTGCTTAGTTTTTAATTTCTAATGGTCATATGTGAATAGACAATTCGCTATGTTCAGTAAAATGGTTCTGAAGAGTGATTTTATTCAAGTACTGAATGGACAAGTTCAAACATTAACAACTGCAAGCTATAACTGAGGATTCGGGCTCATAGTAATCGAGGACTGGTTGACACATTTTCTCTATTTAGTTTTCAGGGTTGGATATCATGTAATTTCTGTATATAGTTTGCACTTTGCAGGGTTGTGTATCATGCGATTCTCTAATTAGTTTCCGGAGTCAATAGATGAGAGATGGAAATAAAGCGTTGGTGTTGGAAAAAAAAAGAAGTTACTTGGTTAGACTTTTTGGTTATGTGAAAACGAAGGGACTTCGTAAAAGAAACAGAAGTTCCAAACTGTTTTTGGCATGATTGAATTTGGTCCTGTGATCTCCAGCTGAATCCAATGTTTGTATAAGAAGGATCAGTGGAGATGACATTCTTTTTCTTGGAATCCTTTGTGTGTCCTATTGTAGAGAAGTGCTTTATATGGTCACACATTTTGTCATGATTGTGCTAACATTCTACTATTATAATCTCTGTTTCTGTAGTTTTATTGCTACTTTTTCAACCTTGAATCAGTTTCCTTGTACACGCTTATACTTTCAGAGTATTTATCTGTTCCTAATTTATCCAAAATTTTAGGTGATAACAAAGTTCTGTTCTGAACGAATTGCAAAATACGCCTTTGAGTATGCTTATCTCAACAACCGGAAAAAGGTGACTGCTGTGCACAAAGCAAATATCATGAAACTTGCAGACGGTTTATTTTTAGAATCCTGTCGTGAAATTGCTAGCAAGTACCCCGGTATCCAGTACAATGAGATGATTGTGGATAACTGCTCCATGCAACTTGTTTCCAAGCCAGAGCAATTTGATGTTATGGTATGTAGCTAAAGTTTTATGTGTTTCAAGTGGGGGCTGTGCTGTTTTTCCCTGCTGATGTTACTCTTGTTTTATGTGGGTTGTCGTAATGTTCCTGCTTTCTTTCGTTCATTCAGATGAAAAAATTGAATTGTGACAACAAAGGCAGAACTTAAAAAATATCAGAAGTCCAAGATGCCTTATTACTTATGGAATATCTATCAGGAGTCTCTTAATACACTATATTGTGATTTCACTGAACTGAGAATTGCCCATTTTGTCGATTGATTCAGTTTCTAGACGTAGTTTTTATTCTCTGTTTTATCAGCTCAGGAGCAACTACTTGCTGGGCCATATGGACTCGTTTCACCTTTAATTTAATTTTCCTTTAAAGTGTCCTACTGGTTATGTCCCTCCACTACTCTCATTTCCATTTATGCTGCCAGCTAATTACGTTCGATATTCGATTTTGCAGGTGACTCCTAATCTCTATGGAAATCTGGTTGCAAATACAGCTGCTGGTATTGCCGGGGGTACTGGATTTATGCCTGGGGGTATGTATCATAATTCATGATTCCATTTGGAAATTTTTTCTTATTCATAATTAAGAAAATGAATGCTGTTCTATTACAAGTAGGGAGGCTGTTTTCTCGGTGAATAATGAGAGATTTTGATGGCTTTCAGGAAATGTGGGGGCTGATCATGCCGTATTTGAGCAAGGTGCTTCTGCGGGTAACGTAGGAAATGAGAAACTTTTGGCGCAAAAGAAAGCAAACCCAATAGCTTTGCTTCTTTCTTCAGCTATGATGCTAAGACACTTGCAATTCCCTTCATTTGCTGACCGTCTAGAAACTGCAGTGAAGCGTGTCATAGCAGAAGGGAAATACCGGACGAAAGATCTAGGCGGAGACAGTTCCACCCAAGAAGTTGTGGATGCTGTCATTGCAAATATTGACTGAATTCTCTGCTCCCCCCTCGTAATGATTAATTTCATTTTACGTAATTGATTTTTGCTCCGCCCAGAGAGCTCTAATGCGAGCCAAATAATGGTTGAGAGTGATGAGAACTCAGAAGGTTGAGGTTTTGGACAAACATTCATGTCATTTTTGTGTCCAAAGATCATGATTTCGTTTCTAATTTGTGCAGTTGAGGTTGGCTTTGGCAGTTCATGGAATTTATGGATTGCAGGCAGATGTTTTTTACTAATTACTGTTATTCGAAATGATTTTTGTCGTGTTGTCTGGTCGTGCTCAATGCTGTAATGTGTTAAGCTTTTAAGGGATGAGCGTTTTGCTTTCTGCCAAAGAATGAACACTAGCTGTGTGGAAAATTAGCAGGCAAATCTACGGTCCCGTAGCACTGTATCCGGTGCAGTAACTGCACTGGATCCTGACAACACTCGGATATGCATTCGTGTTAGTTGGGAAAATTAGAATGGGATTTGGCAAATCCATCAATACATATTACATTCATCTTATACGTGATACGTTGAAGTATAATAATCGCTACGCATCAGTGTATGAAAACATGTTTGTATTGTGTGAATCCATCATATGAAGCGACCGGTATAGAGCATGCAATACGTAACCACACAGTGACGAGCACTTTATGCTAATCGCCAGTGAGTTTCGTAGTTATTGTTTATGACGGCGCATAATTACGGCAGAACAATATTTCAAGCAATTTCAGTCCTGAAACCATTCCTCCTAACTACTTCAGAAATGGTGAAAGCACAAGAATATTTTATTACGGATCTTGTGTATTAACTATTGCATAGGTGGTTTTTAAGCATAGATGCAACATATACACGGTTTCCGACACTTGGCACTTCACTCGTACCCAACATCCTAAGCGTGATGGTTTGGTTTCTCTATGCCGACTGACGAAATGAATGCAGCAACAAGTCTGAAGTTTAAAACAACTAACAACCTCTATCTAAATAATCAGAGACTGATGAATGAGCGACAAAATCATCTCTTTTAATCTATTTCTCTTCCAAGCGACGGAGCACCGATTCCGCGAAGCTCTGTTGCCTGCAAATTATATGTAGCCCACAGTTTAGAGGGATCATGTATTTAATTGCCATCAAGTCTGGTACGTAACAAATATCTGCTTATTAAGTATCGATATCTATCCACCAGGCATAAGTGCATATAACCATTTGATAGGAGGTATGATTCCAGAAAGTAATGTATTAATGGAAATGGTCTTAAAGTGGCAGTCATGCAACAACAAATAGATGCTAATTTTATATCCCCCCACCCCACAAACCCGCTCCCCTCCGTCTTCCTTCTCATTCTAAATTTATTTTGGGTGAAAAAATGTGCCATAAATGCAACACCATTTTGAAAGCTCTAAAGTTGAGCAATATACATATAAAAGGTTGGATAAGAAACAGGTAAAATTCATAGCCATGTCCATGAACAAGGGATTCAAGCACTTCAAACATTTGGTCTTGAAATAACATGGTTAACAGAGTGATCAATTTTGATGCAGAAGAAAAGAGCATAAAGAGCAAACGAGTGATGTTAGTCATATGAGCTTACTTGCGCTCACGATGCTTCGGGCTGGGGCGGGAGTACTTCAAATATCCATCCCAGGGCACCTTTTTAAGACCAGCTCGAACAGAGATGATATCTCTCACCCTAAAAAGCATCATAGTTAGTAGACACCCACACACATACATACTGATATATACATTTCTTATACATCAATTTAGGAGGTAATCGAAGTTATAGAACCCATTTTACACATTCATGTATTCACTAATGGTTCTACCTCTCAGCAAATTCAATTGCAGTTTCCCCGGGTTTCAGATTTTGAGGCTCCAGGTACCACACATCACAAACAACAGCCCAGGATGTCATAAGCTGCAACAAGTGCATTGTGAAAGACTGCCTGCGCAAGATTTGCAATAAAATTTAATAATATGCCAGTTGCCTGATGAAATAATAGTTTCCTACAAACAGTTCTATATAAACAGTCTAATTCAGTCATCAGAATTTTCAACAGAAACAATTTTCAGCCATATCAAACCACTCAAGAAAACACCGCACAGTACCAAATTGTAAAAGGATTAACTAGACAAAATCATACTGTATTTTAAATAAACGGCACAAGAAAACTTACTTTCGGCTGTTCCAAAAGGCATCCACAAAAATCTTGTTATACTTGATTGCGATTGGACATACAGTACACCCAAGTTCGAAAGCACCCTAAATACCGCAGGAGAATGTTTAGAAGAAACTAAATGTTGGCATAATGAAAAAAAGTACTTATTGTGACCATCGATGAAATCACTAGGCATATACAAGAACTACATGCTAAAAGAAATGCAATTAACGAAGTCACCAGCTCATCATCATTCTCTATAACAAACTTTACTTGGTAAACCCATATCATGGCTGAGATGCTATGGTGTGGCACAATAGGATATGCACAACCAAAATATTCGTGATTTAGAGACACACTATGGAAGATGCTCATAATAGTCAGACAACAAACTCAATCTATATAATAAACTTTAAATAGAAAGTGGACAAGGGAGACCTTCTTAAACATCACAGTGTAGTGGTTGTTCACACAAGTTCCTTCAGGGAATATAAGAAGAGGATTATTATCAGCTCCATGCACATGATCTCGTAGCCTGAAAAGAATAAAAATAATCCAGAATAAGTCCAATGAATAAATTGAATTAACTAACTCTTTTATACTAAGACATACTTTCTTGCAACAATTTCACGATCCTTGGCCTCTGAGCGGTTGAACCAGATACATCCCAGACTTTCCAAGATAGTGCTCTGCAGCAATCCTTCACAGGGATACCACAATAAAATCACATATAGAAGGAACATTCACCTGAAACCCATTCAAGCCAAGCAAAATCCATCTATATTTTCCACCAACACTCGGCAAAATAAGATCAAAACAATTTTATTACTGGATTCAGCACGAGTCCACCTTATTAGTTCGAGAAATATAATGTTGCAGTTTCAGTTCAAAGTTCCATTCCTCCAATTCAGCAGAAATTACATAAGGAAAGAATCCTACTCCACAAACATATAATATGCCTATAATATTTCATTCCTTAGTCAGAGTATCTCTTTTTATATATATGAGGACCTAGAACACCCATAAATGATCAGTTTTAAGAAATGGGCAATTATGTAATAAGAGACTGGAACTGTCGAACCTTCCAGAAAATATACAATAGTCGGTTATGCATTAAAAAATAATCAATTAAAGAAAATCCATTGCTAAAATATACTTACCAACCCACCCAGGATGCTTCTGCATAATCACTGCGAATGCAGTCATTTGTTCCAAAACGATGAAGTCAATCATGGATGTGTGATTAGCTACAAAAACCTGCACATCCAGTTAAGAGAAAGAAATAAATAAATTGTCATGTACACAGATATGAGCTAGCCTGAGTAATTTTACAGAAACAATAGATGATTTACCCCACACAAACAGTCGCACCTGCTTAGGCCGCATGCTTGGCCGTGGACCGTGGTATTTGACGACCCCCGTCCATGATGCGACAAAGAAACTGCAAATCAACTCCACTAGACCTCTCTGAAGGGTATATATAGAACATGAGAGAATCAAGAAAGGTCACTCTATGACATATTATCTTCTGGAGAAAGAAAATGATTAGTCAATATACTAATAATTGACCATATAATGTTTGCCATAAGTGCAGCATATGATTTGGGCATTGCTTAGAAGTGGGAGTCCCTTTTCCACTACCTAAGTCTGTTACATGGAGACTAAGTCAACAAAACTTGATCAAGCTTAATTGTGACGCGGCTTCTAAGAGTAATCTGGAGCAGGAATATGAAGGAAATATCAAGAACTTCATGCAGTTGCGGAAGTTTATTAATCTGTTCAGAGAGGATTACGTAATATTTGGTTAGAATCGGATTTCTTTCCTCGTTAAGCTTGTCTGGAACAACAATCAAGATTTGGTATTTTGTTGATGAACCGCATGAGATTAGAGGCATTCCATTAGCAGACTCTTGGGATATGCGTAATTACAGATTTTCATCAATACTTTTAATGAATTCGTACTACTTTTTACAGACAGCTCTCATAAAGTTGTCCTTGAACTCTTTGTGCAAGATCATACTTCCACTAAAATGCAGGTATGGCTACACCTTAGATGTTATTTCACCAAAATAATAAAAAATAAGAGAAGTATATAGTGTTTACATTTTGTTTCTTCCCTTTTCCACCCATTGTCTGAAAAATATGAGTTCTATCTTGCTACATCTAGTACAAGCTGTCAGAGTATTATGATTCTCAGAACCAAATTGGAAAACAAAGCGAAATCTCCCCAGCTAATTTGAGAAAATAGTGGCAGAGAGAAGACATATAGGCTCAGTGATTCACATTCATAAAAGAGCAAGAAAATATCTTGAATTCATAAGATGAATATCTGTAATAAAAACTTATAACAATTTGGTTAGAAGAGAATTAGATGATCATACCTCTAATTTTTTTCTCAATTTTTCGTGCCCTTTCAGCAGGAAATGCACAGGAAAATAGCATGAGAGAAATATAATCCATCCTATTGTCAGCACCATCACCCTGCAATTGAAATAATACGTCCATCAGCATGTGCATGAAAGGTATAAGCAGCAAACAAGATAAAATTACTTGCACCAGTAAATACTACTAAATGCAATCTCAAACAGTCTTACTGCTATCTCATGGATGGAAAGTCAGAATACAGCCTATTGCTAATAATTAACCACGAAAAAAGTGAAGAAACTGTGACATTGTATCAGAAATATACGACCTTCCCATCTAGGATGAGTAGTATCAGTATTTGGTACCTTAATGGGAATAGAAACCCATATCTGACAATAACTCCCAAGCACCACAAAGGGAACAAGTAGATATTCCAGTTCCAAGGTTCTGGGGGATTTGATTTAAAGCATCTCGTAAAAGAGTCCTGTCGTGCAACAAGAACAAAATCAAACAATCGCTACAATCAGATTCTGATTGCAGAGCTTCAAGCTCCACCAATTTGTACGGATCAGAAACTAACTAAAAACACTCCTAGAGCTAGAGAACAACAGATAAACAGATGATTCAATAGGCGTTAAGCAACTATTTGCCCTAATTACTAGATTAGCATTCCGATAGCAACAAGAACATCACATCCAATTCACAAAAATAGAGGGGGACTTACATCAACAATGGCACCAGCTGCTTCAGTTAGAGTGGGAGATATATCGAGTAAATCACGCCTAATTACCGAAAAACACGCATTAGCACACCGGAATAAGCAAATAGGCATATATTCACACAACATGCAGATGAAAATGGAGAAGAAAAATTACAGGCGGAGCTTGCCATGGGGCTCTTGAATGGATCCAGATGGAAGATAATCCTCGATATTCGGGCGATCCAAATCCAGTTCGGAGCTCGAAGTGTTTAGCTTAGTCATCGTCTTCTTCGCAACAACATCCGCCACTGTGTGTTGTGCGTGTTTTCGCCTTTATGAGTGTTGTTATTCCTCTTTTTGCGGTCTGATAAAATTGTCGCAGTCGCACACACAGATACACACAGTTTGTGTGAGAGAGAAAGAGAGCTTGGTTTGGTTTGGTTGGTTCAAGAAAGGCTGTTCAGTACACGCAATCCAAAGCCACGTGGCATCTGAGCCTTGTCAGCCTCAGATATAAATATTAGTCGCCGCTTTATTTCCGGCTTTAGTCGAGCGACTTTACTTGGCCAAATTAGTAGAGGTAGCAAAATGTTTGACTCGAATAGAAATGTAGGTTAGTCGAGATAACTCACGAGCTACTTGAAAATTGACGCGTGAAGTGATCAAAATTAATTCAAGAGAATCAGACTACTCAAATGGATATCGAGTTCGAATTCAAGTTAATTGATACTCGGCTCGATCTTCTCGCAAACTTAGTTGAACACGTGTTAAATTACTACTTTATTATTAAAAATTGACATAATTATAGATATATCCTAATTTTATAGTTTCCAATTAGTAACTATTTGTGATATAGTTAATGTTTTTAATTTAAATATACTTTTTAGGTTTTATTTTGGTATGAATCGAGTCGAGTCGATCACGAGTTCAATGGTTTCTATTGAGCCTAGCTCGAGTTTGGAAAAGGAACTCGGTTGAGCTCGAGCCTCGAGTCTGTTAGCTGAGTTAGATGGCCAATACTCGGCTTGACTCTATTTGTTTACACCTCGAAGCTCGGGGCTCAGTCATCGATATTTCAAGTGAACTGAACCATAAATATATTAGCTCAAAGTACTATTTGTTCGATAGGTCTGACTCGTTGAATCAATAACCTAATAGGTTGCGGATCATTTAATCTTAATATTATAGAGGAATAGGTTGAATAAAACCGACTACTTATAGGTTCGATCATATTTTGATCATGTCCAAACTAATATATGGGTTGGCGGGATGGGTCGGGCCGTCCGAATTGAAATGGAGTCTGAAAGCCCAATAAAGAAGGTGGCGGAAAACAAACTTGGGCCATAAGTTGGGCCTTCTCGGCTGTAGAACTGAGCCCATTACCCCCAAATTACCAAATTGATCCATAAGCGAATTAGTCTTGGGCTAAATATAAATGTTACAATTGGGTTGGGCCTCACACATATGTTGGCCCATACAAAATTGAAAGCAATTATACAATAATGGACTAGGAGAAGGAGCAAAATACGTTGTCTACGGACTGGTGGGCTAGACATGGCAATTCAGGCGACTTGACCAAATCGATTTTAGCTCATCGGGCGAATATTATATGACGGGGTAGATTAAACAGATCCAAAATTGCATCGGATTAAAAGTTATTGTGTTTGGCCTAGCCTATTCTCTTAAATATATAAGATTTTCAGCATCCAAGACCTGTCTAACTTTTAGTTCATCGAGTCGAATTTTTTGGACCGACACTTGGAGTCTAACCCAGCTAAATATCAGGTAAACGGGGCCGACCAATTTTGCAACCTCTAGGTGGGCCTACTCAAATGAGGTGGGATTTTACACTTTGTGCAGTACTCATTGCATCTCATTCAGGGACGGAGCCAAGGGGAGACTGGTCACGGCGATCGCCCCCTCAAATTTTCCGACTGAGCTATTGTATATATACATATTTAGTATAATTGTAGTTAAAAAACGAATTTCGCACCCCCAAATTCCAAAAACTTTGATAAATATCTCAAAAACATTATTTCGTCTCCCTCACTATAAAATCATAGCTCCATCTCTGCTCTCATCGCTCTCATTATTATTACCTCATCATTGTGAAAAGTTCTTCCTTACCTCTAACGATATTGACTACATGCTACTAAATCTCTATGATACATGAGCAAAAATAGAAAAGAATATTGTAATACGCATATATCGTGAATCGAATAAAATATGGATAATGTCAGTATGAGTAGAAAAGAATTTGCTCCATCACTACTATCTTTAATTACAAATCGTGCATCGCACAATACAAAAATACTAAATTGACAATTAAATCAAATATTAATCAAGGTAGGTATGAATTTATATATATTGGTGCTTATTATTAATTTAAAGAAAATACACTTTATTGAGCAATTGGCATATTTAGTGGATAGGACCCCCCACGTTGTAGTGCACTAGGATGTGGATTAATGAATCTTTAATTTGCCACATTTGCTTGCCTATAAATATCAATGAATTTGTAAAAGAAAAAGAAAATAAAAATAACATGGAGAATGTAACTCGATCATTATCAAACGGACTGCAGTCTTTTTTCGTGAATGAAGATTGTCCCAGACTGTCTTAGAGGTGTAATTTGGGTCGCATGGACCAAGATTGTATGGTCAATACTATATGTTAGGCCGACCTGAAAAATGGTGAGAACCCAATCTATCCTCTAAAGTATACGAAGATTTATCAGGCTAATTCGTGACTACTTGGAGTTCTATTGCTACAATCGATCTCTTAATGTTGAGTAAATTGAGTCGGACGAATACTCCTACTCTAGAAGACTAGAATATATGGACTTCTATATGGATTAATTTATTAATCTGCTTTCCATATAAAAAAAATCCCATTATAGATCAACTTTCTCCAATTTCTCTAAGAGGGGCAGGAGTGGGATCGGGTCGGGGTTTTCGAGTTTTGAATTTTTGGGTCGCGTACTCGATAAAAACTCCGATCTTCTAATTCGATTTTGCGGATATCCGACCTCGGCTGGGTACTCGTGGGGTTGGGTCGGATCGATTTTTTTTTAAAGTTGAATTTTTATGATTGAATATTTTTTATTTCTTTAAGGTTGTTGAATGGGGTGTAGACTTATGGTTAATTTTGTTAAAATAGGATATCTGAAAAAACCCAACACAACCATAACCCGACCCTAACCCGACCTTAATCCAATATCTGATGGACTAAAAAACTCGACTCTATGGGTTCGTTTACTTTGGGTGTTTCATTTTCCTATAAATCCCAGTTCAAGAGATCAAGAATCTTAATCCAAATAACACCTAGGGGGGAGAGGTGGATTCAATAATCAGCCCAATAGTTATAAATTGCACACATAATCCCGAGTATGTCGGATTAACCCATTTTAAGAAATCAAAATAATAGTAAACATTGACCTATATAGGATAAATCGTCTCAATCACATTTAATTTATCAAAATAAACATGTTCTATTAGGGCACCCACAATGGGTGCTGAATTGAAATTATTTGGGTAAAGAATGTGGGTAGCTTACCATTGTATGCACTGGGTAGGAATAGCAATAAGTCCATTGGGGTGTTTTAAATGGACCCATCAGAATTGGGGGGGGGAAGGGGGGAACGCGAGAGTGGGCGGGGACGGGATAAGCGCGCAACGCGCCCAGATGATTGGCCCAGCATGGCGCGTGGCCGCCACGCGCTCCGGAAGAGAGTGGCGCGGTGGGGCCCGCGCCATTATGCTGTCTGCCACTTGCTTATTTCCGTTTTTTTTTTTTCTTTTTGATTTAATTTATTGTCTGAATTGAAATTATTTGGAAAGATTTGATTTGGGGAGAAATGGTGGTGCATTTACTACTGCCAACGGCCATTTTTACTGTTGCCGGCCGTTGGCAACAAATTCAAACATACATTTCAGCAATATTTTCCTATAAATACATGTAAAAAGAGGCATTTCTTCACCAACATTTTTAATTTTCTCCCACTATTGATTCAAATTTGTTTTTTTCAAATTACTCCTATAATGGCAGGAAGATTTGGGGCGAGAAATTGGTTCAACAATTCTTCTGATTCGGAAGAAAATTCCAATCCTCCTCCGCCAAATTCCACTACCAACTCCCAAAATTTCCCTATTCGACCCAACATGATACCACCTCCAAATTTCTCGCAGCATGCTTATCCTTATCCTCATATCAACCCCATGTCTACACAAGGTACCCCTTACGCTATATATCCAAATGAAGGATTCCAATATCCTTATATGTCCCCTCCTCCTTATGGATTTCCTCCTCAGAGTGCAACAACGACCCCCCAGTACCCCTCCAGAAGAGCGAGTATAGACGGATCGAGCACCGACAAAGAATGCAACACTCCGTCCTCGGGAACAGCTTCCCCATATCTAGCACGCTCCTCACCTTTGGGGCTCGATCATATTAACCTCGACGAAGATGCAGCTTCCGACGGAGTCGGTGACGTCCCACAGGGGAGAAAGGGGACATACAACCCACGATGGAATGGGGATGAAAATGAGCGTCTAGCTCGATGTTGGGTAAATATAAGCGAAGATTCAGCGATCGGCAATGCTCAAAAATTGGAAAGAATGTGGAAACGAATCGCTGCCGACTACAACAGAAATCGTCCCGCCGATTTTATTGAACGACCATGGGGCCCGATGAAGACACATTATTATACTGCAGCGAAGCACGTATCTCTATTTAATGCAATTTACATTACGCTGAAGGAAAATTGGGCTAGCGGACGAAGCGATGCCGATATACTGGTGGATGCGTTGAAGCAGTGGTCGCTCACATACAAGAATGTTGACTTCAATAGGCTTCTTGGGATGTGGAAGGTGCTAAGTGTTTGCCCAAAGTGGATTAACCAGCAAACTCGTGATCATCGGGGGAAAAAGAAGACAAAGACGTCGGCGTCAGGCGCGTACACATCATCAGATAACAACGAAGATGATGATCTAGATCACATTCGGCCGATCGGTCAGAAAGCCGCTAAGAGGAAAGGCAAGGGAAAGGTCGATGCTTATGAAGAGATAAAGACATCGATCGAGAGCAACATGGAAGAATATAGGGCAATTTCCCAACAGAAGATTGCCGAACTAAAGACTTTCAACAAACAAAGGGACTACGACATAATCATGAGAGACACGTCAAGGATGACCCCGGAACAACTCCACGTGCACCTTCAAATGTGCGACGAAATAAAGAAAAGATGGGGTTGGGGGATGTAGTTCGTTGCTTGTATTTCTTGTATTCTATTCAGTGTATTTCATGTCTTGTATTTTCTATTCCTTGTATTTCATTTCTTGTATTGCATTTCTTGCCTCGATTGTATGCACTGGGAATGGAAGAATTGCCCAGTCGCTTGGAAAGGCCAATACACCAGAGGTGATCATGGAGTTCCGACAATCATGCTTGAAGCCGTAGCATCGGCAGACTTGTGGATATGGCATGCCTTTTTCGGAGTCGCGGGTTCAAATAATGACATTAATGTGCTCAATCAATCACCTCTATTCAATGACGTCCTGCAGGGAAAAGCCCCGGACGTAAATTTCATAGTAAATGGTACGCCCTACAACAGAGGGTACTACCTTACTGATGGAATATACCCGGAATGGGCAGCCTTCGTCAAGAGCTTTCAATGTCCTACTGATCCGAAGAGAAGCCATTTTAAGCAAATGCAAGAGGCGGCAAGAAAGGACGTCGAGCGAGCATTTGGGGTTTTGCAAGCTCGATGGGCAATAATTAAAGGCCCGGCACGTTTTTGGTACACGAGCAAGTTGAAAGATATTATGTATACGTGTATTATTTTACACAACATGATAGTTGAAGACGAAGGGGAATCGGCAATCAACTGGGCGGACGAACCAAACATCGACAATAATGCAGACACCCAATTTTTTCAAAGTTCAATCGGGAGTTTCAATGCATACATACAAAGAGGCGCCGATCTTCGAGACAAGGAAAAACACCATCAACTCCGGGCAGACTTGATTGAGCACATTTGGGCGCATCATAATTCTACTTAGATATTTTTCAAGAGTGCTTAAACATGTTTCCTTTTTTTTTTATTAATATTTCGTGTTGTAACGTTTTTTTCCCTCTTTGAATTTTAATATATTTAATAATATTTTATTAAATATCGAAATATTATTTTTACCGAATTTAGATTTTTTTTTTTAAAAATCGGAAATAAATTTTTTATCTACGAATTATAAATATCAAATAATTAATTATACATGTTAAAATTGTAAATAAGATTTAATTAAATTGAAGATGGGAAAATAAATAGGGTGGTTTTAAGGTGGGACCCTCAAATAGTGACAAATAGTGTTAATTGGACCTGAGTTGCATTGTGGGAAATAGGTAGCAATTGAATGGGATTTAAAGTTTTGATGTGGCAGTGACGTGACGATGATGTGGTGGGTAGTAATAGAAATAGCATTGTGAGTGCTCTTAGGTAAAATCCACACAGATCGATTTTAGGTATCCGAAACCCGAGGCCAAATTGCGGACCCATAAGAGGGGTATGATCAAAATTGAGAGATTAATAATTTAATATGTGAGAGGGGTAAAGTAGATACTGATCTGGGAAATCCCCCTTCAAAAGTTTCACCATGCTTTTTTGCCTGTACTGCACTTGCATGGATATTCTCATTTATTCCCCTTTATTGACTTCACATACATGTACGTGCATTTACATATCTGCACACACACACATAGGTGAAATTACCATATCAGGCTTCTTCAGATCAAGACACTCGTGATATACGCCGAGGTGATAATTCGAGCAGTCTACTCGGATTGGATCGAAATTTAGTTGGACCTAAAATTAATTAGTCCGACTCAATTAGTCTACCTTCTATAATATATTAAAACTATTGGGGTGGTCACGTTGAATTTTTGACATATTGAACTGGACCAAATATTATTTTGGATCAATATTTTTATGGTCGGCTCATCTAATATATTGGGATTGACTGATTTTACCACATCTTAGATGTACGTGTGATACATGGCATTTTGAAAAGAAAAAAAAGATTGACCATTAAAATTTAAGGTGTCTTGTGCAATTAGAATTGTTAACAACAAAGTGTTCGATAAAAAGTTCATTTTTTAGCTCGGAACAACAAAGTATTTGGTAAAAAACTCGTATTTGAGCTCGATTAGCGCTTGTTCGAACACATTTATTTTTGTTCGTTAATTAAGAAACGGACTGAGGTCTCGTTCGTTAACAGTTCGTGAAAATAATGTAGATTCGTGTAAAATAATAAAATTAATAAAACTGATAGTATTTTTAGCATTATTTATGGAACTCATTTATTGTTAGAAGAATAAAACGCAAGATTGTTTTTGTATATAACTAGAATAATATATAATATTCGCGTTTACGAACACAAAATGTTAACAAACTTGATGTTCGTCAATTTTCGCGAACATTAACAAACACCAGACTCAGTTCGAATTCGATTCACTTTTTAACAAAATATTACTCGAACAACTCAAGACTCAGGTCGATATAATATTCGCGTTTACGAACACAAAATGTTAACAAACTTGATATTAGTCAATTTTCGCGAACATTAATAAACACCAATTACTCAATTCGAATTCGATTTACTTTTTAACAAAACATTACTCGAACAACTCAAGACTTAACTCGACTAGGTTGGTCAAGATTCCTATTGCTGCCATACACGACGAAGAATGTAGGGTAATATAAAGTGAATTAATTCGTACAAAATGGGGAAAAAGAAACAGATGAAATTTAAAGATCTAACATAAAAAATTCTGTGGACCCAAAAATTAGGATAAAAATAAAATAAACCATGCATGTCACTGTCAATGTCACTTGGTAGTGGAATTCTGACGATGATACAGATAGATAAGGTCATGCATGCAAAGTTACATTACTCCCTTTCTACATTATATTCATACGATACTCCGGGACATTAACGAATTGAATCGAGTAGAATTTTAGATTACTTGTATTATATTTGTTAAATTTTAAAATAAATTAAGCTTGAATAGGTTTGTTTATTTGATGCTCGTTAATGTTTACTTTGTGAATATTAATGACATTAAGTTCGTTAAATTTTTTATTCATGAACATAAATATTTAAAATTATTATAGGTTTGTAAAAACACTTGAAGTTTATTTTTTCGACAACAAATTCGTTAGCTTTATACGAGTTTAAAATGTGTTCACGAGCCGTTAAAGAGCGAGCACTTTAATATTCAAGTTCCGTTTTTAAAAATAAACGAGCTTGAATGAATGCTAACCGCACTCGAACACGAGCTTTTTACCGAATGTTTAATTCGTCAGCAACCCTAGATACTATACTTCAAGAGTTGTACTAGGTACACTATCTATAGATCTACAGACTACCTGAGTCGAGCCGTATTTGAGAGTATTTTTTAATTATGTTCACAAACATGTTTGAACATTTGCACTTGCGAACAACTAATTATTTTCTTCATGAACATCTACAACCATGTATTTTTCTAAATCTTTATACAGATAAACGAATTTAATCATATGATTATTATAACTAGAGGTAATACATATTTATATGTAGTATTAATATACTCCCTCCGTCCCACCTTATCTTGCACACTTTCCTTAAACGGCCGTCCCACCTTATCTTGCACAGCCTAAAAAAAGAAAGTTATAACATAATCTCCACCCTCAAAATCTTCGCCCTCAATCTCCACCCTCAATTTACCTTTTAAAAGTCAACAAACAATCAAAAAACAACTTTTCTTAATACCCGTGCCGACCCCCCTGTGCAAGATAAGCCGGGACGGAGGGAGTAATTATTACTGTTATTACTAATTGGGATCCAAACAAGATATTTCACAAATTTTAAATGACGAGTCAATCAATTTTAAACTCTCTTTAATTTAGAGTAGGTCCTTAGTACCCCATATGCACAATAATGCTATGGTGCACCACTTTCTTTATTTTATTTTTTAAAAAAAAAAACAAATATTAAATGGTAAAAATTGGTCGCGGCCGCGTCAACATGCATTATTGTTGATATTTGCATAAAATATTTTTTATATTTACATAAAGTATGTTTGAGCCACAATTTTAAAGTGAAATAGATTCAAAACACAAATTCCTAACATAGTGCACTTAGGTATGATTGATTTACTCATGGGGTGTGTTTGACTCAGTAGATTTAAGGGCTTAAATCCCGATAAAGCACACTCATTAACTCCCTCAACCAAATTTGGCCCAGCACTATTCAGTCTTAAGTAAACATACCCATAATGTATGTTTGATATTTACATAAAGTATGTTTGACAATTTCATAAAGTATGTTTGAATCACGATCGTGCGCGAGCGCCCCCAGACTGCACGGCTGTGCCAACTCCACAGTGCCAAACTTTTTTTCCAATCACAATTGGTCAAAAAAACCGAACCGAATCGAGTCCAAACCACGTAAACTGAGATCAAATCGGATTGATATATATCAAAACTATTGTACACCTTATACACAAGAGATTTTGCCTTTATTTATAAACATGCTCAAATTTTTTTTTTTTTTTTAAATAAACTAGTTGTTCAACAAAAACCCCCTCGTATCACGTATTCCCTCCGTCCCACTTAAATTTACATATTTTCATTTTCGTTTCGTTCCACTTAACTTTGCATATTCCGGAAACAGAAATTTTAAAATTAAAAAATTCCGCAAACTCTGTTTTTTCTTAACATCTGTGTTCGTCAACAGTGCAAATTTAGCTCTTAACATCTGTGTTCGTCAACAGTGCAAATTTAGCTGGGACGAAAGGAGTATATATTTGTAGACAGTTGACCATATAAAGTCAAACATGCTACTACACTATTTCCACAACTAGGTCCACTGCTACATTCTGCATAGAATCAGAATCACCGCTCCATCTTCGTCGTCTTCACGCACTCACTTGCTCTGTAAAATTCATAAGAACACAAAAAACAACGAAACAAAGCCAGATTCCATCTTCTCATTCCCCCTTTAATTCCTTTTCACCTCCACCATGCTTTAAAAATATTCACTACTGAGCTCCATCAGCAGCATCACAATGGGCTGCGCCACCTCCAAGCTCGACGACTTACCCGCCGTCGCTTTGTGCCGCCACCGCTGCGCCTTGCTCGACGACGCCGTACGACACCGTTTCGCCTTCGCCCAATCCCATGCTGCTTATCTCCACTCTCTCGACGCCGTTGGTCTCTCTCTACACCGCTTTTTCAATCAACATCTAGAACCTTCACCTGAGAAAAGTTCCGGCTCTCAGTCTGATTCCGGCTCGCACCTCAAATTTCACTCCGATTCCGACGAGGATGGCTCCGGTTTGCATCATGATGGAAATTCTCCGGTTCATAAACATGAATCGTACGGCGATTTCGACGGCGGAGGGTTTAGGAATTTAAGTTATGCGAAGAAGGAAACGACATCGTCGGAAGTGCATACGGAACGGCCCATGCGGGGAGAAACTATGCGTGTTGGTGAATCTTCTGCTTCGTATCATCCTGATCCTAATTATAGTAATATTAACGAATATTCAGATTATGGTGGTGACGTGGTGGCGAAGGCGCCGGCGCCGCCACCTCCGCCGACAAATTCGGCATGGGAATTCCTGAATCCGTTTGATCCATATGAGAAATACTATCCTGTTTACAGTACTCCAAGCCATGACTCGAGCGAGGAAATACCCGATTTGGAGGAGGATGATGAGGTGGTGAAGGAAGTTGATGGTGATCAGAAAGTAATGGACAGTAAATCGAAGGAGGATGACAAAGTGGCCAATGACGCTGAATTTGAGGGTAGATCGAAAGATGGTGATGAATTTAAGCCCCGTGTTGGATTCAAGGATGATTTCGAAGTTGTCAAAGAGATTCAACTTCAATTTGGGCGGGCTTCTGAGTCTGGAAACGATCTGGCTAAGTTTCTTGAGGTTGGAAAGCTTCAACATAAAGGGAAAAACAGCAGCCACCATGGTAAACATTTGGTTCTTGATTGTGCTTAGTGATGATTAGCTTATAAACTAACTTGAAGGTGTATCTATGCAGTGATGTTGCATTTACCAGCGGTGTTATCTAAAACCTCTGATAGTGCTGATCCTACCTTGTTAGATATTCATCAAGATGTGGAGCTGACTTCTAAAAATCTATCTTCCACTTTGCATAAGCTGTATCTCTGGGAGAAAAAACTGTATGAACAAGTTAAGGTAGTAATTATTTCCTTTCATCAACTCTATCTTCTTGTTTCTTTTTTCTGTATGCTACAAATAACATTATTCTCTGCTTTTACACCTTTGGATCTAGTTGCTCCATTATGCCATCATGTCATACTGACTATATTGTATTCCTTTTTTGGCTTTTTTGGCTTTGTTGTTCAACGAGGAATTCGATGATGAGTATTTGTCTAAGACAGGAGTTACGTTTATCATAAAATATGTCACATTTGATTAAAAAAATGTTATTTTTATCACAAAAAAAAAAACTGTTATTTTTTAAAACGGGTGCATTTGTGTAAAGGTTAACACTCAAAGTAACAATTTTTATATTAAAAATAATATTTTTTACTATAAAAGTAACTCCCCTCTTACGGAAAAGAATCCACAGGACGGTCTTTCCGTCGATGAGTAAATGCCTTGTTTCTTTCTGTCATACTGAACTTTTTCATCTATGTTTTGGGGATGCACCATATAGTTCAGGACACTCTGCCATTCTTTAGCATCCATTAATGGATTTATATGTCACTCTTGCTGAATCTTTCTTTTTCATTTGTGTTGTTATTGATTCATGTATGTGTTGTTTTTGTGGAACTCTGGATCGTGATACCGGTTTTTTAGTAGAAAAGTTAAGTTTTATGTATGCTTCTTTACAGGCTGAGGAGAAAATGAGAGTTGTGCATGAGCGCAAGTCCCAAAAAATGAAGCGTATGGATGATAGAGGTTCTGAGGCTCGGAAAGTTGATGCAACCAGAAGTTTGGTCAAAAGTCTCTCATCAAGAATCAAAATTGCAATTCAGGTAGTCGATAAGATCTCAGTGAAGATAAATAGGTTGAGGGATGAGGAATTGTGGCCACAGCTAAATGAATTCATCCAAGGGTATGTGAATCCCTATGGGTACTTTTGCAAGCTGAAACTGCTTATCCGGGCCTTAATTTTCCTCCTGTGTTGCTTGCTTGTTTCTCTCATTCGGTTGAGTAGTTCGGTTTGGTTCTCGTTCAAATGATTGACGCTCATCTATTATGTGTGAATAATTTGACGTTTACAGCATGCCTTATTGGCTAATGTCGAAGGTAGTAGCGAGTTTCTTTGACAGTATGAATTGCTATTTTGCACGAGCTGCTGCAGCAGGAATTAGGCATCGGAGCATGAGTTTAGGCATTATGTTATAGATTACAAATAACCTGATTTGGAGTCAAATTTCAACCAGAAGTTTAGAGAAAATTAAGGAGAATATCTTCCTAGGGTGTGAAGCATTTCTTCAGTCGTTTTAATTAGATTACGATATCATCCCCTCTCGTTTTCGCCTTTCACCAACCATCACTCAGTGCGACCTTACTTCATCATATTCCTCTTTCACTCCCTTGCTTAGCTTTAGAAGAGAACAAGTGGCAGCATTTGCACGAACATGATCGACAAATCACACATCTGACTTATCTATTGCTTTTTCCTTATCTGTTGTACATTTATTTTGTTAGTGCTTCTTCTGTTCTTGTCTTACAAATTGGAAGTATTTATATTATCTTAGTTTTCTCAATAACACTATTCAAAGTTAATCAAGTTCTCATGGTGTATTTTCCAAATATCGTTATCGTAGGTTAACTAGAATGTGGAAGTCCATGCTCGAGTGCCACCGTAACCAGTGCCAAGCAATTCGAGAAGCCAAGCGATTGGATGCCATTGCATCCCACAAGCACGTGACAGATTCTCACTTCGAAGCCACTCGCCAGCTTCAACATGATCTCATCAACTGGACACTATGGTTCTCTCACTGGATTGATGCACAAAAGGGTTACGTCCGTGCATTGAATAGCTGGCTTATGAAATGCCTCCTCTATATTCCCGAAGAAACCTCTGACGGCATAGCTCCATTCTCTCCCGGTAGGATGGGTGCTCCCGCAGTGTTTGTCATCTGTCATCAGTGGTCACAATCACTGGACAGAGTATCCGAGAAGGAAGTGATCGATTCTATGAGGGACTTAGCGTCGAATGTCCTTCAGTTTTGGGAACGAGATAAGGCTGAAATACGTCAGAGGATGTTGGCGAATAAAGACGAGACCAAAATTAAGAGCCTGGAGAAGGAAGGCCAGAAGATATATAAGGAGATTCAGGCATTAGAAGATGCAAGGAGGATGGCACGAATTACTGATGCGCCGTTAAATGGGCATCATCCCGTGTATCAAAGTGAGACGAACAAGGGGGGGAGCCTTCAGGCAAGCCTGCAGCATGTTCTGGAGGCCATGGGACAGTTCACCGCGAACTCTTTGAAAGTGTACGAGGAGCTATTGCAACGGATTGAAGATGACCATCTTGCCCATGAGAAATGAAATTCTATACACGGTTAACAATTATTGCTGACAGATACAGCTTAATAAACTTGGCACGGCATGGTATGCTGTTCGATGAATCGAGAGCGCCTCCGTTAATCTGTTCGAATCTGGGAGTAATAAGAGTTGAAAACTGTTCAAGATGCATATCTAGAAGGAGAGAAAAGCAACGATTTTGTGGAAATTAGGCTGCCTGGTGGGGAAGAAATAGTCATGTATAAAGTAGAAGCTCAATAAATTTTGTACTTATATTTTAAATTATGGCAAAAAAACTGTATGACGGTCTTAGGATAAGATAAATAGTAAAATGAGTTAAATACGCTCAACTATGTTTTAGCCGACTAGTTGCTAGATCCTTATTTATCGTCCGACTAGTGTCTGCGGCTTCTTTAACATTGTGGTGATTAGACAGCAAATGTAGACATACAAATAATTGTATGTGTTGAGGAATTATCAGTTAAAGCCCATACAAATTTCTAATATAATAGAATGTTGGATGGTGTGTGCCCCCATGTAGGCCAAGGAAAAGATTATTGTACGCACTATTCTAAGGGTCCTCGTCTACTTGCAAGTAGACGCCACCTAGGTACTAGACTATCATCATCCACCTACCTTTTTTCTGCGACTCCCATTGTATCCCGTTTAGCCTGTCTAAACCCCGACCCCCATCTGCCGTTGTATCCCGCTTCCACCCGACTAGTATCTAGCACGTTTTGGAACATTGTACGTATAAATTGCTTTCCGGACTTTCGGGTGACATCATATGATTGAAATAATGTCAAATACTACCGTCCTATGTTACACACTTGCTATTCCTGCGCATTCATCCATGGAGATTAGCAAATATGAGTAAACAATGGAGCCACCCTTTCTTGGTGAATGTGACAGTCCAAAAAAATCACATAAATTAACAACTATTATACAATATACTATCCTAAAACCACCTCCATATCCTTTGAAATCCTCGTTACGATTTGTTTTTTCTAAGAGATGAGGTGGGTGCAACATGGCAAGGACACCTAATCGACACAATCCCACATCGGGAGAATACGGGGATTCTCTGTGTCTCCTCACCTCCATCATATATAAAACGAAGAATGCAAAACACAAACACAAACACAACAAAAACCACTTCAAATCGATCAATCTGGCATCATGAACACTCCTCTGAGGTCTAAAGTTCTAAGCCATACTCGTTCGTCGAGCTTGCCTTCAAGATCACACCCTCTCATTCCTCAATTCAATGACCACTTGCAAAAACTCAGCTCGTGCGAGTCCACCTCGCCGTCATCCTTGTCATCAATCACCAAAAAGCTACAACTTCTTGATGGCCTCTATAACTGCCTTGATGATCTGCTGCTTTTGCCTCATACGCAGCAGGTTTTTGCCCGCGAATCCAATGAAAAATGGGTGGAAGAAGTGTTGGACGGGTACCTTGCGCTTGTTGACGCTTGCGCCACTGCCAAAGACTCGCTCTTCCACGCTAAAGAATTCGTGCTCGACTGCCACTCAGTGGTGAGACGCATGCGTCTCAGTCTCACCACTGATGATCTGTGCAGGTTCTTCCAATCAAGGAAGACGACGAAGAAGATGATACATATGTTTTTACGAAATATCAACAGCTTCAGAAGTAAAACCTCAGTGACTGCGTTAGATAAAGAGAAGGAAACCGTTGCTGTTATAAGCATGTTGAAGGAGGCAGAGTCGGTGACACTAGACCTCATCGAGACGCTGCTTGTTTCGATTTCTGGATCGAAGGGGTCCAGGATAAGCGGGTGGTCCCTAGTTTCCAAACTCATGAACACCAGAAAGATTTCCGGAGAATTCGGAGAGCTCGATGCTACCTTGTACAAGCTTGTCACATCGAAATGTGATGCGACGACGATGCAGGTTGATGAGTTGCAGCAGCTGTTGAAAGAGATGGATGTGAGCATCCGAGTAGTCGAAGACGAACTCGAATTCTTGTTCAAGCGTCTCATCAAGACAAGAGTTTCACTACTCAACATGCACAGCTTGTAGTTTATAATATCAATCCAATGTTTGTAATATAGGGACTTTGTAGATGTCACTTGTAAATGAAATTACACTTAATGCATCTGAAATATATCGATTCGATCATAACAATTTCTTGCACCATTCTTCTAATTTCTTCATATAATTACAAAATGTAAATTTTCCCAAGCAACACTATGGAGAAAGCTACTTTGATTCATGTTCTATTACAAGGAAAAAACATAGTTGAAAGTTGAAATTGTAATAAAAAATTACAACAATTAAGGCCACACGAGGGGGTTGAATAGTTTAATGTTCATCAGAGTTGTCGATATTCGACTTGCCTGTTAAGAAGAGACAATCACTGACCATATAATTAATGGATGTATTTTTTTAGTTTAATCCTGAATACTACACGCTTTCTGCAATGCGCAGAAGATATTAAAAAATGCAGAGGAAATTTGTCGTTTCTGCTAATCGACAAGTTGAAGCCGTTCGTGTGCAGCTGTACAAGATTGAGAAGATGATGAGGATCCTACCTGCCTCTATTATGCAACAATATTTTGAGATGCACTCAGATTTTATAATGGGACAGAAACTTGGCCTTGTCTGGCTAACGAACGTGCAAAATAATTATGCAGCCCCTCGTGTAATCACACGTGTGAAAACTACGAAATGAACTAGCAGTCTATCACACATCTAGACACAACGCTTTCGTTCTTTTGAAGTTACACATACGAGTGTTTTGTAAGATTCATGCAGTAATCCATGGATGAATTCTGTTCACTTAAAAAACCAGATTTTTACTTGTTACAAAGAAGGGTAGAATACATTAAAGTTGGAGATTCGTCGTGATGTACAAATCTATGTTTACAAAATGTTATCCAACAGTGGTTTGTGTTTGATATCTAATACTCTTTGGTCGTGTTTGCGCGCGTATTAGGAAGCACTCAACAACCATTGATATGGCATATTCTTCGTTCCGTGAGATAGATGCCTCTGAGTTCGTAACAACGCCAGCTCATTTGTCTGTTTTTTTATTCTAACCCAAGCAGTTGTACTAAAAATGTCCTGAAAACAAAAGGTGACGAGGCAATAATTTCACCACAGACAAGACATAATACTCGTGCACTACCTAATTATGCGGATCAGCCTCGAAGTTTTAATGTTAAACAAGTGTTTTGGTGGTAATGGTGGGAGACACAGCACAAACACCGCGCGAATCCAGATCAAAATCACATTACTCTTCATTGAGATGGTGAGAAGTGTGATTCCTCTTGTCCCTTTCTCGACTATATATACTCGCGAAATGTGTAGTCTAAGACATCACAACTTTCTTACAACAACCAAAGAAAAAGAAAAAAAATGGCATTCTCACCTTTGAGATCGAAAGCCCTTCACCACAACCGTTCTTTAAGCCTTCCGTGTAAAACAAATTCAGCAACATCCCAGTTTGATCAAACCTTGTCCGATTTAATAGTTTCTGAGGCAGCCTCGTCTTCTTCATTGTCGTCAATGAGAAACCGAGTGAACAGCCTCAGCAACTTGTACAGCAGCATCGATGATTTGCTTCTGTTGCCTCGTATTCAGCAGACCATTTCTGAAGAGAAATGGGCTGACCGAGTGTTGGATGGGTATATCGGTCTTTTGGATGCCTGCACAACGGCTAAAGATCTCGTTTCCAGCACGAAGCAAGGTGTGCAGGAGCTACTTTCTGCTCTAAGGAGAAAGGATGTAGACGGAATCCGCAGCTATCTCAACTCCAGAAAGAAGTCGAAGAAGGTTATGCAAAAGGCATTGAGGAGTAAAAGCAATATTCTTGCATCCTCGGACGAAACAATGTCGTTTGTCTGCAAGCTGAAGGATGCAGAATCAGTCACTATCGCTACTCTGGACTCACTGCTGTCGTATTTGATTGGGACTAAGACGCACAGCGGCTGGTCTCTGGTGTCGAAGCTGATTCATTCCAAGAAAACAGATTCGAATGAATTTGACAAGATGGATGTTATCTTGCAAATGAGCTTGGAAAACATTCAAGCCGAGGAACACATGAATCTACTAAAAGAGGTTGAATCAAGCATTCAAAAACTCGAAGAGGAGCTCGAATGCTTTTTCAGACAGTTGATTAGAACCAGAGTTTTGCTTCTCAACATTCTCAACCACTGAAAATTTTGTATATCAGGGTAGTTTACACTTGTACATTAGAAAATACGTGTATATTTACGCCGATTATTAACAAGAAACGAAACCTCAAACATTTCAACTACAAGATTTGTCTGTTTTGTTCATGTTTTATGCTTTGCTACCAATGCCATACTCTCTGATGGTACCATTATACTGATAAGATATAAGACAGCAAAATACGGTACCATTCTTGTCGTAAGGCGACATTGTCTCTGGCGATCATAAGAGAATCGCCGAAGAGGAATGATCTTTCCAGATACATTAAAGGCCTAATGAAGATGTAGAGCGAAAAATCTCGAAGTAGTTGCATTCTAAGACCAGAACATTTACAACTTCGTGTTCGAACATCCTAAATAACATAAGATTCTGAGAGTAACTATTGTTGGTTGAATTGGATACATGGCAAGAAGAACTGAAGAAGTATTACAAGAAAAGTATTAGCTCGTCGTCAATGTTCGGCATCTTGCAGCTATATGTTCGGTATCTTGCAGCTATATACCTCAGTTAAGGCTGTCACAGATGATGTTCGAGTTTGCTGCCGATAAATTGTCAAGATGCCATATTTTCTTGGTTGCACAATACATTTTTTGGAAAAAAAAATTGTTTTCTGCTGGGAAATCAAATGTGATAGTCATCTTGTTGAAGAGGAAATTAAACAGACTATGTTCATCAACAACCGAACACCAGAAATCTGCATAATCTGAAAGATAATACAGATCATACTAGCCGAATTTACATCTATTTTGTGAGATTTTCATAGAATTTATTAGAATTAAATCTAACAAATTTGGATAAGTCTAAATGATTTGTCTGTTGATGAAAGTTGTCTGCAGATTGTGAGTAATATCCCAGAAGTATTGCAAAATAGATTCTGCTACCTACTGAGATCAAATGCATTCGTGTTTTGCATCTAAGTATGTAGCTATACGCAGGGATGGAGCCAGGATTCTATAATAAGGGGAACAAAATATTTTTTTTGAAATATATATAAACGTTTTCGAGAAAGGATGATGAAATCATATTTTTAACTATAATTACACGTATATATAGTACATTGGTCGAAAAATTTAAGAGGCGGGCGCCGCCAGTACTCCGGCTCCGTCACTGGCTATACGTACATAATTACGAAAGCAAGAATTTGTGTTACTACAGGGAATAATGCAACAGAAATAATTAAGATTCTTGTGTGAACTGTGCTTTAAGCATGGATGAAAATTTCGGAAATATGGTGTTCCAATTTTACGGAAGTTTCGAAGAAATATCGATATGAGTAAAAATATAGATGCAGCTTAAAAGAAACTCGAAAAAAGTATTAAAAATTTGAAAATTTAAGATGTTATATTGTAAGTGGTTATAATTAACTTAAATGCACATGTTTAGGGAAAAAGTTGATACAAATTGAATGTTTACAACTAGTATTAAACAATATAAATGATTTCTGACAATATGACACATATTAAAATTGTCGACAAGTTGTTGCTTTTTATCATAATTTCCCGTGTTCAATAATGGTTTTAACTCAAAAGAGAGTCCATTACATATCATGTCAACCATTTACAAAAAAAAAAAATATATCTAAAATTTTAGGGAAATTTCATCGAAATTCACCGAAATTTCAATATAATTTTTACGAAATTACAATAAATTGTACCTGGTGACAATCGATATCGAAATTTTCGAAATTTTCAAAGAAATAAAAGAAATTTCTTCGAAATTTTGACAGAAATCTACTACTTCCCAATTTCTCGGTTCGAAATCACAAGACATGAGGTTTAATGACATAATTCGGTTCGAAATCACAAGACATGAGGTTTAATGAGATAATAGTTGTCAAGATTCCAACTGCCTTCTAGGACAGGACAATCACTGACCAAATCATAGGTTAATGTTTATTTCTGAATACTACAAAGGAAATTTGTCTTTTGTGGTGACGGATAACTTGAACCCATCCGTGTACAAGAAGTACCCAGTCGAAGATCTCCTTCCACGTACTCCCTCCGTCCCACCTTATTTTGCATTGAGGAGGTTGACACAAATATTAAGAAAAATTATTTTTTGAGATTTTGGTAAGTTTTCAAATGTTGATTGAGAATAGAGATTTTGAGGGTGAAAATTGTATTATAACTTTCATTTTTAAGAAGTGTACAAGTTTACTGAAACGAACGAAAACGAAAAGTGTGCAAAGATGGGACGGAGGGAGTATACATTATTCGGCGCGCGGACGTGCAAAATAATGTTGTTCAGCGTCAATCTGGGTTCGCCACTCGTGCAATGAAATTTAAATAATGCATCAGCATGTGAAACTATGCTAAGAAAAATAATAAACTAAGGCATGTAGTAAGTAATTAGTGAGTTATTCAGAAGTATTATAATTTTTGTACAAATTCTTACTTCTTTCTCACGCACTTCCACGAAAATGGTATCGAGAGGTGGCAATTCGACCGCAAGCCAGCTCGGCCCAGCCCATCGATCAAGAGTATATGTTTAGTTTGATCGAGTGGGCCCAAAATACTATTAGGCTGATAGTTATTAAGTCTAACTCAGCCCACTTCCTTAAATGTACGAAGATTTTTGAGTCAGTTCGTGGCCTTTCGGACTTTTGGTTAATGAGTAGGTCTATTGTTGCAATGATCTTATGGGCCTAGATTTCTATGGTCCAATTCATCTAAAATATCGGACGGACTGGATTAACTGGTTGGGCCAACCAATTTTGTCAGATCTACCAAAGTACTCTGCCCAATTATATATATTATACTAGAATTCTCCATCGTGTGATACATAATTTAAAATATATTTATAAGAAAAATTGAAATTATATAATTGAATAACTTATTTTTTATTCAATAAAAATAAATTTTAAAAACGTAAAAGAATTAACTAATATTTTAAGATTAGATAATAAGTATTTATAAAAAAGGTATTTTTAATATTTGCTTAATTTTTATTCGTATCTGAGACACAATCCAATAATTTATCTCATATTACATAAATAAATCGAACCTAAATAATTAACAAACAATTATATTTTTTTAATATAACTTATTTTAAAATATGCACCGTAGACATTAATATTACACCATTAGTTCCCCACATTTCAAACGAAAACACCAAAAAGTTGAGTTGAACCGATATGGCGACAATAATATTTCACTAAATTATCTAAGTCATTACGAAAATAATTTATTATTACATTTGTCCCGTTCTTATTTGCATATTTTTTTTTCGATTTGTCCTAATTTAATTTGTCAGTTTATAAATGTCAAATTTCTTTTACAATCTCCACTTTCAATCTTCATCTTAAGAAAAGCCAAATATTTCACAAAATCTATTTTTTCTTAATCTTCATATTCGATCAAAATAAATAAATTAGACGGGGACGAAGAGGATACTTGGTTATACTCCCTCCGTCCCAGCTAACTTTTCACAGTTGACCGGGCACGGATGTTAAGAAAAAACAGATTTTGCTTTTTTTTTGACTTTTTTAAAGGTGGAGATTGAGTGTGGAGATTTTGATGGTGGAGATTGTAAGAGAAATTTCCTTTTTAAGGGTGTGAAAAGTTAAGTGGGACGAACCAAAATGGAAAGTAGGAAAAGTTAGCTGGGACGGAGGGAGTACAATTTTACAAATTGATGTAATTATTTTTTCTCAAATTCAAAGGCGGTTTGGGAGATAGGCCCATTTATGATGGACTGGAAAAACAATATGTAGGCCATATTTTTATCTTTAATTGGACTGTATAACAATCCATTAATGCATACATACGCGATTTTATTTTTGAGAGAAATCAATACATCTACTGAATGTAGGGTCGAAAATCAAATCAAGTTACTCAATACTTGATTTGAGATTATTTATTAAATATTCGTTTGAATTATATTTGAGTAAAGATATTAAATGAGTTTGAACATACTTTTACGTTTGATAAAATTTAAAATTCGATTCGAGCTCGCACTTGATAAATTAAAAATGTTGAAATAAGTGTAAAATGTCAAACTACCCGCGCTCGACTCGCGTTTGGCTCGGTTAAAGTTTGTTCAAGCTCAACTCGGTCAATAATCAACCAAACTCAAAGATAATATTAGAAGTTGGATAATGTTTCAAACACATTTGAACAATAGTACGTTCGACTCGACTCGACTCATTTACAACCCTACTTGACGGAATTGATTTTATTATAAAAAGTGTTATGTTTTATGTTTCAAATATTTTTGTATGTGGAAAACTTTTTGATGCGTAGTGTACGTAGAGGTGTCAAAAATAGCCCACTCTAACTAGCTAGCATAGCTTGCCCAACATTCTAGACTAGTTGAGTCTTAGAAATTTTAGCCGAAATACCATTGGGCCATGAGGATCAATCCGACAAGTCAACGTCCCGACAATCTTAGTGTTATTCAGAAGAACAGGGCTCAATAAATTTTGACCCCATTGAATTTCACCGGCCATGCCTAGACCTATTAAAGTCGGGCAACTCGAATTGCCACCTCTAGACCACCACCCTTTTGTGAGATTTTTAGGTTTCTCATAAAGAATTTGTTTTTGTGATTTTGGACATTAAAAGTAGATAGAAATTGGCTCCTAGGTTAATATAAACATTGACGGATTTACATGGAGTCAAGGTGGGCACTGGGTCCCCTGAGCCGATCGAAATATGATATTATATAAGTATATTTTAGTCGATTTTAATACAACGTAATTAAATAAAATAAATAATTTATTTTTTGACTTAGAATATGATTTCATAATAATCAATCAATGTATTTTTCACAATAGAGATAAAAAAATATATATATATATAGAATGAAATGTTTAGAGACACTAAATCTTGATTATCTTTTTTTTTTAATTGAATCAATTTATTAATCTTATCAATATCACTAGTACTTTTTAGTTATATATATATAGTTGAATGTTGTTGAAATTTATGGACAGATTTAGAGCCGCCCCGTCTCTTGTTCATTTTCTAAAACTTTAGTTTTAAATGTAACCTAACCAAATATTAAATTTAGAGTATAATATATGAGAGTTTGTTTTCTAACCTTCTTAAAATGAGCCACCTACTTGGTACTACTCCCTCCGTCTCCCTCAGTTTTGCACACTTTCCTTTTTGGTCCGTCCCGTTCAGTTTTGCACACCCTTAAAAAGTAAATTTCTCTTACAATCTTCACCCTCAAAATTTCAACCCTCAATCTCCACCTTTAAAAAAAAAAAAGTAAAAGGCAGTTTTTTCTTAATATATGTGTCCGTCCCTACGTACAAAACTGAACGAGACGGAAGGAGTATAAAATTTGTCTTCAAATCTTAGAGTTTAATTAGAAAAATTTAGTCCGATAAAACGAATACCTAGAATTATCAATAAATGGGCCCCTTCGATAAAATTTATGCGTCCGTCACCGAATATAAGGACAAATACCCTATGCAATTAATGCTGGACCTTTGAATTCCACTCTTGGAACATATTCTTACAACATATAAGTACTAATGTTCTCAACAAACTTGAGGGTATGTTTTACCTAATTAAATACATTGCAATTAGACATGCTAATTCAAAAAAAAAAACAGGTCCCATGATCAGTGAGTTTGATTTTAAGCACCACATCAAATTCTGTCTCCAATTTCATTCTATAAATAAATCCATCTCCAGTAGAATCTCCATCAGATGAACAAAAATGATCAATGCCAGGAAACTCATCAAGATTGTCGAAAAATGGCAGAAATTCACGGCCCTCCGGAGGGCAGACAAGGGGCACTTTGCGATCTACACTGCTGATCATACGCGCTTTGTGGTTCCGTTGGCTTATCTTAACCACCCCATCTTCAGACAGCTCTTGAAGATGTCTGAAGAGGAGTACGGCCTTCCAAGTGACGGGCCGATTGTGTTACCATGCGATTCCATCTTCATGGATTTTGTCGTTGGCCTGATCCGACAAGGTCATGCTGGACATTTGTATCAAGAAGCTTTGCTTGAGTCTGTTTGCTGCTCGGAGTCATCCTGGCAGGCGAATCAGCAGCTGCTCATTCATTGATAGGCGAAAAATTTTAGTGTTGAAACATTTCAAAGTCGATGAGTGGTTAAGCGTATAGAGCGAACCCCTGGCTTTGTACCTCGAGTTGTATGTGCCTTTTATTGAAGCAAGCAACTGTAATTTCATCTGGAAAATAAATATATGCTGTCAATGAGAGTTTCTGAGGTTTCATTTGCAAATTTATATAAAAAAAATTTATAAATAATTTGCAGCAAACTTATTATGAGGAAATGCATTTTAAATTTCTCATGAACTCCTGTGTATGGTGATGAGCTGACAACCTATCTAACAGGACCCCTGTGTTGGCTAACCAAATAGCAGTGGAAATGACACTACACCCTCCGACCGAAAATTAGTGTCATGTTTCAAAATTCATTGTCTCGTTTTACTGATCAAAGTAAATACTTGAATAAGTCAAATTAACCAACAAACAAAGTCGTTAAAGTGAGAATTTATGCTTTTTAGAATCTTGAACGTTCGTCTAATTGACAAAGAGTAAAAAGTGGTAGTCTTGAGAAGCGCGACTCTTAATTTGGGACGGAGGGAGCAAGTAACTATGTGTTATGTTCAGTCTGCAGTGCACATGATATATAATCAGTTTCTTTCGCGAGAAATTTGAATTAAGATCAATTTTCCTACACATTCTTTCTCGAATACTCACAAGAACATGGAATCATCAATCGAGGAAACTACTCTTTTTGTGGACAGTTCTTTAATGAACAACCTAGGACATGTTAGTTTCAATAGATAAGACATAATGCGGTCGACCTAGTCAAAATGAAACATAATTTATAGCAACTTACATCCAGCGAGTGGCCGCATGGTGAGGTCGAAATCAAGAATTTAACATCAATAAAAAAATCCCCTTGAATTTTAGTTCAACAGATCAATATAACATGATACTTAGTCCACAAAAAACTTATCAAGACGGCGAAAAAAATAGCAAAGAAGATAGAAAAGCACAACATTTTCAAGTAACCGCATGTTAGTGTTGGAATTTTAACTTTCAGTTTATCATGTTTCGACCACATATACGTATATCCTCCTCCACCAGCATGTCGGGCCCAACACACCTCATCTTGCACTGCCTAATTTCCATTGTCATGAAAATGAAACTCCATGTGCATTGTCCCAACAATTCAAGCAGCAGAAAAAGATTCAGCATATATCCTCAATCCAACAAGAAAAAACCGACATTGCCACCCAAACAAAGCTAAACACCACAATTTCATAGCTACATGTAATGCATTTCCCAATATAAACCCTTACCTTTCACCATTTTCTTCCAACAATCAGCAATCAAGCATTCAAATCCACAAAATCTCACTCCTATACTTTCAAAATATCAGAAAAAATCATGATAATCAGTACGAAAAAATTAATCAAAATGGCAAGGAAGTGGCAGAGAGTTGCAGCCCTAGGAAGAAAACGCCTAAATTTCCCGAACGAAATCAGTAAAAGTAACCACTCCTCCGAACCAGCTGAATTACTCAGAATGTCTGAAGAAGAATTCGGACTACCGAGCGACGGACCGATCACATTGCCCTGCGATTCGCAATTCATGAGATACGTAACGTCGTTGATGCGGAAGAAGGCAGCCATAGATGTAGAGAAAGCTTTGCTCTTATCAATGGCGGCTTGTAGATATTACAGTTTACATCAGCAACAACAAATCAACATGCATACGCTGTTATCTTGCTGATGAGATCATGTAGTTGAAGCTCTGTAAATTGTAGGATTTTTCTTATTTTTTGCCTTTTAAATGAAACAAAATATTCGAGATTATTAACTTCTTCGCGGTAATTAGCAATCCGGGACTTCGGGTCAGGGTTCGTGTTAAATTTCGAGTTGATTCGAATGATATATTAAAAATGATTTGAAACATATTATTATTACATTATAAAAAATAAAAAAAAATTAATTTTGGATCGATTTGGATCAAAATCGGATCAAGCACGTCGTCTCGAATTATTTGTGAATTTCTCTCGATAAATTCGTATGGATTGGGATGAGTTCGTCTGATCGAATTAGAGATTACCACCGCGGACTGTATGGGCTATGGCCCATGGGCAAGATTTATGGGCCGGTTTACTGAGGCAGCTAATTAGTATTTTCATCCTTATGGCCCACTAACAGATGAGCGTTTTTATGGGCCTAATGGACAGTTACACATAACTAGATGAGACATATGGCCCACTAAAAGCTGGGCTTCTATCTTATTTAAATTTCAGGACTATTTTTTTAGTACAAATTTTGATTATTTGGTCCAACATTCGATTTAATTGGTCAAAAGTTAGATTGGTCAACCTAAAAATCTTTGTATATTTAAGAAATTGGGCTAGGCTCGGTAATTATTTGACTGATGGTATTTCAAGCCCGCTGAACCGGCCGAAGGAGCCGAATGGTCACCTCTTTTGTATAAGCTTTAAAGTTCAAACAACCACTTTGTCAAACTCTAATTATTTGCTTAATACAATGTTTCATTTTGGTTGTCCATAATCTTCTAAACCAAATAGTGTTCCATATGTTAGTCTGGGATAACCATGCACCGTATGCAGTGACGGACGCACGTAGGGGCCAAGGGGGGCACTGGGCCCCCCTGGCCCCGTTATAATGTGCTATTATATATGTTGGTCCCATCAGAATGTGCTATTATATATATATTTTTTTCAATTTTAATATAATTTAATTAAATAAAATAAATAATAATATAGTTTAATTTAAATTAGATGAATGTATTATTCTCTATAAGCAACAACGGTAAAGATGTTAAAAAATATAATGAATATAGAGACATTATATAATTTTTCTTCTTTTCGTAATTAAAATAATTTATTTATCTTATCTAAATTGGTAGTAATTTTCTAGTTTTATTTATAAAGTTGACAATTGTTGAGGCTCATGGACATGTTTAGGGGTAGTCCTCCTTTTAAATTTTTTAAAATATTAATTTTTAATGTAATTTATCCAATATTTTAAGTTTAGAGCCAAATTTTAATTTGATTTCTAGCCTGCAAAATTTGTCTCCTATTTGGTAAAATATTGGCACATAACCTTATAGCATAGTAAAAAAATTAAAAAAAAAAAAATCACCCCGTGAAATGAACTCCTAGATCCGTCTATAAATGGGCCCCCCTCGACTGAATTCCTGGGTCCGTCACTGACCGTATGCCATACGTTAATTAACAGTGTCACTGAATACATATAATGTTTGAAAGTTATGCTGAAATACCAAATGAAACACAATTTGACATAAAGGATCTCAGCTTACAAGCAAATCATATGCCAGAAATAAGGGAAATATTATGATCACAACACTGCAAGAAAATTTTTAAGATGCCCCAAAAATGACAACACTGCAACAACGTATTGATAGTGCATGCACATGTTTTACACTCCGCTATATGCATGATGGTTTCTACTCTTTTTGCTCATATGTCATATATTCAGTAGAGTACATGCACTGTCGATAGGAGTAGACAAGAACTTCCCCAAAATCCACGTAAAGTGGTTCGCATTTGAATTTCAGGTGCTGTAATCGATGCCTAAGAGTAGCTCCAATAGTTGGTTCTTGTTACACTCAATTTGGTCGGTAGAAAGATTCTGATCCATCCTTCTATGTCCTGTTAATTAAATATTCACAGCAGAAACTTACATTAATCGCATGAAAAGCATCACATTAAGGGTTCGTTTGCTTAAGATTATGGAGTGCTGAGTCATACTTGACTAAGGAAATTAGTTAGTGTGCTTTATTGGAATTCAGTCCTCTAAATTTACTGAGTCAAATCTTAAACATGAAGAAGTAAACTGTTTGATCGTAGATCTACGTTTTATCTAAACAAGATTTATACAGAGATTAGGCTTTTATGTGTTCAAACACAGCATACACTACAACACATCAAAAGATAATATGTGTCGGCGGGAAGTTTTTACCTTCTCTACTGATAGTATTTGCACTTCACTGAATACATTAGTATTTGCACTTCACTTAATACACGATACATGTGCAAAAAACGTGGAAAAAGTTAATTCTCCGTCCATGTGTCATGCAACTAGTGGAGTACAGACACTACCGATAGGGATAGTTAAGAATCTCCTGTGTCAGCCCTCAACTCAAGAACCGTCCAAACCGACATGTCCGACATTAGGCATCTGAGTTCCGATGTCCGAGGAATTACACTGTCTATTTAAATTCTTAATACTGTACTGTTTAGTGTCATAACCCTCCAATATCTCTGTTTTTCCCTGCTTACATCTCTATATAAGTGGATTCTTGATGCTTACTCCAATCACCATTCAACCTTACAACCAACTGTAATTTCATTCACATTTCACTTGTTTTAACTTGTTTAGTTCAATCTCTAAGAAGAGAAAATGGCAGAGAAAATCCCACAAGGTGAGGATACTAAACAGCATGGTTGTTTCGATTTCATCACGAAGAAGAACGACAAAGCTGAAGAAGATCTTGTAATGACAGACGCAGCGTTAGAGGAGAAGCACACTCTCAAGGAAGAGCTTCAACGCACTCATAGCCATTCAAGCTCTGTAAGTTTCACAAGATTCAACATCATGTATAATGTTTTCAGCTTTTGATCAGTATATGTAACTAATGGAGACTTTGTTTGGGTGCATTTTCAGTCGAGCGGAGAAGAAGTAGAAGAGGGGGGCGAAAGGAAGAAGAAAAAGAAGAAGGGACTAAAAGAGGCAATCAAGGAAAAGATAAAAGGAGAAGACGAAACAGAGCAGAAAGACGTGAAATGCAGTGAAGAAACGGGACAGACCGAAGAAAAGAAGGGGATTCTAGACAAAATCAAGGAGAAACTTCCAGGGCAGAACATTAAGAAGGGTGACGAAGAAAATCAGGTTACTGCACCTGCGCCGTGTGAGCATTCGCCGGGGGGCGAGAAGAAAGGTATCATAGAAATGATCAAGGAGAAGTTGCCAGGTCACAATAAGAACAACAAGACCGAGTAGCAACGTTTAGACATGATCGATTTTAAACAATCATGTTCTGTCTGAAGTAATGTTGATTGTATTTCGACTAGAAAAGCTCGAATCCTAGTATGAGCTAGCTCTTTGTGTTAGTTTCTTGTAATTTATTTCGAGTTCAGTGTATTCTACTTTTTCCATTGGTCTTACAAATCCACTCTAGCTTCTTCGAGTCTATGTTCAAACTACAAGATGAGGAACGGGGTTACGTTGTATTTTCACAGCAGACGATCTTTTTTCTCTTCCAACATCGTAAAGTTACTAATATATTGCCACACGTATATAAAATGATATCATTAATACGTTTCTCACGTGGCAGTAAGAGATGAGCTATTCTTTTGAATAGTAAGATTAATTTTCCCAGATTACTATTACAAGAGTCTATTACATCTAGCTTTGGTCGGAGTATATATGATATCGATAGATAATTCTCGATAGCTTTGGTGTTTCATTCTTTATTCCATAATAATCACGATATGTAACAGTTTACTAAATGACATCACTTATTAATATGTGGCATGTATTAAAAGTAATGGAATATGAGATGAAACACCAAGTGGAATAAAGCAGCCCTACAGTGAGGTTCGGGTTGTGTTGTGTTGTCCACTAATTACTTGACATCTGCAATTTAGTTCTTGATTAATTTTTATGCAGTTTTAGAAGAGTCTATTACTTATATTTAAGAATCCCTAAATGCTAATAAAGATTAAATCACCTAAATTTTCATGAACAGTTCCTGAAGATCTACGTACGATCAAATAATCGTGAGTAATATGAACATGATCGATTGCATATACAGTAAGGCAACATCGACAGATCGACTAAACAGATGAATAAATAGATAAAAAAGAAGCAGACAGTGATATCAATAATTCAACTGCATAAGTAAAAACTACTCATATTGTAAAACACAATTTACCATGAGAATATCCTTACCAGCTCAGCCTCAAAATCTGTGAATATTCTTGTTTCCAACGTTAGATGAGGATCACATATTTCCTCTCTTGTCTACATTTGCACATAGTTTATTAATCAGTTCACATTCGACGGAATTGACGTTTACGTTTATGGAAATTGAGATCTCTGTTAGACAAGCATAAACTATTATGCTATGGCATGATCAATCTTGTCTTAATATCCTTGCTAAAACCTTAATATTGTCTTCTAGTTGTAGTGCTCTTTACTCACTACCTTGTTACAAGGTTCTGATTGCACTAATTTATTTATATTTACTGATACCTAACTTTTTCAATCATTCAAGAAACTGAAAGTACAAAACTGACCACATGTTATATTTTCGAATCCGGACATGATGAGCAGAAACTGTAATTTTGGACATCTAAGTTATTAGTTCATTCCGCCAGGAAAAAATAAACATTCTTAGTTTTTGTAAAATATGTCACCTATAAATCCTCAATAGCAAAACTGCATAAGTTGAAGAAAGCAAAGAAATTAGACCAACCTGGTTTGACTATGGCCATACCATGCAGTCCTTCGGTTCTGCGTCTGCTTATAGTCATCGTCTGTGCCAGTTTAGTCTCTCGCGCAGCTAGTGATACCCCGAGACCTATTTTCATTCTTGGCGATTCAACGGCTGATGTTGGGACGAATAACTATTTGGTTCAAAGCAATGCAACTGCCAACTTCCCCAAAAACGGCGTCGACTTCCCTCACTCCCGCCCAACTGGCAGATTCAGCAATGGCTTAAACAGTGCTGATGCTCTTGGTTAGCCATACTCTACCTTACTACTACTGCATGCGTCCTGTTTGCAGTCGATTGTTAGTGATCGAAATTGATTTTTGTTGGAAAATAAGAGAGGCAAACACTTGCATAAGACGTTAGAGTTGATTTTATCACAAAAAGTGGTATTGTTGTTGGAAAAACTGTTGCATTAAGTGTGAATTTTATACAACGCAAAAACTTTCATAAAGTAACAGTTTTTGGGATAAAAGTAACAGTTTTATGTCAAAAGTAAGAATTGCTATGATAGAAGTAATCCTCGTCTTATGGAAGACGGTCTTACACAAGTGTTACTCAATCAAAAATAGGTAGTGTTTGAGAACATACTAATTTTGACAAAAATCAGAAGTAAAGCTAGCCAAGTGATGATTTTTTCATCAATTTATCAACAAAAAACCCAAGAATCACTTTCAAGTACACATTTTGCTGCTTCTGATATTCAGCTTGAAACTGATTAAACCAATCAAGTTTTTGAGTTTACAAACACTTCCAATTCATTTTTTTAGCTAATTGCGAAAGCAATTCATCTGCTAACATTTCCATATTGTGGATCATGCCAGCCAGGTTATTTGGGTTGAAACGAAGCCCACAGCCCTTTCTGTTTCAGCTGACACTGGGCTCTCATCATCTCAAAAAGCATCTGTTTAAAGGTGTGAACTTCGCCTCAGGGGGCTCTGGTCTTCTAGATGCAACTGGTTCGAACCTGGTAAGGTCATCGGTTTTTTCTCTCCGGCTGAGATTTTACTACACACTGCAGCGTTCTCTGACCTTCTCTTTTCGTATTCCTTCAGACAGTTGTTCCCTTATCTCAGCAGATCGCTCAGTTCAGTTCAGTGCGCGATAATTTCACTGCCATGATAGGTGCATCTGAAACAGAGAAACTACTTAACAAGTCTTTGTTCTTCATCAGTATCGGGAGCAACGACATCTTCGACTATTTCAATACCAGCAGTTCAATGCCT